>CALNHX010002258.1:0-186527 GCA_940337035.1 Agriotes lineatus | reverse complement strand
ATGCTAAGAAACTCATAGTAGAACGTGTGATTTTTTTTATAGATTCTCATTTAAAAGTAATTTTTCAACTTATAATAATGCCATTTTGCATTATCATTTGCAAAACACTCTCATTAATAAGTAATGTATAGCATAAAAATCGCAATAGCAAAGCTTCAGAATTATAATTTGAAATTAAACAGTGTAACGTGAAAATTAAAGAAGAATTTGGCAATATTCTTATTAACTAAGCTATCTACATATTTATAATAGCAGAAGATTAAAAATCAGCTTTTTTTCCATCTGCTTCTAATTAGATGCTACCATCTGTTTTTAACCATACTTTAAGCTGTCATTCAAATGTTTAAATACATATACTGTACCTATTGCAAAATATGTGATCATACTTTAACAGGGGTTAAGTGGAAGACGTTAGTAAATTTAGGGTATATTTTGTTTTGTTTCGAAGATACGACCACTCAACCAGGTCCAACCAGAGTGCGGAAGCTACTTTAAATAATTATTTGAGTTATTGAATAATGAAAATTAAAAATCAACCCATCTAGGGGCAGTACCTTTTATTTCATTACGCAAATCGTAATATTTCAAATATTAAAAAAAGTTTAAAAGTCGAAAAAAGAATCTACCGTTTTTGAGTAAAACCAAGTTAATATTATTTACTTTAATTCAATTAAATTTTACTTAAAATTATATCATCTATCCCCTGTTAACGTAAAGAACAAGCTGTCTAATAGAGGTTAGAACTTTTTTTATTTTCTCTTCGGTTGTTGAACATCTGCATTAGGCTTGAGCAAAAAATCGATTTCATTCGATTCTATTCGACTCGCTGCAACAGTAGCATCAAAATCGATTAATTGAATCGAAAAAATCGAATCGAGTTAAAAATCGAAGAAAACGAGTCATAAAAATCCAATCAAATTTCAGAACGAATAAAAAATAGAATCGAATCGAAGCATAAACATCCAATCAAGTCGAATCGAATTTAATAAAACTGAATTAAACAAAATCGAATTGAATGCAGCAAGAAAATCGACATTTACTTATTTGTACTTTGTATTTAAAAGAATCTAAACGCATGTCCATGTGTACCACCCTTAAACGAGGGGTAGCATATCCCTACTTAGCTCTAGCTCTCGGCAGAATATGACGTGAATAAGGACCAGGCAGCGGTTTTTAAGGTTACAAAAAAAAACTTCATAAATTTATACAAATGGGCGCCAGTCGTATAAACAACAAAATCACAAATCTGGCTACCAAAACAAATCACCACCGACCTCATAAATCTTTTACTTCGTCCTAAATCTCAGAAGAATACGAGCAAGTTCATGAAAGGTCGTAGTCTAAATAATCAAAGAAAATATAAACCAGCAACAGCTAATAGAATTTAATATTCATCAACAGAGTAAAAATTAATAGAGTTTGGAGTCATACAAATCATAACGCAAATGTATTTCTACGTAAAGTAAATTTGAACACATTATATAAAGCAACAAATGAAATTTTTTTAATGCCAGCAAAATTAACAGCTGCCCTGATAGAGACCCGCTCGAACCCCGGCTTGCAAAACTGGTGAATTTTGACATTTAACAAATCCGGACGCTCAAGGTTACACTGCTCAAATGGTGTTTAAACAGGATACCTACATACATGCTTGCAGCTGATCCTTAGGTGAAAATGCACTAGCGTTTGATAAAACTATGGGATTGTTAGAAGTATACAATTCATAGCAGGCAGATATAACCTTATGGATACAATTAAATAGCTGAATAGCAAATTAATATGTAATTACTGCAATGTGAAACGCTTCTCCAGGGCGCCCTCGAATGCAGTCACCAGGTGCGAAGACTACATGCGAAACGCAGCATTCCTGGGTTGAATTTATTTTAAAGGATCTCAAAACTCGTGCCGGTCGGCCGTACACCAGAGAATTTCAAGGGAGCTATTGCCGCCAGGGCATTACGCTGGATGCTAAAGCCTTAATTACAACTTAGTTAGTATCAAAACTAAAAATAAATAACAAGGAAGTATCTCACCTTAAGATGAAAATCGGGCTTAACACATTTTCAACTGACTTCGCTGAAAATGTAGGCCGCGATTTTTGACGGGAAACAAAATACTAAAAAGCATAACCTACTTGGATCAAAATATTGAATCCCTTTAGAACGCTCAATTTAGTCGGAGTTCACAGCCGCCCTCGATGAGAGCTCATAATTGAAGAAGGCAACTCGAAAATTTCAAGCCCGGTTGTTTATTTCGAAGGTTAGCGTTTTTTCTGAAAATTCAACATTCCTCCGCGCGGCTTCGCCGGAAAGAGTTGCTCTCGGGATTACTTATAATAGAGATGCGAGCCAGCATCGTAGGAGCGGTTTGTAAGGGACGCACAAATGAAATGGAGCGTTATACAATGCAGTGTTTTTTGACATTTGATGAATTGAGAGGAATCCAGATTCCGGACTTCTGATCTTTCCCGCTGGGTATTGCTGTGAATTAAACGTATATAAGTCTCTTGTCTCCTTATACGCGGATTTTCAAAAACCACAAAAAATATTAATGTCGAATTAATGTATCGATTAATCCAGAAAAATTAAATTCGCTCGCCGAGTTGAGTTTCGATTCTCTTATCAAACCAATTTTCGATTCGATTCGATTAGGCAGTAAAATACAAATCGATCAATCAAATCAAATCGGAAAAATCAAATCGAATAAAAAAATATTTGAGAACAAAAACGATTCACTATTTGCGATTTGAATAGATGAGTGGAAAGTAATCGATTGGCCAAGAACCGAATCACCCACACCTAATCTGCATATCAACATGGTATCCGTGAACCAGTAAAAAAATTCTGTTAGTAGGTATGTAAAATATAGTCAAGATATTCTATTGAATTTAATTTCCAGGCAAATAAAAGGTCGCTGCTTCTTCCTTACACAAAATTTCGAATAGCAAAGTGCTAATGCAAATATTCCATAACTTTTTTCAACACTGCATATTGTATAAACCACAGTTTCGTTAGCCATAAGGGTGTGCCTTGAAGAAGGGTATCGCACTTTCCAAATAGATTTTAATGTCAATATTAGATCACGTGCTGCGCTGAATGACACCCCCGAGTAGTGACGTCAGACGGATAACAGGTAGCTTGATTGTTTATTGAGTTTATTGTGTGGAGGTGATGCGATAATCGTGCTAACCAGCAAGTAAATTTAAATTAATAAATTTAAACCAACAAGTCACCTAAAATTTAGATAGCAAAATTAGAGCTGCAGCAATATAATAGTGATTAGAATTCATTAGCGTCCGCATATTCAATATTTATTTCGAAAATTAGCAAAAATAGCGAGAATTCTAGGCAAAATAATTTAGGAACATAATTTATGTAACTACTAACAACGTTGATGGATAGTGTAAAATATATTACTAACCGGAGTTATTCTAACAAGTAGTTTACAATTGACACTTGTGCATTACCATTTATAAAATTTACAAGCTGGTGTTAATAATTTTAAAAAAATGTTTAAGCAAATATTCAAGAGTAGAAACTTGGAATCGCCATAGCAACTAATCAATGTGTTAGAAAAACATCTGCCTCACACTCTTTTAAATGATTTTTTAGTTTATTTTAAATAGAAGTATAGTATGATAAAAATTATTTTCATCTAGTATGGCTGTGAAATAGTTCCAAATTTATGAATGCAACTATAAGTCACTTAAAAATCAAATGTCAAGTATAAACATGTTGCATTGATAAATTAGGAACTATTCCATAGCCACACTAGATGAAAATAATTTTTGATGATATTTTACTTAGTGAAGATTAATATTACAAGAAAATTAATATTATCTAGGAAACTATTACATTTCTATTGATTTCATATGATTTTAAAAACGGATTCACTTCATGTGTTATTCAAGTCACAATGTACTCGCATATTTCAGTGACCTCCGCTTGTTCTGAAACATACCATTCGACGTCAATGTCATTTTACAGGTAATCGTGTATGGTTGCTGCATAATAAGTAAAGTAGCAGTATGGTCACGGGCTTTGGCAATCGACTAGGTAGCTATTTTATGAACAACAAAATCTAAATAGTAACTTTTGATTTTTAAATTAAGCTTAGTTCTATCTAGAAATTTTTATACAATAATAGATGAGAAACTCCTAAAACGCATATTAGAAAACTCTGAATTGCAAATTGTTTATATGTAAATAAGTAGAAGAAAATTATTGTATAATTTATTTTCATTTTTCAAGATTTTTAGTGTATTGGCAGAGGCTATTTTTTGAAGAAACTGAAAACTGCTAGATTAGTATCTAGTATTAATTCTGTCATAAATGTTTCTTCACAGAAACATTATTCCTTTGATATATTTAATAATTATGACAACAGTTTTAATAATTAAAGCGTATATAGGGTGTTCCTCATACTGAAAATACATTCCTGGTGCGATTACTAGCAGAAGAGTTAACTTACACGGTCTAAAAGGTACCGTTTTTGAAATACGGTATTATTCAAGCTGGACACTTGTTTTGGCTGGAGATTTGTTTACTGAATATTCTAGACGATATATGTAACTGTTTTGAACATTATGCAGAAAATGTTCGCTTTCACTCTTAATACATATTGGATTCTTTCTAATTGATGTCCACTGATGCTAAAAGCAACTCAAGATCGGTTGGAATAATATTTGAAGCATTAAATATTATATTAATAACTGATTCCACTGCATAAATTAAAGATGTCATCAAAGCAGGCGATGACAGACCAGCCTACTGAATGATCTCTACTAATCTAATCTCAAGAAGTGGTTGATTTAGATATTTTGACAATTTTTACTGAAAACATAATAAACTCTAGACTATATTGAGAATGGACGCCAGGAATTAATATTATTTAATCTTAGCTTAGCGTCTAACTCAAATGTAATTATGTATAAGGACGCATTTAGCATAATACTTGCCCTGGGAAAAACGTGCCGAACAGTGTGACAGTTTCTTCCAGAAAAAGAGCAGGACATGAATCGTAAATATTATTGCTTTTACGTGCCACTTTTCGTGGGACCGATACAATTCTCAGGTTTCAGTCTAAATAGCTTTTACAAGTTTACCTGTAAAAGCGGGGATTTTGGTGAAGGCAGATCTAAACAGACCTAGGTAGAGGATAGATCGCTTCCGAATAATTTGTAAATAAACATATTTTAAGCTACTGAAGTCTTTAATTTCTCAGTAGAGCCTTTAATAAGTGTAATCAGGATCGAGCTGAAAACCCCGACGTTAGACGTATGGCAACAATAACAACGATTGAAATAACACTTAGTTTGCAAAATAATATAATTCGAAAAGGACAGTAGCTAAGGCTTGAGAACTTATGAAACACGGAACTACCCGGAAGCTCTTGATCCAATGTATGGCCACTCCTTGACTAGCACTCGCATCAATGATACTTATTTTCAATATTTGCACGGCTAGCGAAAAATTTTAGATATATAACAAGAATATTTCGGTTGCTGTATCGTTTAACTATTATTGAGATAAACTGAGACTATTCATTTCCTAATTAACTAGAGACAAGTCCCTTAAAACTTTTAATTCTACAGGTTATGCAGTTGATTTCGAGTTGGGGTCCATTTATCTACGCAGGTTGTTTTGCTGCGACGCTCAGCACAGCACTTACAAACTTACTGTCAGTGCCGAGATTAATCCAAGCATTAGGAATCGATAGGATTTATCCCGGTTTAATATTTTTCTCGAAGGGATACGGAAAAGCAGGGGAGCCATATAGAGGCTACGTGCTTACTTTTCTGGTGGCGTCTGCGTTTGTGTTAATAGGTATGTGACTAGAATAGTTATTGTCTTATTAATGTTGATTGTGTTACTATTTTCTTTAATATATTGCAGCGGATCTGAATGCCATTGCTCCCTTGATTTCCAACTTCTATTTAGCCTCGTACGCCTTAATCAACTTCTGCACTTTCCACGCTGCCCTGATTAAACCCCTGGGATGGAGACCAACATTTAGGGTAAAACAAGAAAAAGTTTGTAGGAAAACTGGTTAACAGTAAATGTTTCAGTATTACAACACATGGCTGAGTCTGGGTGGCTTTTTCATGTGCGTCGTTATTATGTTCCTGATCAATTGGCAATCATCCCTCATAACTTTTATCATCATTCTCGGCCTATATTTGGTAGTGGTGTACAGAAAACCAGGTAAATGTCGTGTAGAATTTTAATAATCTAATATATGTCACACGTGCCGGGTAGGTGTAATACGAGTTTGTTGCAGACGTAAACTGGGGATCGTCAACGCAGGCACAGACGTATAAAACTGCGCTAACAACTTCCCACCGCTTGATAAACATCGGCGAACATGTGAAAAATTACCAACCACAGATTTTATTGCTTTGCGGAAAACCTACTTCGCGACCACCTTTATTGGATTTTGCGAACCTTATAACTAAAAATAACTCGTTGCTAATGGTCGCCGAAATTTCTGAGGTAAGTGGAACGCAATATACTTTTAATAAGAAGGTTGTGTATTACTTCTTGTAATAAAGGTATGAGTAGATAAACAATATATGAACCCAAAGACACTCTAAAAAATTATTTGTCTATGAGTTTCATCATTCTCGTACTAGTGATACAATAGAAAGGCATGTGTTTTTACATGATTTTATTCAATATGCACCTTATTTTATATGCAGTACCGAGTTCATATCGATACTACTGGATATGATTGTTTCAATGTTTGCACGCAACGCCCTTTCCCTCTAATTAAAAAATCAAAATGGGTTTCAATATTTCATAATAGTAATATTACGAACACCTTTTTAGACGTTCAAACATTTTTTATACTAGGTGTATTTTTAAAGATTTGTTTGGGGTATATACAAGGATGAATGGATATATTTTACCAAACCTTAAAGACTAATATTGCCTATAAACCCTGTCGTTTGTAGAATATACAGATAATTTAATAGTTTTTTAGAATTAAACTGAATCGGGGATTGACAGAATAACAGTACCAATTTATATTACCTTTACTAAAATTTGTTACCTAGTTATGTAACGGATTTGCGGATTAGGACCGTGTCATTATTCAGGCCCGGCATCAGTTGTGTTGCTTGCGAGCTCGAGCAACACAGGAAACAAAATAAGCAGCACACCAGACCTCGGACGACCACAGACAAAATAAACAACTGACCACGTTCACTACCAGCTAAAAAACCAGGTCTCAGCTCTGACGTCACCGACTTGTGATATCGGTTAGAGTAGGTAGTTAATGCCTGCGATGTGAACATGCTTAGAGCTTACAGCTGTACGTTAGTTGCAATTATCGATTATAGTTGAACTTTTTGTAACAGGCAAGTCACTTAGTGCCTTTGTTAATGTTTAGTGTTCTGCGTGTAAGGTATTTACCACCCGTTTTTAACAAAAACGCACGTAAATTACCATCACAGGTCATTGCATTATCATCGTAATGGCGAGTTGCTAGGGTTTCAAAATACTTGTCGTTGAATAATGTAAGTGAATATAGTGTGTGGTAATTATATACCATATTTGTGCAAGTGACTGTTGATAGATATTTTTTATAGGAATTAGTGAATGTGGAGCCAATAATTTTGCAAACGTCGATAATGTAGGTACTTCTTGCAATAATTATTATTTGGCTACAGCGGTAGAAGTCAATTACAGTTTAATCAAGAATTTTAGCTTGAGGGGGGGGGGGCTTGTTGTGTCTACATAATGCAGTAGTAAATTTAGTTTTATTTAATATTATGTTATATTCAAGTTATAAACACTCCACGCCTATGCCATTTAACTGACGGTCTACCTATATGTGCCGACGGTACGCCGGAAAGCTGAAGCATTTTTTCTTTAGCTGGTATTACAACACTACTACAGTCTGTTTTCATATTGTTATATATCTTTGGTCACAGCTCCAATTGAGTTGGAAAAATTATTATATAACCAATATTAAATGGATATCTACCCTCTTACTTATTAACAAGAAGTAGTATCAAGAATATTTTCTCAAACACTTACCTTTCTACTTATTGAATTATTTTCAATTGACATTTCTCACTAATGAAAATATGACATTCAAAATTACGCCATTTGATTCTTATTTAAAATTTACATCGGCTAGACAGCTATTAAGCAATGAGACTCTCCTTCGCCTCAGCTGAATGGGTTAATATTAAAATTATTAATCTTCTAATTGTTGAAGACTGAATTATTAAATTATTATCAAATTGACTTCTTTGGTCAATTACACTCTCTTGTACATTTAATTAAATCTTCTTACTCAGTTAGCTAGTATAGTAAAGATTGGTTTGACATTACAATAAATCAAAATAAATATGTTGTCAAATTATTTAATCAAATGTTCTAACTTTTTCCAACTTGATGTTAAAATTAATTAAGATAACCTAAACCAAAATATGTCAATTTCTAATTATAATTTCCGAAAACGTCAAGTACCCGAATCAATGTAAATTTAGAAAAATAAATATTCTAAATTACTTTCTAAATATAAATTACAAATATTTCCACTAATTTTGCCGTACTAAACTTTTTATTTCTTTCTTAATGAAATAAAAGAAATACGCACGAACCTTCTTGAAGTATCGCTTGTACCTGAGTGTATTTTCTATCAGCTCCTAACTGAATGGCAGCCTGTAAACACCTCCTTTGGGTTGTTCACGACCAAAATAGCTCATTGCAGCTCTATGACTTCTTAAGATCTGGATATATCGTAGCACAGCATGCCATAAACACAAACACTTGCACCTTTTACTGGTTGAAGCAAAAATTGCCACTTCTAATGGCTTCAAACAATCTTGAAGTTCTAATCTGAATAATAGTTGTGAACTTTGGTCAAATTTGATCGTAAAGACGGTTGTCTTGCTATTACGTATCAAATATACAAATATTACTTTCACATTTAAAGGAAATCTAGCCCTATAAGGTGATTATTTAAACGTAGATTATTATTTTCAAGATACTTTTCACTTCGTGTAAACAACCATTACTACTGCCACCAGTTATCTACACACAGCTGTTATTACATGATGCCCATTAGATATATGGATATTATTATTGAATTAATTAAGCATCCACACAGCATGCTGCATTACAATATCTAAATCTCTCTTAAACCTATTACAAATGAATGGATTTCAACATTTTCTATGCGAGCTTCTCAATTTACAATTAGTGAACTATATAAGTACTCATGTTTTTACTTCTTATGTAGATTTAAATATTGTTATTGCAGTATAGCGCATAATGTAATTTTTGCACTCCCGGGAATAAATGAGCTATTTTAATGGACTAAAGTGCCACTCTTAATCTCAAGGGATGTTTCTGCCACAATATTTGCAACCTAGATACTGATTTCTACTCCCGGTCGTGGAAAAACAACTTAGTATTGGTGTCGCAATTTCTGATGGTCTTTGGGAAAAGTATCCCCAGTAGTCTTGTTTAGTTATGTGAAACTAACCTGACAAAATGCCAGGTATATAATTTTAAATTATGTTATATTTTTTAACGTTTGACAAATACAGCTGGCATTAAGGTGCCATTAAATCTCACGTGTGTTTATTCCCTCGACTTTGTCTCGGGAATAAACTTCATCCTGGGGATTAAATGTAAAAAAGTTGACATCTAAAATTGTGAATAATTTTAATTAAATTCTTTTCAAGTTAATATATTTACATTCAGTAAAAAATAATCCGCTAAAAACCGAATGTTATTCAGAAAATTGACATTAAATCAAAATTAAATGTTTAGGACTATTTGACATGAACAAAACCCATTTTTCATTCTAAAATTTTTAGTATTTATTGTCTTTAGAAGTAAGAACAACACATGGGAATGCACAAAGATGCCCGCCCTGTTATTATTGAGATTGAAAAACTCAACATTTCGCCCACTCCATAGAGGGTTTCGACAGGAGGGAACCAAAAGAGCGCGTTTCACCCAAGTTGGAAAAACGTTGAGTCTCAACAATGACACGGTCCAAACCCAGAAGTAATTTGTTACATGATTACAATGGTCGAGAATGCTTCCGAAATCATGTTTGTTAACTAATGTCAAGTTTTATGTTCAGAAGTCAGTAAAAAAATTAGACAATTTGATTCTATTCCCGTCTAAGTTTATAAGATGAATGTTGTTGTATCTTTCTAAATGATTATCCAAGCTGTGCTTTACTAAAAGCACAAATCCAATTGATCGAATATTTAAAAGATATATGCAAATAATGGCATAATGCTATTCCACAATTTCTGGTAAAAAATAAGATTTCAGTTAACAGCAGGTATTGAGAAAAGGTCAACAAGGAAATTGAATTTTCATTGTGAAAACATCTATTTGGCCTCTTTATTGATTTCATAAAACTTCGCGGAAGCAGCATATCTGGGTAAATCCTTTTTGGGCTATAACGGAAGTTTTCTAATTAATATCCTTATATACGCTGCCGTTCCAGTGTTTGCATATTTGATATCAAAATACGTATATAAAGGTTACATTTTCTGATTTATATTGTAGAAAAACATCAGCATGAAACTATGAAAACAATTTAATAAAAGTAAGAAACAATTCATTTAGAACAATTTAAAATTTTACATTTTTGCCTGTTGAATGTGTGCGGCCTATACTGTCGAGCATAGTAGTATTTGTCCAATTAGGGTTTTCATATTTGCACCTACACTAAAATAAATTACGTAATTCAAGCCTACGCAAACAGGGCGATCTGTCATGCTCGTGTTTCTGGCTTCTGTTTCATTCCGATTTTATGTCACCGATATTGCTTTCTAAGAGAAACCTTACGTATTGTTGATCGAGTCAAAAACCTCTGGCAAAACATTTATTGTTTACTTTGGTGCGAACCGGCGCATGTACGTAGAAACTCCTCGGTGAACAATGACAAATTTTGTAGGGAAGGAAACCAAGACAAGAATGAAGCACTGCAAAATATTTTTTGTTTTTAAAATAAAGTTATTGGCAACAGAGATTAATTGAAAGAACAACAAAAACTCATAAATCACCATTTTCCAGTAGAATACCAGTAAAGTACACAAGTTAAACAATAACCAGCTTTGAAAGTACATAATGACAACTCATTAGTGATGCAGTGATTTCCTCATTATCTAAAACCTGCTAATAAGGTATTTATCGTCACATTTCTGGATATGACGTGTGGCGTAATATAGGCTGTAGCTTTACAAAGAAAGGTCTAATATATGATATTTCCGAAACAGATTTATCGATTAGTTTTAATACCAATGTTGACATTTCCGATTATTAAGAAATTTTGTTTCGTTACAGCAACGATTGACGTATAGAAGTCGAGCCAACAAAACTAAATTAGCATATCAGTGGCTCCGTGATCACAAAATTAAGGCATTTTATACTTTAGTCGATGATATGAAGTTTGAGACAGGAGCGAAGGCCTTATTGCAAACCACTGGAATTGGAAAACTTAGTCCAAATGTCCTTATGATGGGTTTCAAAAATGATTGGAAAATCTGCAACTCGGATGAACTTCTGGCTTATTTCAACGTCTTACAGTAATATTTTCATAACTTAAAAAAACGACAACCTTTTACATGTATCCTATGTTGCAGTACTGCTTTTGAAAATCGATTGTCCGTTGCAATTTTGCGCCTCTCAGATGGTCTGGATTATAGCAGAATAATTGAAGAGGAAGATCATGCAGGACTTTCAAGTGCCGATTTAACTCTTTCACAGCCTCCTACAAGAGGTTTTCACACTTCGGCTTCAACACATATGATGCATGCCGACTCTAATCTTAATATTGCACACTTGGGAGTTTCAGAGAGTATCGTATCGTCAGCATTTCCCACCATTAGTACGTTTAAGCAAATATTTTTGACAAAACAGGCTTATGCAGGTTTTAATAATTACAGATCTAGTCACTCCTTGTAAGAATGGCACTGCAACTAAGAATTTAAAAAATAAGAAAAGGGCGTTAGCTGAGAAGATCCTCTACACTTCACCCACGGGTCAGCAACTGCCTAGAGCAGTTCTGGATAGTATGTCTATCTTCAAAAAGAAGCAACTAAAAGGTACAATCGACGTTTGGTGGTTATACGATGATGGTGGACTTACGATGCTGTTGCCTTATATTATTTCTACAAGGCAAGATTGGTCTCATTGCAAATTAAGAGTTTTCGCGTTATTAAATAATAAGCAAGAACTCGAAATAGAAGAACGAAAGTATGTTGTTCGTTAACTGAAAAAGGTATTTTCATTATTTTCCTCTTTTTCAGTATGGCAAACCTATTAGCTAAATTTCGTTTGGACTATTCCAGTCTGCAAATGGTGCAGATCAGCGATAAACCAAAACCGAAAACCGTTGAATTCTTTAATACAATAATTGAAGATTTTAGAGCAAACGGTGATGCAGAAGGAGACGGTATGTATATTTACATGTTTTTAAAACTAATTGAGTTGAATAATTAATTTAAACCCCAATTTTCGATAGTAGTTTAGAATTTATTTCAAGTCACCGTTTCACTTTATGAATCTTAATGGTGTTTTGTTGTCGCCATACACGTTAAACTATGTTATTGATGAAACATCTACACTTAGCTTTAATTTGCTAGAGTGCACAATATCGGATATTGAGCTGGCAACTCTCCAGGAAAAGACCAACAGACAGTTAAGGTTACGAGAGCTGTTGCTCGAGAATTCCAGTGAAGCCACTTTGGTCGTCATGTAAGTGTGTTTATATTTAGTTATTGAAATGCTTTGATGATGCATTTATGATATATACACAGGTCCCTCCCCATGCCAAGGAAAGGTTCTGTATCAGCACCACTTTATATGGCGTGGCTTGAATTATTAACCAGAGATCTGCCCCCTTATCTTTTCGTGAGGGGTAATCAGCAGTCAGTACTTACATTCTATTCGTAGTTACTTATTTCTCCTAATTTATTTATATTTAAATATCGCCTCACTTAAAAGTGAATGAAAGAATATTCCGCCTTCAGCAACTTTTGCAATTGACTGGAACTAGTACCTCTTGGTTAAATTTCGTTGAACGGTGGAGTATTTTATTAAGATATTGGCTAAGTGTTCCAGAACTTGTTATATTTATTAACTGTTCCATTTTAATAGACAAATGCGAATGTTTTTATATAGTTATCAATATACTAACACGTAACGATCTCTAGAACACTCAGTACGTGATATAGATGTATACTTTCTGTTAACAAATGTTGAATACTATTTTTCTACTAGTACTTTTATTTAAGAAGATTGTGTCCTTTATGAGAATAATTTAAAAATAAATTTAGCAGTATGAACCAATATTGAGTCGTATTATTTTAAAGCCTGCTCTTTGTTAGATACTATAAATGTATTAACACTTAAATTACTTTTCAATACCACACAATTTTTTAACTGTATGATTTATTTTTATGCTGGAAGTGCTTTTGCTTGAAATTCCCTGACATTAGCTAGGAATTTCTAAACATAACTAATCTATCGTAGTTATTAAATAATGCCAAAAATATAAATTATTTAGCTGTTAAGGCTGCTAGTACTTCTAGTAAAAGACAACAGTACTTATAACACCAAATAAATCTAAAACATTTTCAGGAGTCCAATTTTTTGTAACAGTTACTTGTTTGTAATAACATATTAACACTTTTTTCTGATTAAACTGTAGGTATTCGCTAGCTGTACTAACTGCAACTATTTGTTCTCTTTATAATTGCACAATATATATGTTTTTAAATACTTGAAATATGGTAACGGTTGGCCAATGCGGCATTACAGGTAGTGCTGTAACAATTCAGTGTGATGTGAAATTCTGAATTCTTAAGAGATAAGGTAAAGTTAAAGTGTAACATTAAAAGTAGCACAAAATGGTAAGTGGAAAAACTAAAACTTCACGGTAAATGATTGACTTACAACAATAACTTAGAAATGTTCGGGCTGATGTCCGTTAGCATTCTGACAATAACTTATATGAAATAAGATATTTTGTAAGACATTTCTAATCCTATCATTAGTAACTTGAGGAATATCTACTTAAATTCGTCATTTAATCAACATTCTGAAATCTTCCTAGTCGCATCAGAAATTTATATTTAGAACATATTCATAACGACATAACACACAGGAAGAAATACATTTTGTAAACAAAAATATTATTCACCTTTTCATGTGCATTCAGAAAGGAAGAGTCTTACAATTCGTTTACCAAAAATTCCACCCACAATAATATACTGTGATACGACTGTGGAAAGGATACCATTCGAAAACGCTTTTACATAAGTTTTCCAATATTGGTTAGATACTATTTTTGCTACGACGGTTTCTCATTCTACAAGAAATTTTATTTTTCAATATGACTTTTATCAAACAAAGTTGATATTTATTAAGAAAATAAAGACATTAGTCAGTTTTAGCCAATCAGATGATTATCACATGACATTAGAGTGAAAAAAAAGTGTTGACATAAGAATGCAGCAAATGGTTGCCGTCTGCACGCAAATGCATGCGCAAAGTGAGTACTTTCTGCACTAAAGTACGAAAATTAACGTTTCCGTCGTAGTCCCTATAAAATGTGATTTTACAGACGCACTTTAGTACGAAAAATTCCACTCTTTTGGACACCATTAATTTTCGTCCGCAAACGTTTATCGTCAACAACTCTTATAATTCACACTCCACTTTAATTTTTTTTCAAATTATGACGGTCGACGGAAAAATTTAATATGCACCTCGAACGAAAACTGCTTTTTATGGCCTTGCCTGATTGCTTGCCTCGACAATCGCCTCGCTCAGCAATTGCGGGTATCGTCCATAAGAAGCCAACTGTTCGGCCTAGATACATAAATAACTATTTGAGGAAGTGTAGAAAGTGTATCTTCGATACAAGGCTGATTTTAGTAGCCCTGTAACGAAAATTTGCTTTATTCACATTTTTGTTCAGACGAAAAGTAACTTCCTCTATTATAAAGGTCCGTAATTTTTTAATAAAATTTTGTCTACCAAAATATTCATAAGGCAGTTCTTGTATCAGCACTTTAATCTAAGCATCTAGCTCTAACTGTAGGACACCCTGTTTTGGATAGATCTTTGACACGTCCTGTAGGTAGACGGATTGGGTGTGTTTCGTTAATAATTGCGGAGCCTCTTTGCGAGTTCTGGCCATGTCTCTATACCTCAGCATAGTTAATACTCCAGCTTCCTCCATTTGCATAAGTTTCAATATTATTACTCCTTCTTTCTGGATTTTTAAGCTATATCACAACGATTTCACACACTATTTTACAATTGTTTTTGACTAAGCAACTGTTTTAAAATGGTCTAGTAAGACTGAATACATTAATTTGAAAAAAAACTTTATGTCAGATATTTCATACAGTGAGCGAAATAGTAGTTCTATACAACATGACTGTGGAAATAAATGTTGCAGCCTTTAAAACATGTGATATAATAACATCAGCAGAAAATACTTTACCAAAACAAAAACATGAAGAAAAGAATGATAGTAATTACAAAAAATCTGTAAAGGGCTTTATTCAGAACTTCCCTCGCAGGTGGACGTTGTGACACTAAGCAATTTTAAAAATCAAAGAAAACTAGTGGTAAACACAGACATTTTTAGTTCCTTTAACTTCAATTGGAAGGTTATTATAAATTTTGAAGCCTTTATAAAAGAAACAATTATGGGAACTGCTTTTTGTAAGTTCAGGTAATCTAATATTCTGCCTATTTCTAGTACTATAATTATGAATATTACAACCATAAGCTAAGTTTTGGGTCATATATTCTGGTAACAGCTAACAACAAAGAATTGAAATAAATAGAATAGAACAGAAATCCTTTTATATTTCAAACAGCTTAATATAATACTCATTACTCTGTTCTGCTGTTTTTGCATTCCAGCCAACTCTTGTTCTTGACATAAAAGTAATACGTAGCTTCTTTAAAACGGTCGTTTACACTAAGGCACTTGTTTAGCTCTAATATGCTATTTACAAAGTACTGATTTAAATTTACCAGCAATATCCTGGGCATTGTTAATTTCTTTTCCGTCAAATAAAATGTCTGAAGAAGTATTTGTTCGCCCTTTCATTAAATATTTGACGGTTTTCCACATCTTCGGATTTCCACGACAGTTTTCTATTCTATTTTCATAATATTGGTTTTTCCTGTCGTTAATGTTATTGCTGTAGAAATTCCGAATATATTTATAGTTTATCCAGTCCCGCGTGTTTTTAGTAAGTTTAGCCGTCTTGTACATTTGATTGCGTTCCGCCTGGATCTTGCGTAGGTCGGCGCAAAACCATGGGGTGTGAGTTTTAAGTGCAATTGTTTTGTTGTCAATGAGGTCATTTACGGAAATTTGTATTCTGCTGACCATATGTGTGGCAAGATTGTTTACATCTTTACTATCTAATAAGGTGACCCAGCTATATTTATTCAGTTTATCAAGCAGTTTTTGTGAGGAGTAATTAGCGTACTTTGTAATATTAACTTTTTCAAAATTGCTGTCATAATTACTGGCATTCTTTCGTATCATCACATCAATTGCATTATGTTCAGAAATTTGTGAAATCTGCACATTAACAATTACATTTTGTCGATTTGTTAGAACGAGGTCAATGGCTGCATTGGAATTTTTTGTCGAGCGCGTAAATTCAGTTACAAGTTGATTTAAACCCAACGTATTTATTAATCATAGGAGCTTGTGTAGAATGAATCTTTCGAGATATCCCAGTTGAAATTGCCTAGAATTAAATGCTTGGTGTGGTCTGGAAACTCTATTTAACCTTTGCCTGAATACAAGACATACACCCGAAAAATGGAAAAATTCCAATGTTGTGTTAATATATAAAAAAGGGGACAAAAGAAATTTGAAGAATTACAGACCGATCTCGTTGTTGTCACACATATATAAACTTTTAATGAAGGTTATAACAAAACGAATTCAAAACCGTCTGGACGCTTTTCAAACACCCGAGCAAGCAGCATTTCGACAGGGTTACAGCACTATACATCGCATTCACACAGCACGACAGGTGATGGAAAAGGCCCATGAATATAATCAACCCCATCGACTTTGAAAAGGCTTTCGACACTGTGGAGCACTGGGCAATAATCAATTCACTCAAAAGATGTAGAATTGATTATAGATACATACAACTAATCCAAAATATATACAAAAATGCGGACAGGGACGTTTAGGCGCCGCAACTTTAGGCGCGGGGACAGTTATTAGTCGCCACATGAAGGAAATTCCCATTATTCTTGATTTTAAATTTTGTTGTTAGGTAATTATTGCAGTCATTAATGTTGAAGAAAAATTTAAACCTTTATAAACAATATATATTCAGCTTTTTACGAGTCTTCTTCAGTGTTAAAGTTTTACATATTTACATAGTCAATTTACCTTTTATCGATTACGGACAATTAGTTATTTACATTTTGTATATGGATAGTTTAACGTAGTGAAATTATATGGTGTGTATAATTCCACCACGTTAAACTATCCATATACAAAATGTAAATAACTTATTTTCCGCTGTCCACGCGCCTAAAGTTGCGGCGCCTAAACGTCCTAGACCGACAAAAATGCAACCCTCATTGCCCAGATCTTTGAAAAAGCAAATCCAGTTCCGGTAAGACGTGGAATTAGAAAAGGAGATACCACCTCTCCCAAATTTTTCACAAATCTATTTGAAGACGTATTTAAAACCTTAAATTGGGATAAATTGGGAGTTAACATCAATGGGGAATACTTGTCTAATTTACGTTTTGCCGATAGTATATTATTAACAGATAATATGAAAGACCTAAAAAGAATGATATTAGACCTCGAGAAAGCAACGTAAACGGTTGGAATAAAACTGAACATCGACAAAACAAACATTATGTCAAATAAAGAAGATGCAACACCGATCGAAATTTAGGACAAACGAATAGAGGTGGCTAACGAATATATCTGTTTAGGACAAAACTGACATTTGCAAGTGATCCCCAAGCAGCAGAAGTTGAAAGAAGGATAAAATTAGCACGGGCGGCATATGAAATACTGAGGAATGTGTTCAAAACATCAACGTATCTTCAACACTTAAAATCTAAGATGTATAACCAGTGTGTTCTCCCAACTCTAACTTATGCCTCAGAGACTTGGCCCCTCACGGAAACTAGTATAAGGAAGATCAAAGTGACGCAGAGGGCAATGGAACGATCAATGTTGAGTATACGACTACAAGAAAGGAAACCAAACGGCTGGATAAGGAATATGACAAGAGCCGAAGACGTAGCGAAGCGCATAGCAAGTCTAAAATGGCAGTGTGCCGGACACCTAATGAGAAGACAACACAACAGATGGAGTAGGAAAGTGACCGAGTGGAGACCAAGAATCGAAAGAAGAGACCGTGGCCGTCCGAGAACTAGATGGCAAGACGACATCAGCAGCGTAGCGACAGTTTGGGGAGGCATATGTCCAGAGATGGAATGTTTAAATGTATCGTTTTACAATTTGCAAACTGCTGTAAGAATCTTGTAGTACTGGCGCTTGGAGAACGATAAACAACAATGTTTTGAAATCATTGCTTTATCTAAATGGATAGCAGCCAAGATTCGTCGTTAAATGAAAACTTTGACATTAATTTGAATTTATTATTATTACGCTCCACAATTGCCACTCCTCCAGTGCGTCGATTTTCGGAATTACAATGAATGGTGACATAACCCCGAAAACTTATTTCACAGTCTTCAACATTCTCTGTGAACCTTGTTTCACTTAAAAATACGACAGCTGGACGTCTGTCTTCAATTAAAACATTAATTTCGCCCAAATGTTATAGGATACTTTGGGCATTTGAATAAATAATTTAAGTATTTGGTTCTGCTATTCTAACAATCGATCTTACTTCTTTCTTGTCCTTGTCCACGTTTGTAAACTGGACGCAAAAGTAAATAAAATTTTACTTTTTAAGGTTCTCATCCTTTATATATTTGTCCGAAATATTGTCGGTTTTAAGCCAGGGAGATATACAGGGTGTTTTCTAACTTGAGACATTCCTTGAAAGAACATCTAAGGGAGGCGAAATGTAGTCAATTGGTGGCAAAGTGCTCTAATAAAAGTGTTATAATAAGAGAGATATTGTCTTATGTTTTTTACTATGAGAACAACTAAGAACCACTGGAATCACTGCACTGTTTTATTATTAGTGTCAGTATTGTTGTATTATTAGTTGGCGTGTGTCAGCATTGTCATATTTTTGATGTTCGAAATAATCAATGCTAAAAATATGGCTCATAAGTATTCCAGTATCGAATTAACAGATATGTTGTTAGTTTATGGGGAGGCATTGCAAAATACAGCTGTTGCATCTCGCGTTTATGGAGAACGATTCCCGCAAAGAGTTGCGCCTGCTCCCAGAAGATTTATTGAACTTCACCAACGTGCTAGAGACACTGGACAATTACTACCAAAACAAGGGCGTGATGGTGGCCCAGGTAGGGTTGTAGGAGACGAAACTGAAGAGAAGATTTTGGAAATGGTTGATGCAGACCCATCTGTAAGTACAAGACATGTTGCCAATAGAACCAGCATTTCTCATACCAAAGTATGGCAAATTCTCCGAGAAGACCAACTATACCCCTATCACTTGCAACGCGTGCAGACTCTGATGCCTGCAGATTATCCTCAGAGGACAAGATTTTGCAAATGGCTTTTGCGCGAACATGCTCGCAATCCCAATTTTACGTCCAATGTGTTGGTTTGTGATAAAAATTTTTTTACACGGAACGGAGTAGATAATTTTAAAAACACCCATATTTGGGCATTTGAAAATCCACGTGCTATCCGGCGAACTGGGTTCCAGCAGAAATTCTCTTTGAACGTTTGGGCTGGAATTCTCAATGGACAGTTAATTGGACCTTTCGTGTTACCGAATCATCGAACTGGGGTAGAATATTTAAATTCTTTAGAGAACAATTTGCCAGAACTGTTACGAGGATATAGCACTGTATATTCGACAACGAATGTGGTTTTTAAATGATGGTGCCCCACCATATTATAGCCGCATAGTTAGCGAATACCTAAATCGGAGTTTTCCAAATAGGTAGGTAGGCCGTGGTGCGCCAATTTCTTGGGCGCTTCGGTCGCCGGACTTAACGCCACTCGAGTTTTACCTCTTGGGTATGCCTCGGAAATAAATACTATAGAAGAATTGCGCCAACACGTGGAAGATGCAGCAGTTATAATTCGAGAACAAGCACTGCAGCAGGGCACGATGCAGGCGTCTTATGCTTCTTGGATACGACGGGCTAGGATTTGTGTGCAACAAGAGGGTAGACATTTCGAACAGTTTCTGTGACAACGTAGAATAGTTATTTGTTAGATGTATTGTTACTAATTTTGTTAATTAAATTGCAATTGCAGCGGTTCTCAACATTTTTTTCAGAAATTTAAAAAGAACATATCTCACTTATTATCCAACTTTTACTGGGGCAAATTCATGTTAACATACATTATTTTCCTTGTACTTCTCGCTATTTAAAGAAAAGTCCCAAGTTAGAAAACACCCTGTATAATCTATTTGTGAAATATTGTCTTTCTCCAACAAATAGCTTTTGAGTTATACCGCCAACAGGTAGACAGACAGACAGGCTGACAAACATACAGACGCCGTTGAGAAAACCTGTTTTTCGTCACATAGGGAAGATCAAACGTGAAGATGTGAAGAAATCACGAAACCTGATTTTTTTCACGATTACAATAGTTTCTTCGCCTTTTAGACGAGGGAAGTAAAAAGAGACATAGGAAAAGCTCTGTTTAAAATAAAAATTGTAAAATCTAGAATAGAGGAAGATGCAGAAATATACAGGGTGATTTAAATTAAGTGCGCACCATTGCTATCTTTTACAAAGTAGGTTAAATTAGCAAACTAGTAGTGTTTTTAGCGCTAATTAATATGCAATTAATAAAAAAACCAATCGAATTACGAGTTTGCGACAAAATTAAAAACTGTTAGTTTTTTTTAATGGAACACCCTGTATATACTTTCGACAACCAAACGTACGACAAATTGAGTTCTGATGTTTACGTTATTGTTTTTGTTTTCAGTAGCAGCCTACTATGAATTTTTCGTAAGTACGGTGTATTGTTGATATAGGTAAACTAAAATCTCCCCTAACTTCTTTAATATTCATTTTAAGACAATAGTGTATTCAGACTTTTATATCACAAATTCATTTTTATTTCAAATTTTTGAAAAATATACAGGGTGTTTTTTTTTTGAAATTCTGTGGCCAACGAGTTATTTGATTGTTTTTTATTAATTTCATATTAATCAGCACCGAAAACACTACTAGTTTGCTAATTTAACCTACTTTGTAAAATCAATAATAACAAATATAGCAATGGTGCGCACTTAATTTGAATTACTCTGTATGGGATACAAAGAAGGAAAGCTAAGAGACATTTTGAAGAAAAATAGATCGCAGAAATACAAGAAAAAGGTTTAGAGTAAAAATAATTTAGAAGGGATGCAATAATAGAGTAAATTTCTGCAAAAGTAGAGAAGAAAATTTAATAAGCAATTATAAATTAATGATAGAAAGATGCAAGAATTATTTATTCTAATTTTTACTTCCTTTTACGATAAAGGAAGTATTGGATTCACCCCAAAAATTCGAATTTGAGTTTTCAACAGATCTTCACGTTTCAGAGTCCCCTGAGCCCAAAAAACATATTTTTTTTCATTGGTCTGTGTGTCTGTGTGTCTGTCTGTCTGTCTGTCTGTCTGTCTGTCTGTCTGCCTGTCTGTCTGTGAACAGAATATCTCAAAAACGAAAAGAGGTATGGGGTTGAAACTTCATATATAAGTTTTGTGTACTATGTAGATGTGACAGCAAGCTTTTGAAGAAAATCGCATAACCGGAAGTAGGTGTTTACTCTTGTGATTTTTCAGTTTTTTTCGATTTTTTCAAAAACGGCTCTAACGATTTTTTTCAAACTTTACATTTTTAATGTGAATTGATGTGAGATAGGCGATTTTCCAGTTGAATACTTTTAAAGTGGGTTTCTTTTGTTTTCTTTCTATTTTTTTTTATTAACTCCTATTTGAAATACAACACCCGGTATATCATTACATTTTTGAATTCAGCTTAAAATTCTAGAGAAAATTTGTCTCTTCAACTAACGCTCTATTTTGTACCGTTTTCGTAGAATTTGTAATTTTTTGAAATTTTTTGACAAATGCTTAAAAATAAAAAATCAAATGTTTGGCTGATTATAAGATGACTGTAAAAGGAAGTTGTGTGAGTGTATCACACCAGATTTTTTATATTCCGGCGCCTACAGTCAGATTTGTCCCCATTACTATCAACTTCAGGGTAGAAGCCTTGCACGCTAGTTCCGAATTCACGGTTAGAAATGGTTTTTCCACCTCGTTTTTGGACGGCCTATTCTTCTTCTTCCTCGGGATGTATTGTTTAGTATACTCTTGGGTATTCACTTATCTTCAATTTTCAGGATATTTTGGAACCATCTGTATCTATATGTTCATATTAATTCTCTGATACCGGAGATTCATTCCCTTCCTTATAAATAGGACCATCACAGATCATAGCATATTTCTATTCCTGTGCTACCGTCTCCACTTCTCATATTTTACTGTTGTTCATTTCGCCCATATTCGTTATCGTGACATCATGATTGGGTACAGTTGCTCACGGTGTTTTTCCCACTTTTCTCAGTCTAAATCGTTATGGCTTTCCGTAAGATTCTTCTTCACTTCTACTTCGCTCAGGGCAATAAGTTTTTCAAAATAGTTACTATCTTGCCGCATAATATGACCGAAATATCGAAGGATTGACTTTGCAATGGCAGTGGTACGTCTTTCTGTGAGATGTGGTTCGGCTAGAATAGAGTAGTTGATGCGTCCTTCTGGCTATGGCACACTGAGTATCTCTCACCAACAGATAATTTTAAAATCTGCTATGCGACATCCATTTGCTGCTTTGATTGCCTTCATTGTCCAGCTTTTGAACGCATAAGTCAATAGGGAAATATAGGAGTCTTCGGCAGTCAGAGTTTGGTCATTTTAAATATGCCACTTGGTAATTTGCATACGGCAAATTTAGCGATGGTGATTCGTCATATGATCTCGCTTTGTCTGTGCCATTGCTACTTATTTGGGTTCCAAGATAGATGACGTTGGAATCTATTTTGATGTTACAAATACTTCTTACACTTTGTCTGTCTTCTCGAGATCGATTTATAACCATGATTTGGCTTTTATTGTTGTTTATCGTTAAACCGACATCTTAACTGGTAGCTTCAATTTTAAGAAGTTCTGTTATCTCAGTGTCTGTATTTGTTAAAATCGTCGTGTCATCAGCATATCTAAAGTTTGCAATTATTCTCCCTCCTACGTTTATACGATACCTCCCTGTCAGCATTTCAGAGCAGTACAAATAAATATCCATAGATGTTAAAGAGAAGTGGGGAGAGAATGCATCCTTGTCTAACACCTTTGCTTAGTTTACACGTATCGATAAGCCGATGTTCTACTCTTACTTGAGCTGGGTTGGTAGACTATAGATTTTGGGATTAACAAAGTAAGATATTCAGGAATGCCCATTTGCAGCATAATATCCCATAATTTGCCTCACTGAACACAATCAAAGTTTCTCGATTACTTGTTTGATGTTTAACAGCATTCTCGGGTAATTTTCCTTACATAAGAGATTGACAATATTGTTGCCACCTTTTCACAATACCATCCCTAACGGTTTATTTATTGGGTTCCCTTGTTCGTCCTTTCCAGGTCACGTTCTTCTTCTAAAATTACTGGCAATGACTTTAATTTCTCTAAATAGGTCTTTGGTTTCATTCTCCATAGAGTGGAGCTTGACTTTCTCGCCTATTGCTACACTAGAGATTTCTAAATAACAAAAATTAATGCTCACTAATGCTCAATAAAATTCTTTACGAAACAAGACACTGTGCCCGAGAAATGCGAAACCAGACAACTTACCGCTGTTAGTGTAATTTCCCACACCACATAGTTGTTTCCATAAAGCAGCATTTAAAAGAATGAGTTTTATAGCTAATCCTGCTGCTACTGTCGAACTAAAGTGTGCAATTTCGCAAAAACCACCAGATCTATTAGAAAATTCTGTTCACAACATAGAAGAAAGATTGTTGCTTGTTGAAGAATAAAATGGCTGACATATTCAGCATTTAAGCTGAATCCAATAAACTCACTGCTTTATGAGTATAAATGTATTATTATTTTGTGTACGTATACGTTATTTATACAAAATATTAGATCCATTTCAAATGTAACCTTCATTTGAATAACCTTATATTTTAATGTATTTGTAGTGTTGCCATTTTATCTGACTATTTTATTTCGTTGTAGAAGTAGTAATTCGCGAGGTTAATTTTATTGTAAGTTTAACATCGTTTTGTACTAGTTGTGAATGTCAAATTTGTTTATGTATGTACACAGTTCTCTTGTTAAAATAGAATGCAAATAAACTGACTAGAGAGTAAGTGGGTGTACGATTTTTCCTCGCTATTACTTACGCAAGCATACGTCTCCAAACCATACATGAAAGCGGTTCGAAAACGGAGTGCGGATGCTGGCACTCGCATATGAAGTTAATTACTTTAGGAACAGAGTTTTCTGCGCATAAGGTCTTCTGTGTCCGAATACTTTTACTACACTTCGAATTGTGTACTAGTACTACCACAATTAACAAGACAAAGTCTCAGTACTCTCTCGCAATATCATAATCGCGTAAAAGGGTGTTGTGAAACGTGACCTACGTTAAATAACAGAACGTGATCACAATTATCAACCCAGTAACCACTACAAAAAAACTAAAAAATGTGGTGTGGCTACTAATTTGCCGTACATAAGGCAATACAACAGACAAAGTGTTAGCCAGTTTATTCTACAACGATCTGCTCAGAATTGCACTGCGATTAGTGAATAACGCGCTACGATAAGAGTTTCAGCAAGAATGCGAAAAGTATTTTCAGTTCTGCACTGCCACGTACTCGAAATGGCTCGAATTTGTGTACGATGACAGTCGCACGGGGGGGGGGGGTACCTGTTATGTGCTAGTTGCGGGCAGGTTACCACCAAAACAAGGCCTGAGAACGAGCTCTGGTCTGTGCTCCGGTGATAAAGCTGCCTTAACAAAGATACAGGATCGAGATGGACGACTTTTTTACCAGTTTGAACGAAATGCCTTCAGAAGTAGTATTTTTTCTCGGATGATTGGACGGCACTTCCAATTAATAATACATTCTTTCTCTTCTTCCTCATGAGTTGGCATCAAAGCCGCAAGACGAAAATATACACTTTAAGCGGGTAGCACAAAGAAAAAGGTCCGACATATTCCAACTTCATGAAGTAACTATAAAAGCAAAGCTGTGATAAAATAACATACGGTGAAAGGTGGCCTGGGGTGAGTTTATTTCCAAAATATCATTGATTCCCAGCACTGCTAAATAAATTTCAGGGGCTGCATGTTTCACACATCAATGCAGCTTGACAAATTACTAGATGTCGGAAGAATTTAAAAAATCCACAAAGTGCATTTTCGAAAACATCTACCACAAGACAACAGCAGCAATTACCAATTAGCTTATATTTAAATATTGAAGAAAAAACATATTATTGAATTAAGTCTAAAAACCTATTTAGCCCCTATCATATATACCGAGTGATCTTTACTTATTTAGAAAATAAAGTTTTTCGAAATTGTCAAAATCCAAAAAGTGCTATTTTTCGGAAAATTAAGTAAGATTTGAATGCGATTTTTTTAGAGTGTGTTATCTTTAGCTAACTGAACAATCTCAAGGCCAGAAAATACCTAATTTTTGTTAACTTTAGCTAAAAATTAATTTTTTAGTTTTTGAAATATTTTAAAAATTTGACATATCAAGACTTAATATTAATATTCAAGTTTTTTTATATCAAGACTTTTAAAGACATATAATTGGGAAAAATAATATAAAAATGTTAATTACTTCTTTAGAAT
Source organism: Agriotes lineatus (assembly GCA_940337035.1). NCBI lineage: Eukaryota > Metazoa > Arthropoda > Insecta > Coleoptera > Elateridae > Agriotes > Agriotes lineatus. The sequence continues at coordinate 160,470 of CALNHX010002258.1, read as the reverse complement.
GGTTATCATTTACCGAAAAGTAGTACCTATGTTTGCATAATTTTTACGTTTTTTATGCAAGGCGCTTTTTAGGAGAAATATTTTTCAATTCTTATTAATGCTATTTAAATGGCTTCTAGAAACTTCAATCCAGCCCTGTTAATGAATTACTGTTACAAAAATCCAGTTGTCGAAATGAGGAGATTTTTCTTTATCCAATTTACATGTTCTAAAAAATCTCCTCATTTAGACTACTGTAAAGAACATTTACCGGATTTTTTGTAACAGTAATTTATTAACAGGGCTCGATTAGGGTTTCTAGAAGCCATTTAAATAGATATTAATTATAATCGAACATTATTTCTCCTAAAAAGCGCCTCGCATAGAAAGCTTAGAAATTATGCAAACATACTACTTTTAGGTAATTATCCTTTTACATTATTTCTTCCAATTATAAATCTTTACAGTCGTCACATAAAAAAAATTAATTTTAATATTAAGTCTTGGTATGTGAAATTTTGAAAAATATTAAAAAAATTGTAAAATTATTTTTTAGCTCAAGTTCTAAAAAATTAGGTGTTTTCTGGTCTTGAGACTGTTCAGATAGCTAAAGATAACACACTCCAAAAAAAGCTCCATTTTCTAAATAAATAAAAATCACTCGGTATATATGGTAGGGCTAAATAGGTTTTTTAGACAAGCACAAATTATTAACGTAAAAGGTTTTTTTGAAAAATCAAAAATAAAATATTTCCCATATTATGCCGACTTTTTGGCGACACTGTATATATTGTAATGATTTTTACTTCCTTTTACGATAAAGAAAGCATTGGATTAACCCCAAACATTCGAAATTGAGTTTTCAACAGATCTTCACGTTTTCGAGTACCCTGAACCCAAAAAACATGTTTTTGTTCATTGGTCTATCTGTGTGTATGTGTGTCTGTCTGTCTGTCTACCTGTGAACAGAATATCTCAAAAACGAAAAGAGGTATGGCCTTGACACTTCATATATAAGTTATATGCACTATGTAGATCAGACAGCAAGCTTTTGAAGAAAATCGCATAACGGAAGTAGGTGTTTACTCTTGTGATTTTTCAGTTTTTTAAAATTTTTTCAAAACGGCTCAAACGAAAACTTTACATTTTTATTACTTTTTAAATGTGTATTAATGTCAGATAGGTGATTATCCAGGTGAATACTTCTAAAATGGGTTTGTTTCGTTTCCTTTTTCATTTTTTTTAATTAACTCCTATTCTAAATGTAACACCCGGTATATTATTACATTTTTGAATTCAGCTTAAAATTTTAGAGAAAATTTATTTCTTGAACTAACGCTCTATTTTGTCCCGTTTTTGTAGAATTTATAATTTTTGAAATTTTTGACAAACGCTTAAAAATTGAAAATCTAATTTTTGACTAATTATAAAATCACTGTGAAAGGAAGTTGTGTGAGTGTATCACACCATATTTTTGAGTGTAAGAGTTTGATATCAGGTTAAAAAGGTTAAAAGAATATTTATTAAATTACAAAGCTGAATTTAGGTACTAGAAGGATATCAATATTATTAACATGTATTTGGTAAAGAAATTAAATAGAATTAAAATTCAATTGAATGATGCTATATAAGAAACAGAAAGGTTCTAACATAATTTAATTATTATCTGAAATAAAGTCAAGGATTAATATCAAATACCTATTCGAGAAATATCATTCAAAATAGTGGGTGTTAAATAAATATGATACAGATTTTATATAGTGTTAGACTTTAAAAACAATGCAAAACAATGTCACTAAGGAGAGTTTTATTAATATCATTAGTATGTAAAATAATTTTGGACAAAAACAATGTAATACCTTTGTATTTTTTAATCTGTTTGGAATGTAAATGGTTGTCGCAGGTGTCGAATGTTGGACATACAATTAACACCATGAAACAAAACAACAGTCTTGCGTTTGGGTTTATCAAGATAAAGGTTACCCATAAAAGATGTTCGTTGTAGTGGCACGATTGCTGTTATTTTTTCGCCGAAATTATCATGTAGAAGTTACACCATTGGAAGGTCACAAGGTAGTTAATTATGACGATACTCTGAAGTCGCTTTACCATAGTAGTTTGAGAAATTAAAAACAGGCTATCAAAGAGGTGGTTTGCCTGACATCTAAATCCACCACGACAGCGCATCAGCTCACACTGCTGCCAGAATGTTGGACTTTTTCACGATTCGGGAGTTCAGTTGTATCCCACATTCCCTACAGTTTTGACCTAGCCTCGCGCGGTATTTTATTTTGCAAATGCTAAAGAATGATGAGAGATAAAAATATTATCAAGTGCAGATGCAGCAATATTGGAATTTAGAAGAATTTTATAGGGCCCCTTGAAAAATAAATGTTGTGACTGCTTTACAAATTATTTCAAAAAATCAAGAAATGTATTAGTGTCGGAGGTGAATACTTTGAAAAACAGCACATTAAATTTGTTTCATACTGCAAATTACCTCTCAAAGCAGCCGTCATAAGAGCAGTGAATAGAACACAACTTAAGCGTGGAAAGCGAGAGTCGATGTACTCTTAGTTGGTCCTTCTCTCCCGCTGTTCTAATATTTTTCTCTCTAAATATTCATCATCGAGAAAAACTTTAGAACAGCGGGAGAGAAGGACCAACTAAGAGCTGGCACTCTTATACCGTAGGTTTGTGAACTGTGACCATGGGGATTTACATGATAAAAATTACTTCTTGTGTTAACCTATGTTGTCGTACAATTTTAGTATAAGCCAAATATTTTTCGACCAAAGATTCACTGCTAGAATGACATGAACATGTTTTATTTCATTACTATTTTCCGTTAACCCTCCAATTGACGGGTTAGGCTGGCTCGGTCGTAAAATCGAGTTTTTTTTTGTTATAATTTTTGTAATTAGTTCGTTAGCTTTGATGTACCTTCCTATATTTATTAAAGGCAAGTTTTCTAAGTATTGTTTGATATTCCTAATTGAACCATTTGAGTACAGTAAGGGCGGTAAAAACGTGCCTATGTTATTCCCCTGGTTTTTAAATGATCATGCAAGACGTTATTTTAGTTAGGTTTTAGTAAGTACAGAAATTTTGTAGGAGAGTAGGACTACTGGCAGCAAACTATTAGAGAACACTGCAGAAAAGAAGCCCCACACGTCATCCACCATAGAATGTGTAAATATTCTAAGGACAGAAAATCACGCTATTTATCCAAGTTTTGTAGTGCGTGCATTTGTTTAGTTTAGACTTTTTACAGCAGTGATTCTCAAAGTGGGCGATAACTCCCCCTTGTGGGCGCTGGAACGATTCAAGGGGGCGGTAGTAGCCTCAGGTGCAATTGGGGGCCGGTAAATAATATTAGGGGACGGTAAAAGGATAAAGAAGGAGGAGAAGATTAGAAAATTTAGAAAAACCGTTCGTACATATTTCATCTGTTAAATAAACTTGTGCTAATATAGAAAGTCGTAGTGATTAGGTAGTGTAGTCACAAGTCGGTTAACTAAAGGAAGAAACCGACTGTAATTAATTAAATGTGTGGTTTAAAAATGCAGCTGACAAAAAGAGGGCCGAATGTGGACGAATTGATAGCAGCACACCAGGTTAATCTTTCGCATTAAAATTATTGTTAACGCTAATAATTGTTACGTGATATTTATTTTATTTGAAATCGGCATTAAAGTACCTCGAAATCGTCATTAAAATACGAGAAATCGGCATTAAAGTAATCCATTGTTTTATGACTTTTTTGTAGGTGGCGAAGCGACAGATAAACATCAACCGACGTTAACATAACCTACAACTGTTGGTTAAAATGTTGTAATTTCACGATTTCTCGATTTCAAATAAAACATAATGTACTCCTCGGCACTGAAGTTCCTTTTTATCCCTCATGTGGTTTATTTGCCTTGGCACATTCGTGATAAAAAGCTAAACTTTAGTGTCTTGGCATACAAACTCTATTAAGATTATTCTTTGTTATCACAATTTTCTGAGTATAATGGGAATATTACTACTCGTATAGCCCATTTCAATAAATAATTTTACAATTGTAAGCTGTAAGGTCAACAATATATTTTCTTACTCTATGTTGTAAACGTAGCTAGACATATAATTACATATAATAACGTAAAATTGTGACTGTATATTTTTATTTGTTTACTTATAATAGAAAGTAAATTTTAGGGAGGGAGGGGGCACCAAGTAATTTTTTTATCTGAAAAAGGGTGATTGGCCAAATAAGTTTGGGAACCTATGGTTTAGAGTATACACCGCCGTGCATGTTGGCAAACCACTATTGTCTGTGCCATTATTTTATATGTAAAATTTTTGCTTTTCTAGAGTTTATGGGTTTTTGTATATTATATTTACATACGTTTTCTATCATTGTATTTTTCGATGCTATAAATGCGTAACCCGTCCATTGGATGGTTAAAAGTTGAAAACCTAGAAAAGTTAAAGGCAAGAAAACAATAATTTGCAACTCCATTTCAGTGCGAGAGTGACAAAATACTCGCAGATATTTTTATTATGGAGCAATTGTTTTAAAAAATGAATTTTTAGAATTTTTTTATAATACAGGGTGTATTAAAAATTACGCATAATTTTCAGGTAGAGCGTAATACTAAAATGTTGAATTAGTTTTCATGGGCCCTCACGAGCGGTAGATAAAAAACATGATTTTGTCAGCTAAAGTACCTTTTCTGTTTCATATATGTGGGAGTATCGTCAAGTAAAGTTGTTCAAAATGTAAAATTATGGTCGCATGCAAACTTTAAGAAATATTGGCTTACTTTTATGAAATCATGTATACTAAATGAAGTAATTTTGTGGTAACATGGTTCCATAAAAGTAAATTGTACATGGGACCACAATTTTACATTTTGAATAACTTTCCTTGATGACATTTTGACGTATTTGGAACAAAAAAGTACTTTACCTAAGAAAAAAGTATTTTTTATCTACCGCTAATGAGGGCTTATGAAGACCAATCCAACATTTTAGTATTTAGATTTTCGATCAAAGAATCGTTGTACTTGAAGATTATGCGCCCTATTTAAACCACCCTGTATTGTCTTATATTTATTAATTTTATTTTATTGGTTCAATATACAAATAAACAACACTTATTAAATGTTTTTACGAAGGTTTTTAAAGCTATGCACCTAACATTATCAATGAAAAAATCCGTAAAAGGCTTTACCCAGAACTTCCATCATCAACATTGTGGCACTAAATAATTTTAATAATCAAATTAAGTTAGGAGTATAAATAGCTTCACGTTACTGATAAATTAAATACATTTTCAAATTTAAAAAAAGTTTATCCGCTGGCGTTTGAACCCGCCGCATCTGCAGCTCTGCAGAATGCTCGAACCTAACCGAATCTCCGCAGAGGATATAAGTACGGCGAAATTCCATCTGCGCTACCGTGTCTCTTCGGGAAAAGTCCGGCGCGCGCGTCTCTTGAAGAGCACGGTGTAATGGTTGAAACATTTTTACTCTTTTGTGACATTATCCTTTATCGGTTGAGTCTTATTTTCGGCAAATGTAAAGCCTGACCTATGTGAAAGTTATTACTTCTTTTTATTTCAAAATTAACATAAAAATAAACAAAATTTTATTTTTTATGCTCACCCTGTATATATTTGTATGAAATTGTACCGGTTTTATGCGAGATAGATATATAATATGTGTGCAAAATATCGCCTTCCTCCGACAAATAGTTTTTGAGCTATGCTGCCAACAGACAGACAGACAGACTGACGGAATTGAGAAAACCTCTTTTTCGTCATCTAGGGACCTTGAAACGTAAAGATCTGGAAAAATCTCGGAAGGTGATTTTTTCGTGATTACAATACATACTTCCTTCGTCTTTCAGGCGAGGGACGTAATAATCTGTAAAGGGCTATACGCAGAAGTTCCCTCGTCAATATTGTGACACTAAATTATTTTAAAATTCAAATTAAGTTAGGAGTACAAATATCCTCACGTTTCTAATAAATTACATTCATTTTCAAATTTTAAAGAAATCGTATCCCGCTTGGGTTTGAACCCGCCGCATCTGCGGCTTTGCAGAATGCTCGACCTGGCCGAGGTTCCGCAGAGGATGTACGTCCGGTGGAATTCCATCTGCGCTACCGCGTCTCTTCGGGAAAAGTCCGGAGTGCGCGTCTCATGAAGAGCGCGGTGTAATGGTGGAAACATTTTTACTCTTTTGTGGCATTATTCTTTATCGGTTGAGTCTTATTTATTTATGGCAAATGTAAAGCCTGACATATGTGAAAGTTATTACTTCTTTTTGTTTCAAAATTAACACAAAAATCAACAAAATTTTATTTTTTAAGGTGCTCACCCTGTATATATTTGTATGAAATTGTACCGGTTTTATGAGAGGTGGATATATGATATGTATGCAAAATATCGTCTTCCTCCGACAAATAGTTTTTGAGCTATACTGCCAACAGGCAGACAGACAGACAGACGGACAGATAGACAGACAGACAGACAGACAGATTGACGGAATTGAGAAAACCTCTTTTTCGTCATCTAGTGACCTTGAAACGTGAAGATCTGAAAAAATCTTGGAAGGTGATTTTTTCGTGATTACAATACTTCTTTCGTCTTTCAGACGAGGGAAGTAAAAGTTAACTCAAGATAATAATTTTAGTACATAAATTTCTATTGCCATACTTAAAAAAGTTCTGTATAACCACACCAATATAACACAAGTCTTAAAGGCACAGAGTAACATAACATCTAACATATCTAGACTATCTGCAAAGGATAGAACAGGGGAGAGTGCCAAAACTTCTGATAAAGAGGGAAATGGATGGCACAAGGAGAGTTGGACGCCACAGAAGGAAATGCTGTTACAAAACTCTCTGAAGAGAAAGGCATATAAGAATGGTGGACGAAGATTGGACGGCCTGGAAGATGGTCAAACAATAGGCCTGCTAACGATTCATATTTGGTGGAAGATGTAACGCGGCTCTTTGAACATCTAGGATAGGCAACCCAAGATACGACTTGTAACGTGGTGTTGCATGTTTAAAAATATACTATACAACCACGGTATCTTACCTGAACTTTGCGTTGCCTATTTTGGATGTTCAGTGTGTTCAAGTTACATGGCTTATCCGGTATAAAACCGAGTGGAAACCTTGAGGGTGAACCTTACTAATACCAGTATTCTGACTATGACATTTTAGGTGTACTGTTTTACTTAAATAAGTTATTTCAGGCCAAAAACAAACGAAATATAAATTTATTTTCAAAATTTTTAAACAAAAATAAGTAATAGAGGCAAATTTCAATGTTAATATGCTGCTAATTATTTTTAAAAGCAAAGAAACTACATTTCAATAAATAGCACTTTTTGTAATTTATTATTTCTTCAAGTCACAAGGTTATTGTTACAAAGAAATAAGTTCTTTAATAAAATTATTAAACTTGTACAATGTTGAAATAAAATGTAAGCTTTGCGTTTTTTGGTTAACTGTTAATACAATGCGAAAATTGAAATTTCAATAAAAGATTCATTGTTTGAGGTAATACTAGCTGCCCAATTATTGATGTAAAAAACTATCAAAAACAAAAACTACTTGGCAGTGAAATAATAGAAAAATAATATTACGTGTTTCATGTATATAATTACCGTAAAATTAAAATATCACATATTAATATTATTACTATTAGTATATTAACTAAAAATGCCTGCTTGTTAGTAAACTATACATATCGATTACTGGTACAGGTAGGCATTCAACCTACTGCTGATGAATAAATTGGAATGTATACATGATCTGTCGCAAGTCAACAAGCACTTTATCACAAAATGAATAATACTAGTTAAATTGTTCGTTATACAATCCACAAAAATTACAATAATTACAACAATCAGCAATAATATCTAAAAATAAAACGTCGTTAGTCTGTCGACTCCAATGTTAATGAGAATTATTTTGAGTATAGGTTTTCGGTAAACACTACGATCAATAAATATCATTTTCAAAGTCGTGATATATAAATATACCAAGAGCAGCGCTTTTTGTACAAATATTAACACTATACATGTATGTACAAATGCATACGTCAATAGTCAACATTTTAGTAAATTACAGCGGTTTAAACAAGATCAATCTGGTTAAAAGATGTTGAGTCCCAAGCTATGCGGCAGCGGAGACTGTACTACACAGCTACGGGAGTTCTTGATTGTCAGTGCCACTTTGCTTTTTGTGCAAATATGTCGGCCCTCAGGTTCTGCGCGAAGCATATTCCCAATATCTAGAAACACAATATAACATGAGTACCTTAGTATACCAACAAAAGTAAAATCACGTTGCAAATTAATCGCGTGATAACTGCTTTGCATAGTTGCAAGTTTTCTGTATTCCTTTGTAAACCCTTTTTATTTGCAAATACTAAAAGTGGTCATCTTCGAAGGTTTAACAAAGTATTCGGCAAGAGAACATCAAAGTAGTTAAAAGCAACCTGACCTAATTTCGAAAATGTAAGGAAATTGTACTGAACTTTATTAACGTTATAGGTAGAGTTCTTCAAAACAACTTCTGTACGAGGTTTGGTAAACTAGTTTTTACGAGTAAGTGCGTACAGTCAAACTTCCATATATCGAAGTCCACAGGGACCGCAAAAAAGCTACGTTATATAGAAACTTCGATATATAGAGAGATTTTCTTAGTTACCAATTCTACTTAAACTAGATAAGAAATGAAATGCAGTCATTTAGAAACGTTTTGACATTATACCAATACACAAATAGCTACATAAATTTATTTACAACATTAGGCCGGTAGTTAAGTATTTATGGCTGAGCTAGTACATCACGGTCGCGAAATAAACTGGAGCCTTAAATACGACGCAGTTCGCCCGCTTTAATTCAAAAAGTGATTGTTTGCGGCCGTTTCTCGGCCGTAAGTACGATTACGTCGCGAAAAAGGGCAAAATCGAACGGTGACGTTAAATGCTAGTGAATTTGCTGTTGACAGTGACGGCGGCGGACGCGAACTAGGCATTATTACTTTGAGCAGTTATTTTGTTTTCTCAAAAAAGCGAGAAGGCGAGAAAACTAATTGTTTAGGAACTGGGGAATTATCGCCTCTAACGTGCCGACTCAAAGGTCACAATGCAGATTACAGTAAAACTAAATTTATAAAATTGTAGGTACATGTTTAACCGCAAATCTAAGCATTCAGAAATTTGGGAAACTCTCTTAATCCGGCCGCAGGTTGGTAAATCTCTAATGACCTTGTCAAATTCCTAGCACTGGATAAGCTACCTGGCATTGGAATTTGCAAAACAACTTTCTACTCTCTAAGGAAATAAATGTACCGTTTTGTTAAGAAATTCTTGTTACGTAGAAATTCCAACTTCGATATACCGAGACAAATTAACATTAAAAGTGCTCTCAGGGTCAAGGTTCCGGAAAATAATTCGTTATATAGAGAAATTCGATATATGGAAGTTCCACTGTATTTGCAAATAGCTGTTTCTACTGCTTTAGATACAGTGCGGAAATTAAATAGCACACAAATTCGATAACTCCGTTAATCTTCGTTTTCGGGAAAAAATCTCCAAGGGGTGTAGCGACTCAAATTGTAGCGCCTATTTTACAGTCATTTCCAGATTTTTATATAATTTGATTTAAATGTTTTTGAATGGCAACCTATATTTTTTTCATTTATTACGCTAGTAGGTTTTCATCTGTTTGCAACGATATAAAATGTTGTTTGTTTGTTTGCTATGGACAAGGTCTAGGCGTGTGGAGTACCAGGTACCTTAGACACCGATTGTTTTGGTCATATGGTCCAAGTCCTACTTAGAATTTTGCCGAGACTAAGAAGTTCCAACGTTCCAACCCTAGCAAGGAATACTTTACATGCTGCACAACGTAGTGACATCGGAGCCACGGCTTTACATCACTTCCAAATGATGGCATCCTGTAGAGGTTTTCGTCCATTTTTTTTTTATTTTAAAAATCCTCACTCGGACTGGTAATCGAACTCGCGACCCTTAGATCAGTAGCCGGGATGCTTACCACTGAACTACCAGCCCCGGCGGTATAACGTTTTAAATAGGTTACATTGGAAAATTAAAAAAAATTACCTTAAAGTGGTAATAGTAATGATAGTTACCTGGGCTGAAAACAAAACCGATGATTGTATGTACATACATTATTTTTTTATGATGGAGTTATTGCCAAAGTCAAAGAATAATCATAACTAGGTTTTTTGTTTTAATCCCAGGTAACTGCAAATACTCTCTTAATTTCATTCATATTTACTATATGAACTTTATAGCCGTTTTTCTAAATGTGTGTCTAATGTAACCTCGTTATAATTTTATATCGAAATATATAAAAAAATATAGGCAATCACTTAAAACATTATTGATGACGTTATAACATTTAAAACAAATGGTATACTTACATATTTGAAAATTAGTTTAATATACACAGTTCATGTGCTACTTAATTTCCACACTGTATGTTAAACAGTAGAATAGGGCTACCTTGATTGTGATAGCTGTCAATCAAATTTTGATTCGCGGTTTAATTCACGGTTTTATTCGCGGTTTTTGCGGTTTTATTCGCGGATTTCGCGGTTTTAATTTCAATTTGCGGATTGACCCAATTAATTTCGCGGTTTGATCTAATTAATTTCGCGGTTTGAACTAATTAATTTTCACATGTGCTACTGATTAAATTACGCATTAGCTTCCGATTACAATTACGCGTCGGACTTAGGCGGCCATCTTGGATTTCTGACGCGAATATTTGAGTTTTAAATTTTCTTTCAGATTTTTTTCTAAGTCCCAGTTTTTGAATTTAAACTTCGCGGTGTGTCGTCCATCTTTGTTTTCTGCGCGCGCACTTCTCACAGGTGTCGTTTTTAATTTTGAATTTTCGCGGAAATATTTGAATTTCAAACTGGTAGATTTATCTCTCTCTCTCTCTTCTGCTCATCTGGCGTTGGCTGTCTCTCTCATGTATTGCAGAATGGCTGTTTATATTTAAAAATATCTCAGCCCGACCGGGATTTGAACCCCTTACGTTCGTGTTGCACAAATTTAGCTACACCCATTAGTGCCACAACACCACGGAGCTGCTTCAGATTTAATGTGTTTATCGGAAAGCCGTTTCACTGCTGTTACGTCACGAGCCCCAGCTTTTAAACAAATTATTTTTCGAAAATGATATTTATAAAATTGGAAATGCATTGTCTGTGATGTTAACTGGGAGGTAGTAATTTTAAAAAGTGCTGTCACACGTAGTTTTGCTGTAATTAATTATTAAGTCCAACACTTGCGTGATTTCGATACTGGTTTGAGTTGCGGACAAAGCGAACAAATCTTGTAACTGCGATGTTATTTTCGATTGAATTTAGTCGGCAGTTCGTAACCCTTTTGTAATATTATAGCTCTGTTATATTGTGTATGTTATTAAAAGGGTACTTGCAATTACATTTGTCCCTCGAAGAAATTTGAAAAAGAGGCCAGTTTAAAACCGTTTAATAGATGTGGCTATCTGATGCATTTAATTGTAAATGTTGGTTTAATTTTTGCACCTATGTTTCAAATTTACAGCTATGCAACTATAACTTCTACGAAAATATAACATCTTTAAAGCAAGTTTTAGAAACCCTTAACCCTTTTCAAATTTTATTTTTGTGTACGTGATTTGCGGTATATATAATTTTATGATTCATAAATTTGACCGTTGTAAAACGCCTGCCACAACTTGCACGGAAAACGCAACGGTTTTTGCAAAGCATGTTGCGACGAACAGCGATGAGTGGAATTTTTAAAATATTGCCCATCGAACAGCGGAATAATTCTAGAACGAATCGAAGTTTTTATTTGTATAAAATGGCGGTCCGAACACGACGCTGCACAAAACCTGGATTTATAAGAAAACTGCATCTTAATTTCCGTGGATTTGATTACGTCACGCCGAAGTCTTCCGTCTCACTCATCACAGTTGTGTTCTCTCTCGTCTCACTCATCACAGTTGTTTTCTCTCTCTCGCATTTATTTAATTTAAAAAAGCTTTTGCGTCGGCCCTTAGTCGGATTTGAACGCTAGCCACATGTGAATAATTATTTTAAATCGTGAAATCTGCATAAATATATTACTATAAAAAATCGCGAAAAGTGTTGAGTAAATAAATGCAACGCATTGTAAAGCCCTAAAACTTTTAGTTATTGTGCGTTTACAAGATGGGTCTTTTGACAAAGTGGAAGAACCAAACTATGCTATTGTAAATGTACAGATTTTTCACTGTCAATTTGTATATAACAACTTAATGTAAATTGGTATTTGGAACATTTTAACGAAAACAGCGACTTCTTTCGGCATAAACTGTTTCTTCTCACCACGGAACCTTATTTTATAAGTAAACGTCTGAAATTGTGTCATTATATCGATAAAAACTGCATTTTAGTTTAAAAAATTCCAGTATAAATGCAAACGGACGAAAATAAAAACGCAATTGACCACAAAGTAACATAATTTTGAATAAAAAAACACAATTTCGCTGGAAAAATGTTGTTTCACTTAAAATTTTACAAAAACTGACATCATGTTACTTGAAATTATACAAAAAACGACATTTTTATCCAATAAGCGATAAAAAATACGCCGTCTCACATAAATTTATACAAAAATCGACATCATGTCACATAAATTATACAAAAACTGCCATCATGTCACTTGAAATTATACAAAAACGACATTTTTACTCAATACACGACGAAAATCGACATCATGTTACATAAAGTATGCATAATTTTGCAAATGTTTTACACTTTTTTCTCTAACTTGTTGTAATTTTAGTAAAATTTTAGAAAATCGACAGCATCTCCCATGAAAATTTATAAAAATCGGCATCTTGTTACATTAAATTCTGCAAAAACGACAAAAAACAATATTTTTATACAACTTTCATTGAAAAATAGTAAAATTTTACGAAAATACGTCTGTGTTGACGACAAATGAAAATAAATTTGAATAGAAACACGCAAAAATTACGAAAAGACGTATGTGTTGACCCCCAAAGTAACAAAAATTTGAATAAAATCACGCAATCATACAGCATCTCACATAAATTTTCACAAAAATCGACATCATGTCACATAAATTATACAAAAACTGTCATCATGTCACTTGAAATTATACAAAAAACGACATTTTTACTAAACACACGACGAAAATTGAACAAAAATCACACAATTACACGCCATCTCACATAAATTTTTACAAAAATCGACATCATGTTACATAAACTATGCATAATTTTGCAAATGTTTTACACTTTTTATAAAATGCACCGCTCAAAATTAAAAGAAATAGCAATTTCATTGAAAAAATCTACTACCACAATCATTTCGATAAACAAAATTCAAAAAATCTTATACTTTTGATGGAAATATATGTATGTTGACCACAAATTAACATAATTTTTAAATAAAAAACGCGCAATTCGTTGAAAAAAATATTCTGACACCACCAAAACACGCAATTTCATTGAAAAATATATATATGTTGTCCACAAATTAACATAAATTTGAATAAAAACACGTAATTTTGTTGAAAAAATGTTCTGGCCCCGTCATTTCACTTAAAATTTTACAAAACTGCCATCATAACACTTGAAATTATACAAAATATATGTATGTTGATCACAAATTAACATAAACCTGAATAAAACACACAATTTCGTTGAAAAATTTGCAAATGTTTTACACTTTGTATAAAATGTGTCGCTCAAAATTAAAAGAAATCACAATTTTTAAATTATATCACGCCATTATGAAATCGTAGATTGATTTTTTTTTTGAAATTTTACACTTTGTAACTGTAAAATAACTTCAAATACTAATATTTTAGCTTTAGATTTTGTAATTATTGCAGATTCGTGAAAAACAAAAGCAGAGTAGAAATAAAAAACACAAACACTTTCTAATAAACAAATATATTGTTCTTATTTCGTATAATACTTAATAATATAAAAATAAATGTACAGCTGAATGTCTCATTTTTCTAAAAATCCGCTAGCAATTTACAAAACTGTAGTTGGAGGTGTACAACATTTCAAATTAAAAAGGCTGCAAGTAATAAAATCAGAAGTTTAAGACGCTCCCAAGCCAGTCGCACAATTCTTGTAGGAAGTTTGATCAGAAGCAAAACAGGGCGTTTCACATTCAACAGACTCGGGATTGTTTGCAATATTTTCTGAACTTCCATTGTATTCATTGCGCCACCAATCGGATAAAATTAGTATGTTTTCCAATGCACACACCGGCGAACAGATATTGTGATTAAGGCAGCGTACGGCAGTAGCAGTTTTTCGCAGAACTTTTAAAGATGGGCACTCGAGATCTTCCAGATTCACGACGATTTTATTCAGAAAACTTAGAACCTCCTTTTTTTCTTGACCCTTAACGTACACTTTTTCAAATTTTTTGAGAACTCTTGCTAGCTCGGTTTCAAATTCATCAAAATGTATAGAACCAGTATCCCATGCTAGACCGTGGTGACTCTGCTCCAGATAGTTTATGCCTTTTTTAACGAAATAGGGCAGAGTGACATAATTTGCAGGAGGTTTTAAAACGAAAATTGCTAGCTGATTACCATCTGCTGAAATAACAGCCACTTCTTTCGGAATAAACTGCTTCTGCTCGCCACGGAACCCTTGTAGATCTACGAAGGCACTGTCCATACCGACGTTTCGTCTGGGGCCCATCTTCAGATGCACAAGGTAGCAGAACACAATGACTTAAAACGAGTTAGTGCGGTAATCGGTTTGGACAGCTGGTTTTACAAATTTTAAAATAAAAAGAGGTGGAAACACTGCGTGCGCCGCATAGCAGACAGGTTGGCTCGAGCACTCTCTGCATAATTAAGAAAACAATATAGTTTAAAAAGCCTTCTACATGCAATTTCATACAATATTTCATATAAATTAAGCCATGTACAAATTTCTAAATCGGTTTTGATATATATTTTATCGAAAGACATGACCCTCAGCTGCCGTTTTATTATTTGTCGTGATGCGTCATCGATGAATTTTACAAGAGCCAACCTGTCTGCTGTGTGACGTACGCAATGTCTCCAACCCTTTTTATATTAAAATTCTATAAAAACAGAGGCCCGACTGATGCCGCACTAACACGTTTTAAACCATTGTACTCTGTTACCTGATGCGGAAGCAGTTTGGACCTCTGATTTTATAGAATTTTAAAATAAAAAGGTATGGAAACACTGCGTGCGTCACATCGCAGACAGGTTGGCTCTTGTAAAATTCATCGATGACGCATCACGACAAATAATAAAACGGCAGCTGAGGGTCATGTCTTTCGATAAAATATATATCAAAACCTGATTTAGAAATTTGTATATGACTTAATTTATATGAAATATTGTATGAAATTGCATGTAGAAGGCTTTTTAAACTATATTGTTTTCTTAATTATGCAGAGAGTGCTCGAGCCAACCTGTCTGCTATGCGGCGCACGCAGTGTTTCCACCTCTTTTTATTTTAAAATTTGTAAAACCAGCTGTCCAAACCGATACCGCACTAACTCGTTTTAAGTCATTGTGTTCTGCTACCTTGTGCATCTGAAGATGGGCCCCAGACGAAACGTCGGTATGGACACTGCCTTCGTAGATCTACAAGGGTTCCGTGGCGAGCAGAAGCAGTTTATTCCGAAAGAAGTGGCTGTTATTTCAGCAGATGGTAATCAGCTAGCAATTTTCGTTTTAAAACCTCCTGCAAATTATGTCACTCTGCCCTATTTCGTTAAAAAAGGCATAAACTATCTGGAGCAGAGTCACCACGGTCTAGCATGGGATACTGGTTCTATACATTTTGATGAATTTGAAACCGAGCTAGCAAGAGTTCTCAAAAAATTTGAAAAAGTGTACGTTAAGGGTCAAGAAAAAAAGGAGGTTCTAAGTTTTCTGAATAAAATCGTCGTGAATCCGGAAGATCTCGAGTGCCCATCTTTAAAAGTTCTGCGAAAAACTGCTACTGCCGTACGTTGCCTTAATCACAATATCTGTTCGCCGGTGTGTGCATTGGAAAACATACTAATTTTATCCGATTGGTGGCGCAATGAATACAATGGAAGTTCAGAAAATATTGCAAACAATCCCGAGTCTGTTGAATGTGAAACGCCCTGTTTTTGCTTCTGATCAAACTTCCTACAAGAATTGTGCGACTGGCTTGGGAGCGTCTTAAACTTCTGATTTTATTACTTGCAGCCTTTTTAATTTGAAATGTTGTACACCTCCAACTACAGTTTTGTAAATTGCTAGCGGATTTTTAGAAAAATGAGACATTCAGCTGTACATTTATTTTTATATTATCAAGTATTATACGAAATAAGAACAATATATTTGTTTATTAGAAAGTGTTTGTGTTTTTTATTTCTACTCTGCTTTTGTTTTTCACGAATCTGCAATAATTACAAAATCTAAAGCTAAAATATTAGTATTTGAAGTTATTTTACAGTTACAAAGTGTAAAATTTCAAAAAAAAATCAATCTACGATTTCATAATGGCGTGATATAATTTAAAAATTGTGATTTCTTTTAATTTTGAGCGACACATTTTATACAAAGTGTAAAACATTTGCAAATTTTTCAACGAAATTGTGTGTTTTATTCAGGTTTATGTTAATTTGTGATCAACATACATATATTTTGTATAATTTCAAGTGTTATGATGGCAGTTTTGTAAAATTTTAAGTGAAATGACGGGGCCAGAACATTTTTTCAACAAAATTACGTGTTTTTATTCAAATTTATGTTAATTTGTGGACAACATATATATATTTTTCAATGAAATTGCGTGTTTTGGTGGTGTCAGAATATTTTTTTCAACGAATTGCGCGTTTTTATTTAAAAATTATGTTAATTTGTGGTCAACATACATATATTTCCATCAAAAGTATAAGATTTTTTGAATTTTGTTTATCGAAATGATTGTGGTAGTAGATTTTTTCAATGAAATTGCTATTTCTTTTAATTTTGAGCGGTGCATTTTATAAAAAGTGTAAAACATTTGCAAAATTATGCATAGTTTATGTAACATGATGTCGATTTTTGTAAAAATTTATGTGAGATGGCGTGTAATTGTGTGATTTTTGTTCAATTTTCGTCGTGTGTTTAGTAAAAATGTCGTTTTTTGTATAATTTCAAGTGACATGATGACAGTTTTTGTATAATTTATGTGACATGATGTCGATTTTTGTGAAAATTTATGTGAGATGCTGTATGATTGCGTGATTTTATTCAAATTTTTGTTACTTTGGGGGTCAACACATACGTCTTTTCGTAATTTTTGCGTGTTTCTATTCAAATTTATTTTCATTTGTCGTCAACACAGACGTATTTTCGTAAAATTTTACTATTTTTCAATGAAAGTTGTATAAAAATATTGTTTTTTGTCGTTTTTGCAGAATTTAATGTAACAAGATGCCGATTTTTATAAATTTTCATGGGAGATGCTGTCGATTTTCTAAAATTTTACTAAAATTACAACAAGTTAGAGAAAAAAGTGTAAAACATTTGCAAAATTATGCATACTTTATGTAACATGATGTCGATTTTCGTCGTGTATTGAGTAAAAATGTCGTTTTTGTATAATTTCAAGTGACATGATGGCAGTTTTTGTATAATTTATGTGACATGATGTCGATTTTTGTATAAATTTATGTGAGACGGCGTATTTTTTATCGCTTATTGGATAAAAATGTCGTTTTTTGTATAATTTCAAGTAACATGATGTCAGTTTTTGTAAAATTTTAAGTGAAACAACATTTTTCCAACGAAATTGTGTTTTTTTATTCAAAATTATGTTACTTTGTGGTCAATTGCGTTTTTATTTTCGTCCGTTTGCATTTATACTGGAATTTTTTAAACTAAAATGCAGTTTTTATCGATATAATGACACAATTTCAGACGTTTACTTATAAAATAGGGTTCCGTGGTGAGAAGAAACAGTTTATGCCGAAAGAAGTCGCTGTTTTCGTTAAAATGTTCCAAATACCAATTTACATTAAGTTGTTATATACAAATTGACAGTGAAAAATCTGTACATTTACAATAGCATAGTTTGGTTCTTCCACTTTGTCAAAAGACCCATCTTGTAAACGCACAATAACTAAAAGTTTTACGGCTTTACAATGCGTTGCATTTATTTACTCAACACTTTTCGCGATTTTTTATAGTAATATATTTATGCGGATTTCGCGATTTAAATGAAAAGGGTTAAGGGTTTCTAAAGTAAACATAAAGAACGAGTTGTGTTCTGCGTGTAAATTGTACAAAAAATGACTTCGCTATATAAAATAAAGTAACCAGCCTGTTTTCTATGCACGTAGTTAATTGTTAAGAACCAAATTTTAAAGTCGAGCCAGCAAAAACTGCAACGTGAGTACAGATTTCAGAGAATGACACACAATCGCCGGCTAAATAGAAAGTCTGCCTGGGGCGATAACGTCTTTTGTAATTACGCATAGGTAGCAAACGGGATGGAAAAGAGAACACTGTGGAAAATCAATGGGACTGAGTGAGATAGCGTCACTCATATTATAAAATTAAACAAATTAATTACAGCAAAACTAGTTACAAAGTCATTTTTTAAAAATTATTAACAAGTTTCTAAGGCCCTAGACGACACAATTCCGTTCTTATATTTTATATATTCGAAAAAATAATTTGTTTTGAATATGGAAATGTAACGACCGAACAGCGAAGGGGCATACTGTTCAAACCCTTTAAATCCCAATCATTAATTCAAAGGAAATCTGAATTGCACATTATTTAAAACTAACATATTCCTCTGGAACTGTGTTTTCTGGTGGAAATTTCCAATAGTAGGTAGGGACAACGAGGATCTCGTTAATCCAGCCATATAGCAGGCACAAATTATAAAATTATTAATTAATTATGCCACATCCAAATGCAAAAACACTTTTTTTAAATTACTACAAGTCATTTAACATCACAAGATACACATTCCCGTTCTTATAATCTGAATTTTTGAAAAATAGTTTGTTTAAAGCTGGGCTCGTGACACGTAAGTGGCTATGTTTAATTCCTTTAACCTCGATCGCTTCGATAGCCAGTTGGTTAAGGCTTCGTACTCGTAATGCTGCGATCGCTGGTTCGACTCCAGCCATGGGACATCGCAGGAAGCTTTTTTTAAATTAAAATAAATGTGAGATGGACGACACCCGAGAACTTAAATTCAAAACATTCAAATATTCGCGCGAAATTAAAATGGCCTCCGTGCATGAGAGAGAGAGTAGCTTCGATGAGGGAGATGGAAGATCTACCAGTTTGAAATTCAAATATTTCCGCGAAAATTCAAAATTAAAACGACACCTGTGAGAAGTGCGCGCGCACCAAGATGGCCGACACCCCGGGAGATTTAAATTCAAAAAATTGAACTTAGAAAAAAATCGGAAAAAATTCAAATTTCAAATATTCCCGCCAGAAATCCAAGATGGCCGCCGCGTAATTCCGGAAGCAAATTAAAAAATCTAATGCGTAATTTAATCGGAAGCTAATGCGTAATTTAATCCGTAGCACATATGTAAATTACATATCAAACATCATATGTGATTAATTAGATCAAACCGCGAAATTAATTAGATCAAACCGCGAAATTAATTGGGTCAATCCGCGAAATAAAATTAAAACCGCGAAATCCGCGAATAAAACCGCGAAAACCGCGAATAAAACCGCGAATTAATTTGATATCACGATCAAGGTGTCTCTATTCTACTCAACTGATAAATTTTATAATTATTCATAAACTGTCAAATAAATTCGTGTTGACAGTTCTATAACTTTTATTTCAATTTTGCTTAATACTAAACCAGTTTTCTCAAATGCGAAATGCTTTTGCAATATTAAATAATTTTTGACTCACTTTCACATTTGCTTTGATTCCAAAAGATAATTCAATTTAGGCTTGTAACTTTATGCTTTAACCATATTTTGCTTATGCTTCTAAAAATGTATCTTTTCATTTTTACTTCCCACGTTTAAAGAACGAAGGATGTATTGTAATCGCGAAAAAATCACCTTTCGAGATTTCTTCAGATCTTCACGTTTCAGGATTCTTAGATGGCGAAAAACAGGTTTTCTCTTGCATGCGAAATGTATGTCTACCTGACATAAAACCGAGAAAATTTTGATCAAATATATATAGGGTACACACTTTAAAAAATAAAATTCTGTCTGTTTTTGCTTTAATTCAAGAACTATTAGTTCAATGAAAAAAATATTTTGCGCAGGTTTTTACCCTTGGCAAAAAGGGCATATTTTGGACCCAACATATTGTTATGGGCTTTAGTATAAGGGTTTAATATGAAATTAGTAAGGTTAAAAGAATACAGTATTAAAAATTACAAATATGAATTTAAGTGTGAAAAGTATATCCAAACTATTAAAATGTACCTATTTGGTAAAGAAAGAAAATAGAATTTAAAATTCAATTGAATGAAGCTACAAACAGTAGGATTCTAACATAATTTAATTATTACGTATCTCAGATGAAGTGGAGAATTAATGGCAAATACTTATTCGAGAAATTCCATTCAACATAGTGGGTGTTAGATAAATAAAATAAAGTTTTTATAGTATGTTAGGCTATGAAGTATATGCTAAACTAAATCACTAAAGGATATATTTTTATTTATCAGTATGTAAAAGTAATTTGATACAAAAACATGTAATTCAATTTGTAAGCGGTTAAAATTATGAAAATAAACCCTTTATAAAAGCTGTTTGGAATATATAAGGGTTATGAATTAAACTAATATTGGCGTGGTGTAAATAAAAAGTAAACTTCAAAAAATTAAAAGATGTGAAGAAGAAGAAGATTAAAATAAATGGATGTGGTGAGAATGCCTAAGTAATACAGTTATAATCTACAAAAAAACTGAGTTTATTGTCAAATTACATTGCATCATATGAATTGGATAACAAGGAATGTTTTTTACTGGAAGTGGTTTACATCAAGATTGTTAGCAGAGTGAGCGTTTTATGGGGTGAATAGGAGGTTTTCATATAAAGGAATTTTAATTCGACAAGCTTGTCATTGAAGTGACATCTTATAACTTGCATCTAGTCCAGGTTCGTGATACTAGGTCGTCGGAGGCTTGAGGAGTTTGGTAGGACGACGTGAATGGTGTTTGCTGCTGACAGTGCTACTGGAGAAAGTTGGTAGGTGCCTTGTCGTGTTTTTGGCCAGGAAGTCTTTGTGGATTCAGGTGTTGTTGGCGGAGTTCGGTCTGGGATTTGTTTGGACGTTGGGAGATCTTTGTGAGATTGCTGGATGCCTTTGGCTTGGTAAAGCAGAGTATCGAGTCCACGAACCGGTGACAGAATACAGGTATTTACATAAAAAAACTGAAAGAAAAAGATAGAAAGAGTGAAGTGAGGTAATTTTAAAGAGGGAAGTACTTACTATTTGATATTTGTTGAGTGACAAGTAAATGTAACGAGAAAGTATTTGTAATTGATTTTGCACTTGCATAATTCAAAGTAACAGGTGATAGACGTTTAAGTTGTCATGAAACAAGAAAATCAAATTTCAGGAATAGAAGCAGTCTAGATTATGAGTCAATACCTGTGTTTCAGTAATGGTGAAATGTTTCTACCGGAGTTAGTAATTTAATAAAATTTATAATCCACAATTATAAAAGGGCAAATAAGTTACTAAAAGAATTTCAATTTTAAAAGAGAATTGATTAAAAATAAACTAAAGTATAGTAAAAGTAAGATGTAATAGCTAAAATATAATGATTATTGTTATAACATAATAGTTATTTACTATACAAGTGGGATAACAGCATCATTAATATACTTGTGTGTAAGTTACAAACGAGTGGGTAGCACGAGTTATGTAAGCACACAAGTATATTAATGATGCATTATCACACATGTATTGTACAAAATGTTATCTACGACTGCCTAAAATTGAGAAAAGTGCATTAAGAGAAATGTCAGATCTGTCATTTTCAAAAATATTTTAGTAGGCAAATGTCATTATGTCATTCATTTGACACTATTTCAATTAGTTAATGAAATCATTACACACCTCAGTTGCGTAATGAAACCATTACATAACTGAGTGGTGCAATGAGCTTCATTATCTAACTGAAATAGTGTCAAATGAGTGACGTAATGAGTTACTTATCCCACCGGAGTAGATAATAGTATATTATATAATGAGGGACTAAAGTGCACCATTTAATCCCGCGAGTGAAGTTTGTTGCCTCGAGGGCGAAGCCCGAGGGCAACAACCACTCAAGGGATTTAGGCACTTTAGTCCCGAGGTATATACGCTATTTTTGCACTTTTGGGAACAATATCCTCAAACATATCCAAAATTTGGAATCTGTCAATTTGGAAACTGACAATTACAATTTATTAAAAACTGAATTGCAGCAGGTCCTGGATAGCCTGAATCAGTTGGCAGTACTGAAGTGTATTGTCAATATACGTCAAATTCAAGATTTGCAGGTTAAGTTTTGCGTCAGTGTGTGTCAAATGACAAACAAAACCTAACCTACTAACCTCGTGTGTACATAAATATACCATAGTTACGATATAATTTTAATTTAGTCCCTAGGGATTAAATGAACTACTTTAGTCCCTGTTTACGGGGACTAAAGTATCAACTTTAGTCCCGGAAGTGCAAAGCCATTTAAATACATAAAGATCATTATTACATAGTCAATTATAACTTAAAATAGGTGTCACTAAGTGTCACTATAACAATACACCGGGTGACAATAAGAACAGGGCCATGCTTATATATTCTTTTTTTATGAATCGATTTAGATAAAACTTTATATGAAGATACTAGAGATAATTTCTGATTGACCGAAAAATATAGTTAAAATGGCCGACTTCCGTTTTCACCGGAAATGATACCAACTTTTATTTTTTAAATGGATCATCCTGCATATTTTATGTTTTTCGGAGACTACAAGTCAAATTACATAAACTAGTCTCACCAAATTTTAATTTTTTCAATAAAAAAAATTTTTTTTAACTTTTAGTTTTTACGACAGAAGGCTGTGACTTGAAAAATATGCTCTAATTAACTCTAGCAACTAATAATAATAGCTATTTTATCAATAAAGTCAATAACAAGCTCTTAATAAAAGAACAAAATTTACTAAATACGTTTTTTAAGAAAACGTCACTTTTTTCACTTCATTTTACAATAAAGGAAGTAGTGATGGGCTTATTCGAATGAAAAATAACCGGTTATCCGGTTATTGAAATAACCTATGTAACTCGGTTTTCGTTCCAAGTATTCGTATGAAAAATAACCTCATGCTGATACGTACTACGCTTTGAATATAAAACCTCTATTCAAAGGTACTACGTGCCATATCTTAGCGACCTACATGGTACATATTATGTTTTGGTTCCTCTGCTATCTGCAAGTTACGATGTTGATGCAGATGACGGTGAACCGCCAACCGGCAAACCGGCTGACTTAATCGCAACGAATCGAGAACCAAAATTTATTCGAATGATTATTCAAATAATCATTCGGTTATTAATATCATTCGAATGCAAATAATTCGGTTATGAAAATTGTCCGATTATGCCCATCATTAAAAGGAAGTATTGGATTCACCCTAAAAATTCGAAATTGAGTTTTCAACAGATCTTCACGTTTTAGAGTCCCCTGAACCCAATAAAACATTTTTTTTCATTGGTCTGTCTGTGTGTCTGTCTGTCTTGGTGGCTGTCTGTCTGTGAACAGAATATCTCAAAAACGAAAAGAGGTATGGCGTTGAAACTTCATATATAAGTTTTGTGTACTAGGTAGATGCGACAGCAAGCTTTTGAAGAAAATCGCATAACCGGAAGTAGGTATTTACTCTTGTGATTTTTTTCAATTTTTTTTATTAACTCCTATTTTAAATAGAACACCGGGTATATTATTACATTTTTGGATTCAGCTTAAAATTTTGGAGAAAATTTGTCTCTTCAACTAACGCTCTATTTTGTACCGTTTTTATAGAATTAGTAATTTTTGAAAATTTTTGTCAATTGCTTAAAAATTAAAAATGAAATTTTTTACTTATAAGATCACTGTAAAATGAAGTTGTGTGAGTGTATCACACCAGATTTTTTTTTCTATTTTCTTTATTAACTCCTATTTTAAATAGAACGCTTCATAAAATGTGTTGTATGCGACTTTGTGAGTGATTTGTTATAGTCTTTGCTAGTACCTATCATCCTTTATCTAATAGACTTGTCTGTCCGGGACGCTGTTTTGTCTGTCCGGGACGCTGTTTCAGCAGCCAAACCGTAAGAGATAGAGAAAAAAGTTATGAAAGTTATATGTTTGGAATGGTCATGCCAGGTCAGGAACTGAATTTCAGTCACGTGACACTTCCGGTTTTCAAGAAATCACGTGATTTCCGTTCGTCCGGGACGCTGTTTCAGCAGCTAAACCGTAAGAGATAGAGAAAAAAGTTATTAAAGTTATATGTTTGGAATGGTCATGTCAGGTCAGGAACCGAATTTCAGTCACGTGACACTTCCGGTTTTCGAGAAATCACGTGATTTCCGTCCGTCCGGGACGCTGGTCCGTCCGGGACGCTGTTTCAGCAGCCAAACCGTAAGAGATAGAGAAAAAAGTTATTAAATGAGACATTTGTCTCACTGGTTGCTAGTAATATACTACTTTATTTGAAGTTATGCATTGCATGCACTTGTTACTAGATAAAATAATCACAGTCTAAATCCATTCAGAAAACACCCGTGACGTAAAAATCACTATCAGTTGGTTAATATGAAAATCGCTAGTAGGGTGTTAGTAATTTTTGCATTTTATGATGGCGCCATTTTCAATTTAAATTTCAAGGTTTTGTTGTTTTACTTTCACTTTGACATTTGAATTATTGAAGTACATTTCATTTAATTTGGTTGCATATATAATATAACATTACTTACTAAAGTTATTAATAAATTATGTTTTTACTTTGTTTCACTAAAATTACGATTCATATTTAAGTTTAGCAAAATAACAAATAATTTTTCAAAACCTTACTTACAAGTTTGACGTTAAGTACATTCACTAAGAAAGTTGATAGGTTCTGTACATAAATTACACCCCAAAATTTTCATTTGACAGCGTAAACGTCACGGGAGTTAACTGAATGGATAATAAGTATATAGTTTTGATCATCTTGGGGAGGTTTGCACAAGCCACCAAAAATTTAAATAATTCTTATTAAAAATATGCCAGGGATTATTTATAAATACATACGTAATAAATAAAAGCGATCATACTGAATACACATGATACAAATAAGAATAATTTCAAACCTGGCATCTGTATAGGCAGCTTATTTAACAAATGTGTAAATGCAGTAGAAAAAAATCTATGTCTGTAGATTTCTACATTTATTAATTCTAATTGCCGTAAGATGGCGTAGGCTACACAATAACAATTTACCCGTGCAAACGAAAAGTAAATGCGTAAACAAATTTATTAGGAACATACAAACTTGAAGAGCAACAAACATAAAGTGTTTGAAGATATTTAGTGAACATGGGTGATAGCACATTATCTGTATCAAAGGTATGCATTTTGTGTTATTATTTTTTTGAAAATAAACATGTTTACCTAATCCCGATCAGAGCAGGTTAGGAACTTTGTATATCACTGATAGCGGGACCCTTAAATTGCCCATTTTAAATACTAAACTTTAACGCAGACTACAACAAAAAACATGCATGCTGAAAAACTAAATCCAGTTTATAGTGTACGCTAACCTCAAATCGTCATCGTCAACATGTTACCCGCTAATTTTTAAGGTAACGAAAACTATCGATTGCGTACGATCGCAGTCGCATAATTTAAACTCCAATTTTAAAATGAAATCGGGTAATGTATATCTACAATTAATTTAGTTCATAACGGTATTATAGAATTTCTTTAGAAGGGAAATTGGGGGTTTGCTCTACCAAGTCTACATATAAAATTATAAATTTAATGGTTTACGAGCAACAATATACAGTATACTTACATTATCTCTACATACTGCAGTTTGTATATTCTAATTTTGAAATTAACATGGTCAAAGGCGCAAAGACAAAAGACTTTCTTGTTTATTTTGTAACATGGACATTTATCATATACCAGGGCAGCACTAATAGTTTGTGCAAACAACAAAAACCTAGATTTACAAGAAATAGTTTTTTAAATGTTTTTCCAAATATTCGTTCAACTCGACACATTTATTCATTCGATAAAACCAACGGTTAAAGCTAGAACTCCGTTCCTCTTGAGACATCTGAAAGGCCAAGTTTTCGTAGGTTTCAAGTGCACACATTTTATTCTTTAATCTATGAAGGGAAAAAATGCAAAATCTGGACTGTAAAGTGGGTATTTCAGTACTTCTACTTTTGACACCTTCAAATAGCCCTTAGTTGCAGTATGGAAGAATGCATTGTCTTGATGCAGAACTGTGCATCAGCAGTTACTGTTTTCCTGCGAGGCTTGTTTGATAAATGTACGTAAAGTACCTGTATCTGGGAAACAAATTGACACGTAATGCTACACATTAGACAACTTAAACTATGTTTATGTAATTGTATAAATTTAGTTGGCTGTGACTGTCCAATTGTTTAGTGAATAGCTACCTGTCAAACTGGAGCAACATGAATGTATTGTTCAGCAATGATCAGTGATTTGTTTTCTGATATTGGAAGGTGTTCTAGGTACAGAAATTTGCCAAAGATTCAAAATGTTTGTAGTACCAGCCTGAAACCAGGAATTAGTCCAAACAATGGCAGCACTGTAATTCCACCGTCAGAACAGAATAATGATGACAGTTTTTTGGGATCACGAAGGCATATTGTTGATGCAATTTTTGGATCCAGGCGCCACTGTTAATGCTAGTAGATATAACACCTGAAAAAACTGAAGAGAGCTTTAATGAACAAAAGAACTTAGATGTAATAGTAATTTATGTATCTAGTGTGTAAAGAGAGCCATTTTGGTATGAGGATGCGAGTTTCGTGCTGAGCGGCAGCGAGGCGCGAAAAAGCAACCGAATACCAAAATGGCTCTTTACACTCGAAATACATACAATTTTTTTTCTACGGTCCTAAATAAATGACAAATTTGTTAAATAATTGAAACCAGAAACCAGAAATACATCACTGACATTGCGTAATACACTATGTACTTGTACTGTATAAATAAGTGTAATTTTAGTAGAACACGAGACGTTTTAGGAAAATAAATAAATGTCTTATCTTCAGATTCTATCTTCAACTTCACAAAAACTCACAAACTCAATAAAAATGTTGCGTGATGATGGACGCGCCGTAATGCAATTGTCAATAATTTTAGCCAGTTCCAGAAAAATGACAAATCACAATAATAATCAGGTTAACCATGGCGATGCGTAAAGTAAAATGAAGTGACGCGATTATTTTATTAAGACATTGTTTACGTGGTTGCGATGTTAAAATGGTTACTAGGGAAAAAATGTGTGAATCGCTAACTTTTCGTATTGACAGTGAGCTTTTAATAGTCAGTTTTAGAGGCGACCGTAGAAAAATATGTTTACCTTCTCCAAGATAATGCATGGCACCATACTGCAGCACTTATCCAGATTGCCTAAAGAAATTTGGCTGGACAGTAATGAAACACCCTTCCTGATTTGGCATCCTCTGATTATTATTCGTTTGGCTCCCTCAAAAATTCATTTTGGAAGCGAGCACCGATGGAGTTCTACGATTGAGGAATACAATTATTGTGAGCGCGTTGACAAAATTACATAGATTTGAATGGGGATTCCGAGAATTTATCAAACAATCCTGGTATATTCTAATGCAACATTGACGATAGGGCAGGATTTTGAAAAGAATGAGGCACCATTTTTTGCTAACACTTTCAACACTCTTTACTTTGACAGGATTGGAGTCTGCTGGAAAGACCCATTGAACTACATTTTACGTTCAAATGCATAAATCCATGACTCATCACCTGTCACAATATAGTACATTGTTTTAAATTTGCTTTTGTTTTACTTTTTAGTGTTTTCTTGCACCATTCCACACAAAGTTGCCTTTGAACATTGATTAAATTATGGAATAGGTATTCAACAATAACAAACTTTTCTGACTATTAAACTATCATATAAAATTAAAAGTAGCCCATATAATGCTGTAGGTGATCGGTTGTTTTTTACAATCATATTACGAACAGCAGCTATGTTTTCATCCGAAAGTGCAGAAATTGGCCAGCCTTCTCATCACTAAACAAAACTTGATAAAACTTGAATTCATTATACCAACTGTAAACTGATCTAACTCAAGGTGCTTTATTACCAAAATCAGTTCGAAGTCTCTCAACACATTGCTTTGGTGAGAAGGAACTTTTCAAGTCATAGAAAATCATGACTCGGTTATTTTCTCTAGCACGCACATACTTTTAACACTGTGAAGAAAATTGTTGATTAGATAATAAAATCTTTTTTTAATTATAAATTTAGCAGTTCAGCGCAATAGCGCTATGCATAGCTTAGTTATAAGGCATGATATAACATAGAATATACCATTAAGAGTGCAGCCCTCAGTGACAGAATTATACAATGTGAATCGTTGTGACACATGTTATATTACAGTATTACATTCAACTAAAATTTATCGTATATATCACTGGCATCTGATGACGTTAGTAACAGATCTTGTGGTTGTTTACGCTTTATTTCTTTATGAATTGACTATTCACCGATTGCATAGTGCACAGCACCGAGACACTTGGAAATCTTGGTGAAAAAATTTATCGTCAACTGTTTGAAAAGAGATAATATTTCAGGGATGTGTAGTTCATGGTGTATGTGAGTATTTAAGACTTATTTCAATTTCTTTTAAATGTAAACCTTCACACTACTCCGCCATATGTTAATGTTATTCAACTTTTAGTTTACTTCGAGGCCGAAGTAAATTTCTTATAAATAAAGACTACAAAAGATAACTTAACCGAACCGAACAAAACATTACCCTAAACCCAAAACTCTTTTGACAATTTTCTAAATCCAGAAAAAGTCATAAATCCAACTTTCGTTCTTACAATCAATCGATTTTTTCTGATGGTCCACTCATAACAGAGTTGTTTTCATCATTTTTTAAATCTGGGTATGAAGTGGACCCACAACCTGGAGGAAATAATGTTAGTAATAACCTTATACCTTCCGTACAAAATTACAACTTTGCTGATAGTCTGATTAATTCGTGTCGTCTTTATAATCCACTTCGAGCGATAAATGTAGACAAGGGCGCTGGGATTAATATTCCTCCGCTCCTTCTAAAACGTTGCTGTAGGGGATTAACATACCTGCTTTCTATTTTATCTAAAAAATCGCTTGCTACAGGCGTATTCCTGACACATTGGAAAAAATCAATTGTTTCAGTATTTAAATCTGGAGACCCTTCATTAGTTACAAATTATAGGCCAATCTTTAGGCTTTCCGCCATACCTAAACTTTTTGAAACAATAATATATGACGACCTTTATTCTTTTTTATATAACATAATTACCCTCAGCAATATGGATTTTTTAAGAATAGATCAACTGAGTCAAATCTATTACTCTATTCCAACTACATTCTGAAATCTGTGGAAGCTTGCTGCCAGATGGATTCGACTTCAGTAAAGCGTTTGATAAAAATAAATCATAATATTTTGATTAAAAATTTATCTGGGACTGGTATACATGGTGTTCTTCTAAGGTGGTTATGCTCCTATATTAGGAATCCTTCGCAAGCAGTCTCAGTTAATGGCTATCTTTCAAAACTTTTGTGGTGTTCCACAAGGTTCGCATATCGGCCCATTGTTATTTATATTATACATTAATGATATTAATCTTTGTTTTAAATACGTATAGCAAATTTTTATTATACGCCGACGATTTAAAGATATTTCTTCAGATACAACATCAAATTAACTGCCAAAAGCTTAATTCAGATCTTCAAAGACTTGATAACTATTGCATCACTAACAAATTAATTTTAAATTATTCTAAATGCTAGATATCGTTTACTAGAAACATAAATCGTGTTTCTTTTCCTTATACTATTGGATTCAATAAACTTACAATAACAAACTCTGTCAAAGACTTAGGAATGACTTTCGATTCAAAAATGTTGTTTGACAAACATATAGATGTTATTTGCAGAAAAGCTAATTACTTGGTTATATAATCAGAACAACACATTTTTTACCAATTCGAAGTAGGGATGTTCGATACACGGAAAAGATCCGGTACAATCGTATCGTATAGTATCGATTTAAAAGGTTTGAGGCAATATCGTATACAAAATTACCTGTACATGAAATACCGGTACACATTCGATCCAAGTGATTTTCTAAGTATATTTATACGAATCTTCGAGTCCTAGTACAGCAACTAAAACTGTAGCAACAATAGTGGCAGTAACAATAAAAATCAGGTGTGATACACTCACACAACTTCCTTTTACAGTGATCTTATAATTAGCCAAAAATTTGATTTTAAATTTTTAAGCATTTGTCAAAAATTTAAAAAAATTACAAATTCTACAAAAACGGTACAAAATAGACCGTTAGTTGAAGAGACAAATTTTCTCTAAAATTTTAAGCTGAATTCAAAAATGTAATAATATACCGATTGTTCTATTTAAAATAGGAGTTAATAAAAAAAACAATAGAAACCCATTTTAGAAGTATTCAACTGGAAAATCACCTACCTCACTCAATACACATTAAAAATGTAATCAAAATGTAAAGTTTGAAAAAAATCGTTAGAGCCGTTTTTGAAAAAATCGAAAAAACTGAAAAATCACAAGAGTAAACACTTACTTCCGGTTATGCGATTTTCTTCAAACGCTTGCTGTCTCATCTACATAGCACAAAAAACTTATATATGAAGTTTCACCGTCATACTTCTTTTCGTTTTTGAGATAGTCTGTTCAGACACACAGACAGACAGACCAATAAACAAAAACATGTTTTTTGGGTTCAGGAGACTCTGAAACGTGAAGATCTGTTGAAAACTCAATTTCAAATCTTTTGGGTGAATCCAATACCTACTCCTTTATTGTAAAAGGAAGTAAAAAAGCAACAAAAAATAATTACAAAGTCAGTATTAGAAATACGTCTATTAAATAATATACTAATTTTTATAACGCTTAAAAACTTAAAAAGTAACACGAAAATAATTACTGAAATCAAGGCGGTCTATATTGTTCCAGGCCATGACACTGGCTGTGTTGCCAGATTGTGTGCTAGGCCATTCCAAGACTCACTAAGTTTTGTTTGTTTGAAATATATTTGACATTCAAAACTATTTTGACAAGACAGGTCATATAAGTTCCAAAAAGGCGTTTGAAGTTTTACGTACCAGGCTGCAAATCAACTTACGCTTCATCAGTTATTCCATATGTTAGTGTGTTCAAGTTTTCATCTAATGAAACGGTGGCACAAAAATAGAAAGACATTTTGCATTTAGAGAACTGGCAGATTGGAAACACTTATGTTGTGTGTGAAAAGCACTTTAAAAGTGCAGATATAAAAGGTAATAAGATGATGCGACTTGTTCAGACTGTAATATCACTAGCTTCCAGGCAAGTTAATTTGAAGAAATTACTGTTTTAGATGAAGTCAAAATTAGTAACGATTTACTTGCAATGGAGAATTAGGTGCCTACCCATTAGGAATTGTTTTTAAATTGAATATTACGGTGAAGTGACGCACTGTGATGTAAATTAGAGCCCTTTATAATACAAGCAGACGCATGTCGCACAAGTTGCATAAAATCCTGCATCACAGTACTTGAGCATTTACATGTTGGTGGCCATGATGCAACCAAAACATAACCCTACAATGTCAAACATTTCAGTCGCTGTGGGTTATATTATCTATTCTCGCTGTTCTAGCTCCTAACCTCGTGTTTGAGTTGCCAACTGTCTTCGTTTTCCTGTGTATTTTGGCCTTTTATGCTTTGCATCAAATGTATACACATAAACGTATTGTCATTTTCTGAAAAGTAACTAATTTTTTTGAATTTGCCGCTTTTGTGATGTGATTCAATATGACTGACAAGCATGCTCGTATTATAGAGGTGCTTTAATGTAAATAGCAGTGATTTAATGGTTTTTTTTAACTGGAATGCATCACAATGACAGGGATAGTGCACTGACAGATTGTTTATTTAGTGACCAAAATTAGTAATTTTTTTGTTAAAGGTTGGTGAAGCCATGTTGCCAGATTGTGTTAGGCCACTCCAAAGGTCACTTTATAGGCCCAGTGTCATGGCCTGGAACAATATAGACCGCCTTGATGAAATGCATTCATATTTTACCAACACATTTAGTTTCATAAACGTATATAAACGCTACAATTGTACACGTATAAAGCAGCATGTTATAAATATTTAAGATTTAAGCTGAATATGTAATTTAGTTTTTATTGGATATTTAATCATTAAAATACAATTTGTTGGGATACATGAAAGCTCCAGTCCGCCAGAATGAGTCATTCTCCTTAGAATTTATTAATTACGATTTTGCTGTACCAGCCGAAACCTGAGCTGTAGTACGTACCATATGTAAATAGGAAGATTTCGAGGTCAACAAAATAATTTTGTTTTGATTTTTATTGTCGAATTTGTAGAAGCTGAAAATTACTTATTGAAAGTTATCGACGTTCGACCATCTCTCCCTTACTTCCATAGAACAACAACATAAATATCAAACAACCTCATTGAGATTGTTTCATTAATTTTTATGTTAAAAATTTTAAAAGAATGAATTAACAGTCAAAAGATGAGTTATTGGAACCCAGGCGGCAAAAACCTTGGACCGCTCCTGACGATACTGACCAAAAATAAATCGTATCGTATTGTATCCCTTACTGAAATACCAGTACAAAATATCGTATCGTACCGCACATCCCTAATTTGAAGGCTATTATGTTGTACAATGCGTATGTTCACTCAAATCTGAGCTATTGTAGTTCTATCTGGAATCCGCATTGTGCGATATACAGTGTGTCCCAAAAACTTTTATACAAATGGAGAAAAAGTGTATCTTACATTTCACAAAAAAATTCTCGATAAAAAGCTCTGCATGACTTTTAGATCTATAATCACGTACAAAATTTTTAAAACATTGGCTGATATACAGGGAAAATCAAAATTATGATTTGGAATGAGAGTAAAATACGTTCAAACTGTAGTGGAGAGTAAAATGTTCATTGAAATTGTTATTAAGTAGCAAAAAAGTATTAGATTAGTGATTTTTTCAGATAAAAATTATAAGGTTATTTCAATAAATATGTCGGCAATTGTTAGATTAATGCACAGTACGAAATATCCGGTTCATAATAAGCGCCTGATTTTGTGTTACTCGTCCGTATTAAACACATTCTGGATAGAGTGCTTTGGAATATCTAATAACTGTCAACAAATGTCAAATGCTACTTAATAACAATTTCAATGACTATTCAACACTATAACATATAAGCCAATCGTATTGCAGACATTTGCTTTTTTCAACCAATAACAGCAGTATATCACTGAATATTGGGCACCATGCAAAATATTCACAAAACAATGTACGTACTCAAAAACTAAATAACCTTGTTGCGAAATATCGCTTAGCAACGATGTTCTGTCCCTAGTGATATCGCTAGGTTACGTAAAACTAAACACCAACAAACTGTGTGAACAAAGTTTGGCTTGCGTAAAAAATTTTAAAATGTTGTGTTTTGGAAGTATTCCGTTGAATTTAATTGAGGATGAATATTAATTGTTGGATTATTATTCAATAAAGTTAATCGTGATGTATTAATATTGTTAAATAGTCGTCCCAAATACCACTCGAAGTGGATATATATTTTTTAAATATTTTGCCATTTCCATAGAAATTATTGCAAATTTCACTCAACAAAATCACATTTAAATGTCGCTCGCCTTCGGCTCGTGACATTTTTGATATGATTTTGTTTCGTGAAATTTAAACGCAATAATTTACATGGAAAAGGCGAATTATTTGTCAAAAATATATCCACTACTTGTGGTATTACCCTTGAACATTTTGCTCTCCACTACAGTTTGAACGTATTTCACTCTCATTTCAAATCACAATTTCGATTTTCTCTGTATATCAGCCAATGTTTTAAAAATTTTGTACTTGATTATTGTATGGTATGTAGTGGACTGTAGTATGTTTGAATTGAAACACTTCTGGATTTTAATTGATATATATTGATAATATTGTAACAAACAAAAATTGCGGAACTAGGTCCATATGTACACGACAAGTTTTTGAATAGAATAGCCGGGAGCGTCCCTCCTGGACGCAAAAAGGTCGCACCCCCCGTTGGTTCCCGCCAACTCCCATATGAGGTGGCTAAGTAAATGCTGCGCCCTATGGGAAATTAGCCGCAACATGCCGCCCCCCTTGAACTGTGTTCAACTACACTAATAGTCCATTATAATTGTCCATTGTCACACGGTATCACACACACTCGCGTAACTGGGCGCTTGATGACTCCTGTCGGTGTGTTGATGCTGACAACTCTGGTAACGCCATCTTCTCCGGGGTGAAGCTGCCTTAGTCTTCCTAGCCGCCACTTGAGAGGCGGTGCATTATCTTCCCTTACCAAAACTAGCATGCCTTCAGTAATGGTATTTTCTGGCTGCTGTTTCCATTTAGGCCGGGATTGTAACTCGCTGATGTATTCTTTCTGCCACCTTTTCCAAAAGTGAGCTACGATTCTTTGCATCCTTTGATACATGCTTAAAGTGGATTCCTTAAGCTCGAG
Organism: Agriotes lineatus; assembly: GCA_940337035.1. Classification (NCBI taxonomy): domain Eukaryota; kingdom Metazoa; phylum Arthropoda; class Insecta; order Coleoptera; family Elateridae; genus Agriotes; species Agriotes lineatus. The sequence goes on along the minus strand of CALNHX010002258.1, from coordinate 125,587 downwards.
AATGTTGGGTTCCGGAATGGCGGTGAGTGTTCGTCCAATTAAAAAATGGGCTGGGGTTAATGGATTGTAATCGTCGGGATGGTTCGATAATGGAGAAATTGGTCGGGAATTAAGGATTGATTCTATTTGATATAAAATAGTGCTAAGATTTTCATAAGTTAAATTTGCATTGCCCACGACTCTGTGTAGATGAAATTTTACTTTCTTTATTCCAGCCTCCCACAAACCGCCAAAATTTGGAGAATGCGGTGGAATAAAGTGCAACTGAACCTTATATTGCGTTAAAGAATCAGATATAGCATTCTGTTCTGCCTTGAGGAACGAATAAAGCTCCTTTAATTGAGAGCTTGCTCCTACAAATGTCGTGCCATTGTCAGAATATAGATGGGTTGGCATACCCCTTCTAGAAATGAAACGCTTTAAGGTTGCCAAAAATGCCTCGGTTGTAAGGTCAGTCACAAGTTCCAAGTGTATCGCCTTGGTAGCCATACAAACAAATAAACAAATATACGATTTTATTAGTTTAGAACCACGTAATTTCCTGTCCTTTATAAAAATTGGTCCACCGTAATCTATTCCTGTGTGACAAAAGGGTAAGGTTTGATTTACGCGAGAGAACGGTAAATTGCCCATTTTATATTTCTCACTTGTTGGCTTCGCGCGAAAACATACGACACAATCATGGATTGCCTTTCTTACTTGAGTTCTCCCAGATATTGGCCAAAATCTTTCACGAATAGATGCGAGTAATTGCTGTGGCCCTGCATGAAATAATCTAATGTGCTCGTGTTTTATAATCAATGTTGTTAATTTGTGGCGTGCAGGAAGGATGATTGGGTGTTTCCTCTCAAAACTAATCATTGATTTTTCTATTCTCCCTCCTACTCTTATTATTCCCCTTTCGTCCAGAAATGGATCTAATGATAAAATGTTACTGGTTTTTGGAATAGCAAGTTTATTTTGTAATCGTGTGACTTCTGTGGGAAATGATTCAAATTGTGCTAGTTTAATTAAAATATCAAATGCATTTTGTAATTCGTGTGTCGTTAAGCTTTCTGTACTGCGATCGATTATAGATTTCAATTTACAGTTATTAATAAATCGGAAACAATAGGCAATAACTCGTTGAATCTTTGTTAAGCTAGAATATTTAGAAAATACGTTTGTAATAGAGAAATTGACTGATATGTTGCAAATGAGACGTTCTTCAAATAAATTGTCAGAGTTGTCACAAGGGATATCTAAAATTTCCCAAAATTTGTCATCCCTACTGAACCATGATGGTCCATGCCACCAAAGTTGAGAATTCAACAAAAATGTCGCTGTTGTGCCACGAGAAATTAAATCGGCTGGATTCTCGGTTGTTTTTACATGATGCCAATTGTTTACGTTTGTAATTTCTTGAATCACACTTACTCGATTTGCTACAAAGGTTTTCCATCTTCGTGGGGAAGCCTTTATCCAACTTAGAACAATGGTTGAGTCAGACCAGTAAAAACACTTATTGAATGAAATGTTAATAGATTTCGATACTGTGTTTACTAATTTAGCAAGCAAGACAGCCGCGCTTAATTCTAATCGGGGTAAGGTAATTTGCCTTAAAGGAGAAATTTTGGATTTAGCACACAACAGTCTAGCGACATATTTTCCTTGCGGATCTATGGATCGAATGTAAACACACGCCCCAAGAGCTCGCTCGGACGCATCTGCAAAATCATGCAGTTCTTGATAGACCACATTTGAGTGGAAAACATGTCTTGGAATTCTGAGATTACCGAGTTTGCCTAAATCGTCCTGAAAATTGATCCATTTGGTATGTATGTTTTGTGAGACCGATTCATCCCATGTTAGTTTCGCTTGCCACAACTCTTGGATAATTAATTTTGCGACTACAATAATTGGATTTATTAAACCTAATGGATCAAACACCTTGCAAGTGCACGACAATATTGATCGTTTAGTAACCTGTTTAGGAAAATTAATAGACTCAATAGAATATTGCATAGTATCCGTACAAGAATTCCACAGTATGCCCAAGGTTTTATTATCATGGCAAAATTGTAAAAATTGTGAATCAATGTCAGTATCGACTTGAAATTGGTTCAGTATAGATGATTCGTTGCATAGCCATTTTCTAAGTTCAAAACCAGCACTCTTTAATATGCTAGATACATCTTGTTGGATCTCTAAAAGTTCAGTGAGATCATTACTTCCCGAAACGAGGTCATCGACAAAGAAATCGTTTAAAATGACTTGACTTGCCTTTGGATAATTCCAATTATTATCTTGTGCTAATTGATTCAAGCATCTTGTCGCCAAAAAGGGTGCAGAAGCTGTCCCATACGGGACGGTGTTTAATTGATAACATTTTAAGGGCTCATTTGGGTGTGATCGCCAAAAAATGCGTTGAAATTGTCGTTGATTTGGATTAATCTGTATTTGTCTGTACATTTTAGAGATATCAGCTGTCATTACAAATTTATAAGTCCTGAATCTGAGAATAATAGTGAATAATTCGCTTTGAGTAGTAGGGCCAGAATATTGTACGTCATTTAATGATAACCCGCTATCTGATTTACAGGAACCATCAAAAACAACACGTAATTTAGTGGTCAAACTGTCCTTTTTGCAAACTGGATGGTGGGGCAAATAAAAATTTGGTTCCCTGTTTTGCTCAGGCTCTACTATTTGCGACATGTGACCTAACCTCTCATACTCCTGCATAAATTGTACATATTGTTCCCTTAAAATTAAATCTTTATTTAAACGAGCTTCCAAGTAATTAAATCTTTTGATTGCAACATTTCGAGAGTTCCCTAATTGAGAAATATTTTCTTTAAATGGTATATCTACCACAAATCGGCCACCTTCATCGCGTTTATGGGAACTACAAAAATTTTCTTCGCAAAATTGCTCGCTAGGTGACAGAACATTACTTATCGAGGGACAATCCTCCAATTGCCAAAACCTTTCTATTTCATCTTGTAAATTGTCATGAGATTTTGAACTTACGCAAGACAAAAAACAATTACTCTTGTGATGTGCTAGGTCAGTTATTTTTCCACTGACAATCCAACCAAGCTGGGTTTTTTGTAAAGTGGGATAATTTTTTCCTAACTGAATTTGGCCCACGCTTAGAAGATCCCAGAAAATAGATGCACCAATTAGCATATCAATATTATTACAGCGATTAAATTGGGGGTCTGCTAAACAAATATTCTGGGGTATTAAAAGTCTTGACACGTCAAATGTTGAGTCAGGCAAAGGGTCAGTAATTTTTGGCAAAACTAAACAAGAAATCGTCGCTTGATAATTTGTCCTCAATGAGGAAAATGTAACATTTGCCCGTCTATTCACAACAGCTAGGGCTTGATCGATCCCCCTAATAGCAAATTCTACCTTTGTTGTTTGCAACCCTAATAATTGACACAATTGTTCCGTGATAAAATTGCTCTGAGAGCCGCTATCTAATAAGGCGCGTACGTTATGGGATTTCCCATTTCTGTCTTTTATTGAAACTAGAGAAGTTGATAACAGAAGTTTAACGGGATTTTCGTGATTTACAACATGGGCAACCGTAACACATTCTGATTGGGAGCTGGACGTTTCTAAATTTTGACCTTCATTGACGTTTACAGTTTTTGAATGACTTGCTTCTTCGAAATGCAGTAATGAGTTATGCCGCCGATTACACCTTTTGCAGCGAGATAATCTGCAATCTTGTGCTTGGTGATTTGGTCGTAAGCAATTAATGCAGAGGTGCAAACGTTTAATTTCGTGAAGCCTTGCATGAACATCTAATTTTAAAAATGCTTCGCAATTGTAAATTGTGTGCTCCTGCTTGCAAAAATTGCATTTAAAAGACTTATTTATATTTAAATGTGACTTAATAAGCACTCGCGGATTATTGTATTTAACAAATTTGTTTTCATTTTTATTAGAATCTACCTTTTCCAAAAACTCGCACCTATTCTTTAGAAATTTATTTAAATCGGTCATTGTTGGGAGTTTTTCTTCTAGGTTATAAGATTCCCATTCGCGTTTTGTAAGCGAATCTAATTTATTCACAACAATGTAAATAAGTAAGGCACCCCACGTGTCGGTTGACTGACCTAAAGAATTTAGAGCTCGTAAATTTTTTGTAATGTTGTCATACAAATTTTGCAATTCTTTGCAAGATTCCCTTTGTAACACAGGGTGTTCGACAATGGCCTTCACGTGATTATATACAATTAATCGTTTATTTTCGAATCGTTCTTGCAACAAATCCCAAGCAATTTTGTAGTTTGACGCGGTCACTTCTAAAGATTGTATAACTTGGCCAGCAAATCCTTCCAGGGAGCTTTTTAGATAATAGAATTTCTGAACATCGCTAATTGAATCATTATTATGGATTAGGGCAAGATAAGAATCGCGATAGCTTAACCACTCGCTATACTGCCCTTGAAACGTAGCTAGTTTGATAGCAGGTAATTTGACAGATTGCATAGCGATTAAATCTACAGGAGCAGACACATTGGCACTACGATTTGCAGGAGCTTGATTTCTAGAAAATTGGGAAATAATTGCCTTTACCCTTCCTACTATGTGAAAGTAAGAATTTTCAAACTCCTCTCTTTGGCTCCCTTCTACCTCAATATCTGATTCAATCTCAATTTCAGATTGCACCTGCTCAAATTGATCAAGAACTGGTTCAATCTTATCTAATCGAGTTTGTATTTCAGATACAATTGATTCGTTTAATTGATTTATATCTAGATTGTCAACAAACGTCGTTAGGCGGGTTACATTGGATTTTAGGTTAGCACGTTTTTTCTTTAATGTGGCAATATCGTCGGCCATAATTGAATACTTCGTTAATATAAATAATAGATAGCAAAAATAGCAAATAAAATAAATCAAATAGAATCGGACTACAAATACTACGTTGATATAAATAATAGATAGCAAAAATAGCAAATAAAATAAATCAAATAGAATCGGACTACACACAGGAAATAGGAGAAAAATGGTAAACTTACGGAATAAATAGGATGCCCGTAGATCTCGCCAAAATGGACGCCTGCTTGGTTCCCTCGGCAATCGAAAATCAATTTTTATCTTCCTGCTGGTTGTGTGTATCCGGCTCGAAGGACCAAAATGATGTATGGTATGTAGTGGACTGTAGTATGTTTGAATTGAAACACTTCTGGATTTTAATTGATATATATTGATAATATTGTAACAAACAAAAATTGCGGAACTAGGTCCATATGTACACGACAAGTTTTTGAATAGAATAGCCGGGAGCGTCCCTCCTGGACGCAAAAAGGTCGCACCCCCCGTTGGTTCCCGCCAACTCCCACATATGTGAGGTGGCTAAGTAAATGCTGCGCTCTATGGGAAATTAGCCGCAACAATTATGGATCTACAAGTCATGCAGAGCTTTTTATCAAGAATTTTTTTTTTGTGAAATGTAAGATAAACTTTTTCTCCATTTGTATAAAACTTTTTGGGACACACTGTATATATAAATATACTCGATAAAATTCAAATGGATTTTATAAACTATTTAAGGAGGTTGGGGCGTTACGTACTTGACGAATAGAAAATCGTAAAAAAAATATATACTGTAGAAAAGTGCATTTAAAAACTCCCCTATAAATTTGAAGAAAATTGTCTCGTCAGAATAGGAGAAAATAAATCGTAAAATTGTGTAAAAATACATGGGCTCTTATGGGCGGAAACTTTCGGGACGGTTAAAAAAAAAAGTAAACGAAGAAATGTTGATGAAACACTTTGCACAACCAAATGCAATATTCTCCGAAGACACTGGTAAAATTTGAACTCGATTCACTCGCTGAATTTGTTGCATTAGTGAAAAATATATCGTTGTGCACTAAAAATGGCTCCGGTCGGCCTGCCTGTCACTTTTATGCGGCAACGCTGCGAAGTCCGCCCGTATTCATAGTCGTTCGCCAGCGGATCGCCGGCAACTCGCCAGAGTTTCGTTATGAATAGTATGTTGGCGGCACTGTACGTCTTTGTCAAATTCGAGGTTAGCAGGTTAGATTTTGTGTCAGTTTCTGTCAAAACTGACTGAAAACCTAACCTGATCACCTCGAATTTGACATAGACGTACAGTGCCGCCAACATACTATTCATAACGAAACTCCGGCGAGTCGCCGGCGATCCGCTGGCGAACGACTATGAATACGGGTGTCAGCTTTCTCAGCGCTTCATGCGCAAGCGAAATATGTATGTCGGATTAATTGAATACTTGCTACTCCACAAGAACAGCTTTAGAATTAACGTGGTATATTTTACGTTGAACATAACCGTCAGAATAGGAGTAACCAATCGTTGGCACAGTACGAACTGTCAAACAGACATGGCATCGAATTTTGAAGACACTTGCCAGACCACGGCGGCTTTCATTTTCTATGCACGATAACGACAAAATTTGGTCGCAGACAAGGCATTTCAAGTTTTTGGCTAACACCGGAATGTCAACGATTCTCCGGCCTTCTACTCCGTGCGACACGCTATCTTGCACAATTTCGTCGCGGCTTTATGCGCGTTTAGAAGCATGCACGATTGACGCAGCTTCTTCCGATGCAACAACTCATTGTTGACAGGGTATTATAGGTTAGAGTGCCATAAGAGCAGTAGTTCCAAGCAAAAGTTTCATTCAAACGACTGGCAACGTTGACAAACTTCAGCTTTTAATTTATTCAATTCGAAACTACATTTTGTCTGTAAAAAATAGTTTCTCATTGCTATTACAGGTACAAAATCGTAAAAAATATTTAAAAACCATACATTCATCTTTACTATGTACTCAAAAATGAGAAAAACATTATACTTTATTTGTCTTTCTGAAGTTGGCAATGCCTGCCGTAGTATATGCATTTACCACAGGCCAACCCTCTTACGTCGCGTCCCGCACAGGATTGCCCCAACCTCCTTAACAAGAAAGAGCCCTAATACATGTATTATCCATTTACGTGACATCCGCACTCTCACAGCCGTATTCATAGTCGTTCGCCAGCGGCTCGCCGGCGGGTCGCCGGAGTTTTGTTAGAATAGTATGTTGGCGGCACTGTACATCTATGTCAAATTCGAGGTTAGCAGGTTAGATTTTGTGTCAATTTCTGTCAAAACTGACGGAAAACCTAACCTGATAACCTCGAATTTGACATAGACGTACAGTGCCGCCAACATACTATTCTAACGAAACTCCGGCGACTCGCCGGCGAGCCGCTGGCGAACGACTATGAATACGGCTGTCAGACTGACAGTATGTTGGCACCACTGCTATTTTTCACATTTTAACAATTAAATTAATGTACAGTCTAATAAAAAAACACATTATTTGTCTTCCTGTAAATATTTTAATCTTCTTACTCTAAAAGACAGAAGATTTTTTGTAAGATTTTAAAATCACAACTAGATTCCCCACCTTTGTTAAATCTGGTAAATGTACATATTTATTCCAAGTCGTAATTTAAGAAACAACTCACTTTTTCAGCAGTGTTATTCAAGAACAAATTTCAGTTTCAACTCACAACTAAATAGAAAAACCTTTAGTTTAGTTTATTTATTGGTATCAGTACACAAAATAAGTGTTTATACAGGTCAGCAAATAAATAACTAGAATTCGTGGCCAGCCTACGTCTTGCCCTGCCAGCGTAAAGAAACGGTTAACAATAAAAATGCTTGCTCAAGGCGGCAGCCAGCCTAACAATACAAATGCGGTCTCGCCATTCGTGCGCGCGTGCCACTTGCTAGCATGCAGGCCGTTCATGCAGCGTGTGCGCGCGCCTGCTTACGCCTGGACGCCATCTTATAATATAAGATGTTAAATATATAAGAAAATACAATTAACACTTTAAAACAAAATATTTAAACATATATCTATATAAAACTCTAACATAATCATTTAAGATAGAAGTATCACAAACAATAATTTACATTTAAAATTTTACATTAATGACAATTACTGAAAAAGAATTACTAATAAATTGAATCCCAAACACTCAAAGGTCGTCAAAGTCACTGGTGAGGTATTCTTCAAGGGAATAAAATGATTTTGAAATTAAATAAGTTTTTATTTTTGACAAAAATAGTTTCTCATTAAGTTTTTTTATATTATCTTGATCGATAGACCCTAATAGGATATCAAAAATGTATGTAAATACCAGGGCTTTAGAGTCGGAGTTGGGAGTCGGAGTCGAGGAGTCGGAACTTTTTGGGTGTAGTCGGAGTCCGTATAAATTACCCGACTCCAACTCCCACTTTTTTTTAAACAAAAACACCAAAAGCTAACAAACTATTTGAACGACTGTAGTACTGACTATTTGAAGACAGACTCAGGGTTACTAAAAATCGATTTTCCTTTATTTATGGTACTTTATGAAAATGCACGTGTACTATAATATGTTAATACATAGATCCACGAGTGTGCAGAGTGTGTTCTAGAATCAGTGTGAACACCGCCTGTAAATTGAAATTCCTACCAAACTATTTAAAAAATACTGACATAGTCCTTGTACAACGTAGTAGACGGTTTTTCTATATCTTACCAATAACTGTTTTATGTGATTAACAATAAAACAAGCATAGTACGTATTATTACTATTATTAGTATTACGTCTAATTTATAACTTTCATAGTGCACCTTATTTTTATGTTTTAACTGTTTCAAGATGTATTTTAAAAGTTAAAACAGTTTCAGCATTTTGTTATATTGTTACTGTTCATGGTGGTTTTGTTTAATTGGCAATATTTGAAGGGCACTTCTTTTGTGTATTTGTTTTGTTGATTTAGCAAAATATAAAAAATATTATATATTTATATACTTTTGATAATTAAATTACTCGATTAAATTGATTATTTTAACCAAATAATTTAAATTTGCTCAACCCTGCTCAGACCTCCGACTATTTGAATTTCCTATGACTCAGTAAACTTGTATTACGTAGGCAGGTGGTAAATGACCCTTTAAGAAAATAATCCACTACGGAATGTAGTTAGTACTGTTAGTTTAGTAGGCAGGTAAGAAACTTGCTTGTTATAACAATGGCATTTGCACATTTATGAAATTTTGCATGAAATGTATTCTTCTTAAAGTAAATTTTATCCTTTTCTTCATTTACGTTTGTAAACCTCTATGTGTATTTGTACGTGAAATCAGTACGTTGGTGGAAACTGTGAATGCAATATTTGTAAATATGAAATTTATTATAATCAACCACATTCTGCACAACTTGTGAAATTCGTCATTAGTCGGTAAAAGCGGAGGGGGGTTATCAATATTCTAGTACTGCCGGAGTCGGAGTCGGGAGTCAGAGTCGAATTCAAACTACTCAAGTATGAGGAGTCGAAGTCGAATTTTTTGTTACCGACTCCACAGTCCTGGTAAATACTTCCACTCTAAATTTTTGTGGCTCATTATCCATAACCTCTGTTTTTATTACATAATATTGTGCTTTACCAGTGCCCTGAGTAATAGGAATCATCCTTAAGAATCTTTCTTTAACTTTCCCATTGAAAACTTATCGTACACATAAACAAAGCTGATCTAAAACTGTAATATCTTGAGTAGAGTCCACTTCCATTGAAAACAATTTTGTCTCTTTTATCTCTTGTGCTATTGTATTTTGCATTAGTTTACCAACTATTAATGGTATACAAGCAAATTGCGCGCTACTCGCACGTGAAATAGGATACGCGAAAGGTCAACCTCCGAGCCGAGCGCTAAGATAAGAAAAACAAAACCTAAACAAATATAAACATCTGCGAAGCCGGAACGTGAGATTTTTTGTGGTGCCACAGACAGACACACATTAAGGAAAATTATATTATAGATTATGTTATTAGGAGCAAAAGTTATATTTTATATGGCGTGGCTGGACGGGTTATCTGCCGAGCATCAGTCGAGCCACATAAAGATACTTTTACTCTGAATAAAATTCGAAGAAAATTACTTGATCTTGTCAGCTGGAGATAATAACTTTTTCTGTTGTTGACGAGCGTGGGTGGTATAAATAATCCGACATCTGAAAAAATATCTTGAAAATTCCCACGAAAGTCGATGGTACTTGTTTCTTCATTTTCATGAGTACTGTCATAACTATCACTATCTGTTGGCATGCTCTTATCGCTTTCATATAAATTTTCTTCCGGATTTTCTTGTAAATAATCTTTGGATGTCTCTTCCATTGGATCGATGCTGGTCTTATAGAAAGATCCACTTTCGCCTGTATCTCCATTTTCTTCCAACGTTGGACTATTGCAAGCCTCGCTTTCGGACACAGGCTTTTTAACCAATTGTGTCAAATAAGGAAGAAAAGAAACTACCTTGCTTCATATCTTGTGCAGCCAATTGCAACTTACGCTTATCTTTTTGGCGTTTTTCTGTGCAGCGGATTTATGTTTATATTTGGTATTTTCCATTTAATTATTATTGTTACTGTTTTTACCACAACACTTAACTATAACTTCACTATACACTAAACTAATTTAAAATGTTTTTATTATGATAATACGCGGTAGGCATGTTCTCAGAATCGACCCAACAAGAAAACTAGTAGTAAAAAAACGAAACCAATTCAAAATTGTCGGATTGCAAGAAACAAAACAACCATTACCTTGTATCTCATAAAAAATAAAGGGTTATGCGTATGATACTATTACAATTTATTAAGCACTTTCCAAGAAAGAAGTGGAGTCATCGAAACCAATTTTCACAGCATTACATATATACAAACACCGAATGCAAACAAAAATTGAAATAAATATATGCCAACCTACTTGAAACTTGCTTCGAGTGCAATAACTTTCCGCATAAATATCAAGTTTCTTTTTAGGCTTGGACAGCGGAAATTTTGGCGAAAAGTAAAAAACCATTTAATGTAATTTGAAAGGTGGGCCCGGGACGCTGCAGCGCTCAGCGCCTCTGACCAGTTCGCGCCTGGGTCCACACCAGTTCTTGAGCAATTACGCTACGGTGCCCATGTGGGTTTGAACAAGTAATCACATTTAACAGCCAGCTGTCTCTTGGCCCCATATTGCACCACATTGGAAAACTGTCCTTGTGTCCTTTATACATAACTACCCAAGATAGTAAAAAAGATCAAATTTAATTGCATATTTTTGAAAAATATTCGTATATGTTAATATCTGCCACAGGCATATTTTGAAAACATTTTTATTAAAAAATCCTTCTTTTTATAGGGAGTATTTGTTTTCAAAAATGAAGGAATGTCACAACATAAACGTGTTAAACCAAAACAACAAAGTAATGTTCATTCCAACATGTTTTCCAACAAATTGTGGTATCAGTCGTACTTCAAAATGTGGAATAGTATAGAAAAGAAATTAGAGGTAAGTACAGTGTATGCATATATTGATTCATAAAAAGCTATATTCTGGGGTTACATCACATTCAGTACCAGGCTGATGCCATAACATATTGTTAGAGCCTTTTTTTTATAATAAATGGCTTGTACGTTCACATGCATCGAAATTTGTATACACAATAATACTCTCAGTAGCGCAAATGTATTAATTTTGTACAAAAGATCAATAGATGCTGTAATAGATATATTTTTGTAAATGTTCACTATTCACAAGCAAAATATATTTAGTATACACAACTTTTTTTTTATTAACTAATATTTATTTACATTTTAGAATCTAAATAACGATATGTTTGCAAGCCTGCTGAGCAATTTGGTCTTATCGATTAAGAACAGCTACAATAACTTAGTGACAGAAATACCCACGGCGACGCTTCTAACTGGCATTAATATGCCTGACCATTCTGTGCAGTTTTCGGCTTTATCGAGGGAAATTCGAAAGGGAGTGTCGCCTCATGTTGCTGTTCTCCAGACTGAAGATTGCCAAAATTTGAAACATTTAGTTGAGAACACAGTTAACAAGCTTATTAATAAGAAGGAGAACGATTCTGATGAGGTAAGTCATAAAGGTGTAGGTATATAAAACTCATTTTATTCTCGCGGTGTATGTTGTGAAGTTTGTATTTACTATACTTCAAGAGCAACGTCAAAATGGGACAAATGCAGCATTCATCATGCATAATAGAGTCTTGTTAATAATATTAATGATGTGAAAGAATTAATTTAGAATTAAAGTATGTTGCCTGTAGTCTGTACATACCTAATGAGGCAAAACTGCAGATTGTGTGTAATAAACTTATAGAATGCAGGTAGTAATACATTTCAAAATATGCATTAAAACTGATTACTTTATCAATTTTAAACCAATAAGGTTAAAGTATTTATTGATTTTAACTTTTGTTTTTTGCTGGCTTTCTAATCCTAGCGGATATCTTTAGTTCATGGAAGTTTCTTGATCGATTGCTAAGGTAGATCACTTATAATCTCATAAGAGCATTAAGTCTTTCCGGTAATTTTTTAGAGTGCACAGAAACAACGGTACGCGAGGGCTAATTACGTTGTACTGTGCACGATAAGAAAATTACCGGAAAGAATTAATGCTAGAATGTAGATTTGGCAAGAAAGTCGTAGCGACACGGCCATAAAAAGTAAAATTGTATACATAGTAAGTTGTTAATATGTTAGTGGCACTGTAAATGTGTAAGAGTATGTCAAATTCGAGGTTAGCAGGTTAGGTTTTGCGTCAGTTTTGACACAGACTGACGCAAAACCTAACCTGCTAACCTCGAATTTGACATGACTTACAGTGTCACCAACATATTAACAACAGTGAATGTCAAAAAATTTTCATTTATTAATCACAGTTAGCTTAGTCTACAGTGCCTTTATAAAGATAGTGACGACAATGGGGTGTCCTATTTTTGATTGGCTCCCTAGATCATGTGGTTTTAGCCGCCATGTTTAGGCTAAATTGCCTGTGATACGTATTATACTTTTGGCAGTACTGAAGTGTATCGTCAGTCTATGTCAAATTTGAGGTTAGTAGGTTAGGTTTTGTTTGTTATTTGACACAGACTGACGCAAATCTTAACCTGCAAATCTCGAATATTTTCAGTACTACCAAACGTAAAACACGTATCACAGTCGACTCTGATTACGGATTTAAATGAACACTCGTTAGAAATTTGCCTAAATATGGCGGCAGGGGTGTGGCTTAGTTGTATTGTCACCACTGTCTATATAAAGACACTGTAGGTTAGTCTACCTACAAAAAATATCCAAGAAATTTGGTTGTTGTCTTGGTTACGGCTCGTGAACTAATTTTTCTATTGGTCGTACGATTTTCTTTTATAATTTATTTTTGTAATTTTACTGCAAATTTTTCTGTTTGCATTTCTTCTTTTGATTATTAATGGTTAGTGCTTGTGTTTTTATGTCTTCCACTACTGGAAGTCTGATGATAGCTGGGTCGTAGCTATTTTAAACTTTGTATATTTATATGTCATACTACACCATCTCGTTTTACTGGTTGTTCTATGTTTATTGTTATTTATTCTTTTGTTGTCATTCTTTTCTGTTTTGACAGAGCTTTAGCTCTTAATATATTCTCTATAAACTTTGTTCTTCTTTAGTGCCTACACCTAGGCCAAAAAGTTATTCCAGCACCGTTATTTCTTAGTCTTAAAAATAAGTTCATTTACGTGCCGTTATTGTTTGTCATCTAGCAACGAAATATACAGGGTGTCCCAGAATGTTTTGCCGTTTTTGCAGAGCGCTGGTTTGGCAACGTTGTAGAGTAGTGCCACGATTTTGTATTCTCCAGTTAGAGGAAGGTTGCGGATTATTTAGTAAGAATGGAGAGGTGGTCGGGAGAACATCGTGCACTCTTCATCGAGCTTTATTTGAAAAGCCAAGAATCATACGTTGCAGCACGCCGAGCTGCAGTTTAGTGAAATTATGGCTAAATAAGTTTAGAACAACAGGGGCTTGTGTAAACACGAAGCTAACCGGCCGCCGTCGGTCTGTAAACACCCCTCAGAACGTCGCTGCAGTTCGGGCTGCAACCAGGTGAAATCCTCGCAGATCGATAAGGAAACATGCGCCAGCGCTGGGTCTCTGCAAATCATCTGTGCATCGAATGTTCCCAAAAGAACTTAAGTTTCATCCCTATAAAATCCAAATAGTGCACGCTTTAAAGCCGGAGGACTACGAAATTCGGCGTAATTTTGCACAAACAATAATCAATGATTTCTTCGATAATGTCTTGTTTAGCGACAAGGCCAATTTCCATTTAAATGGGGCCGTAAACAAACAAAACTGCCACTATTGGAACGACGAGAATCCTAAACTAAAACATGAACAACCACTACATAGTCCCAAAGTCACGGTGTGTTGTGCAATGTCTGCACGCGGAATTATTGGCCCATTCTTTTTGGAGGACGATGAAGGTGAAAATGTTGCAGTGAACAGCGACCGTTATGTTGATGTGTTAAGCAATTTTTTCCAACCAAGGCTTCACGAATTCGAGGGGTTTGATGCCAGTACCTGGTTTCAGCAAGATGGGGCCACTGCCCACACAGCTAGAAGATCTTTGGCAACGGTGCAAGATTTTTTTCCGGGAAAAGTCATTTCAAAGCGGGGGGGGGGCCTACAGTGGCCCCCAAGAAGCCCTGACCTGACTCCCCTCGATTTCTTCTTGAGCTATCTAAAGTCCAAGGTGTATGAGACAGCACCACGCACTTTGAGGGCTTTAAAATTGCGAATTCAGGCCTAAATAAACGCTATTCCAGAGCAAATGCTGGCATCTGTTTTTGCAAATTTAAGGTCCAGACTTCAAGAATGCGTGGCACGTGATGGAAGACATCTAGACATTATTTTTAAGAAATAAAAATCCGCATTCTTTGCTAACATTTTGGCACTAAATAATGTATTTTTTATTCACACATATATTTTTTATTTAAGTTTAAAAACAGCAAAACATTCTAGGGCACCCTGTAGATAGTGAAACGTGTTTTGAGATTTATTCGCATTTTCTCTGAGATCATAATTTTTTTTGTGTTTCACTGTATTATTGCGCATTATCGCATAATGTTGAATATTGTAATTATGCTATTCTATCATTTGTGGGTCTAAAGTAGATGATTCTATGTATTACTGTGTTTGCTATAAAAATACCAATTCATTTCTCCCTTATTTATCCTCTCCACTATAAAGTGTACTGCATTTTTATTCATTTTCTTTCTGTCTGCTGATCTTATCTCTTCCAATAATAATAATGGTAATATCAATACTGTATTTTTTGTAGCTCTTTCGCTAAAGCTTGCATTTTTCTGATTTCCAAGAAGGTATTGCATTCCTTGTCACATGGTATAGTTGATTCCATTTCATTTTATTCCTTATGCCGTTAACCTGTTTGGTAGTTGTTCTGAAGCTTAATTTTTGTTCAAGAAACAATACTAAACTATAAGAAAGAAACTGGGGCTCGAGTTCTTCTGATCGTGCACTCCACATCACGTTTACCACACAGTTTGAAGAAAAAAAAGTCTGGATGCGATAGCTTGCTCACAAAATCTTTACGCGAAATTAGTGAGATAAAGGATCCCATACACAAGACGCGATTAAAACAGGAGAAATGGAGGAAGAACAGATCAGTCATTTACTACGCGAGATGCAAACGAATATACAGCTTGTTAGAGAAGATTTAGAGAAAGGAGAAAAAAAAACTAAATAATACAAAGGCGGAAGCAGAGCAGCGGATGATGGAAATAAATAACTTAAAGTCAAAATTAATATTAAGAAAGGAGGAAAAAGACAGAGAGAGGAAGTTGCTTCACCAAAAGTTGAGAAACTACAGAACATGCTACAAAAATAAACATGGACACATACCATTTCCAAAATAAAATACTCCCCAGACCAAATTATACAGATATCAACGGTGAAGAGAGGAAGAAATGACGGGTAGGTATGGAAGGCAAAAATAGAGGAGCTGGGGTTAAAATCAAATAGAAATAGAACGAGACAGATACAAAAAGAGGAAAGTACAAAACGAATTAAGAAGGGAATGGAATGGTACCTAGACGTATGAAACATACGGAGAATAAACGGAAAAGAAAATGCGCTGATGAGTAAATTTGAAAACCTGAAAGTAAACATATTTTCATTAACAGAGATGAAGAAGAAAGGATGTAAGAGCGAAGAACTATAGAATGGGCATTCAATGTTATACAGTGGTGTGAAACAAGAACATGCACAAGCAGGGGTGGGATGTATAATACGGAAGAACACAAAGGAATATATAAAAAACTGACAATTCATATCGGAAAGAGTTATGGATGTAAGATTGGTACTAGATTCCAAAATTGAGGTAACCATATTAATATTGTATGGAATTGATGAAAATGAGAGAGCAGCGAAGAAGGATACATTATGGGATGAAGTAAATGATGCGGTAGAAAGGTCATCAGGAAGACTGATAGTATTAGGAGACTTAAACGGAAGAGTAGGCAGAAGAGTAGACGGAAACAGAAACTGTCATAGGAGAACATGGTGAAAAAGTAATGTAAAACAACAATGGTAAGAGAATTATAGGTTTCTACATTCAAAATGATTTGTTAGTAATGAATACGTACACCAGAGTAGTCAAAAGCAGGAACTTTTCAGCTTCAATTGTATCTTTTACGTAAATTGCTATACTACCTGATCTATTAGTTACCCTGCAATTGAAAAAAACATTGTAATTTTAAATTTGGTAAAGATGAGATTCTGACTCGTATATCCAAATTTCCGATAATATTAGAACATCTAGTTTAGTTTCCAAAAAGTTAAAGTAAATAACAAATTCCGAAAAAATTTTCCTCAAACTTCTAATATTAATAGATAAGCAT
The DNA here is from genome assembly GCA_940337035.1 of Agriotes lineatus. Taxonomy (NCBI): domain Eukaryota; kingdom Metazoa; phylum Arthropoda; class Insecta; order Coleoptera; family Elateridae; genus Agriotes; species Agriotes lineatus. Next base: position 108,801 of record CALNHX010002258.1, on the reverse strand, counting down.
AGTAAATTTTGATCGCCACCACTATAGAACGGAAAAATATTTTTTGATTCGTACAGATCATTTATATTAAGAGGTTGATTAGTATCAATATTCAAAATATCTAAATTTCTAATTACCACCATTAATAGAGTGATTTATATAAAGAAGAAATACTGCAACTAATTAAATTTATTTAACAGTTATTAATAGTCAACACAGGCAAATCTTCTTTCTTCCGCATTTTAACCTTCCCTTCACGTACCCATACAAACTTATAATTACACGTCTTAGCTTTTTCCTTGGCCAGATTGAAGATTTCCTTGTTCGCTGGAGAAAGATGTTCGTGTATGTACACTATCTTTACATTGCCATCATTATCTTTTCCACCTTGCATTGTAACCAGTTGCTCACTAACATCATTTACTTTTAGATATCCTTGTTCTTTTACTCTGCCTAGTTTTGGAAAGCCACTGATCTCTAGTGGCTCGATGTGAAAACGCTATTATAATAGGTTTTACCCCATGCTTTGCTCTTGTATTCACCCGATGAGCTGTAGCAATATCTGTAGTTAGGAAATTAACATTAATTTGTGGTGAAAGAACTTTACAGATTTCTATATTTTCATTTTTTGTCTGGTATACCAAAACTTCAAGATTTTGGTTTCTGCTTCTCTGTTCTAGACGGTGCATACGTGATTCCAAATCAGAACAAGTGGTTTTCAGATCGTTGTTTTCAGACTTTAACACGTTGTTCTCCTTTTGTAGGGCTTGAATTTGTATGTTGATTTGATCAATTTTTATACTGAAACTATCAAATTGGCCGGAAACATACTTAATGCTGTCCTCCAAATCAGTAATTTTTGAACTGATAGAATTTAAAGTTGAGAGTTTGTTGTTAATATTGTCCAATTGTTTTGCAAGTGTTTGTAATTTACAGCATCCATGTTTGCATCTGTGCACTGTAGACCAACGTTGGGTTGCTAAGTGACAATAGTGGTTACCTGAAGATCTTTAAGGATATCTATGGTTATCTAAATTCACTTTTAAGACTCAACATTGAGATCTAACAAAGGCACACAGAAATATTCCAACTTTATGGCCGAAGAAACATTAAAAATTAATGTCTTTAATACCGTGCAATACAAACTATTGTTAAGTAATGTTTCTAAATTGTTGCAGGACGACTTGGAAGAAAATACAAAATCTAAAATAAGAAAATCTCAGTGTTCATTTGCTCTACTTCAAGCATGGTATGAAAAACTATATGGGCCTCGTGAAGCAAAAACCGTTTCTCCAGTAAAACGTAGAATGAGAGGTGGAAATAAACTTCTAGTGGTTATCATTCCTGATTTTGAGAGCTGCAGTGATAAAGTCATACAGGATTTTATTCTAATTTTAAGGTAGGTTATTGTATATACTTCAATTTTAAACAACTCTCCTATGTTTAAAAAACTACAAGAATAATAAATCAGTTAAATAGAGCAAAAATTATTCATTTAAAGTTGTTGACTAATGTTTGTGACAGTCTAATGTAGATATACAAGTAGTAAACATGTGGCAGTGAGTATTGTTGAATATTGAGTATTGTGAACATCTACTTACGTAAACATTATTCATTGCGTTGACTGCTATATAACTGGAGCCGGTCTAGGACAATAGGGCGCGGCCGTTACGGCGCGGGAGTAGGGCACGAGGACACTCGGGCGCGGGACACTAGGGCACAAAGACGCTAGGGCACGGTCCATTAAAGCGCGGATCACTAGGGCGAGGGCTGCTTTATAAAACACAAAACGTAACTTTTTTTTTTAAACCCATCCGTTTGAATTAGCAGCCTTACGAGTAACCTTGTGGCTCCCGGAGTATAAAGTAAATATTAAAACAATATATGTATTATAAATGTAGAAATAGTTTAGTTAAAACAGTTTGATATGAAACTAAAGTAATTATTTTAAATACAAACAAAACCATGGTTAATCATGTATTTTACATTACCTACCTATTTATATAACTACGTATTACAGCCATTTACCATATGTGATTAATTCAAAACCTTTGATTGTGTGAGTCACACAATATTCGTGGAATTGCATTGGAGTGGTTCCGATCTTATTTACATATGAGCTCTCAAAAAGTAATTGTGCGGTATCAAGATGGAGAAGGGCATATTAAGAAGTTTACCTCAAAATCCAAATTAATTACGAAGTGGTGTTCCAGAAGGCAGTATACTGGGGAATATTATTTTTACATTATACAGGTTGTTGTAAAAATGTTACACTATTAAGGAGCGCTTCCTGAGTAGAAATAAAAATAATTAAACAAATTGTGTTATATTTTTTTAAGGTATGGAAGTCCAAAATGTGATTATTCAATTCTTTAATATATTCAGTATTAGGATAGAAAAACCTTGCAGTCTTAAAGCTAGTCATATGAATGTAAGTATTTATAAATAGTTTTGTGAATTAATGTACAGAAACTTAAAAACTGTTAAAATTCAAAATTCAACCTGTTGAAAACATTTAAAAAAAATAGTGCTCTTAATAAGTTGCATAAAAGTTATTTATTAAGTGTTGTATCCATGGAAATAATATAAGCCTTACCTACTTGTAATTAAACAATCTCGCCAATTTAGTTAGTTTTGAGGATAATAAAACCTCGCTAAATATCCAAAAATATAACATAAAGAATTTTTTATAATTTGTTTCCTACTCAGGAAGTGCCCCTTAATAAAGCAACATTTACTTGATCTATTTTTGCGACACCCTGTATATGAATCACCTTTCACTGATCATCAGTAACTGTAATTTTGCTTGATTTGCGGATGACACTAACATTATTGTTAAAGCTGGAATTTTGTATTAAATTGATTTGTTTTTCGAATTGACGGCATTGAACTAGAATTTTGAACTGATATTGAATTAGCTGAATTTATTAGTGTTGAACTCTAGTTTTTAGTTTTTAATTGAATATTTGTATCTTTATACTAATTCGATGTCAAGCTTTCGTCAATTTTATATTTGTGTATTAGTTCTTACGCTGTTTGTGTAGTTAGAGCCTAAAATTATTCATGGCCAAGTTCAATGCACTTTATTTACAACGTTAATCCGACTTAAGCTCGGAGTGCAACCGTGTTAAACTTCCAATAAAACTTGGGCCGATTTTGGCACCAAATGCATGGGAAACAAAATTCTGGATTTCTGTGAGAAAATTACTTATCTGATTAGTTTAATTGGTTATTCAAGCAAAACCACCTGGCTCCCGGATAGAGCAAAAAATTGTATGTGTGTAAAGAAATATTAATTCAAATTCATTAATTGAATTAAAATTCATTAATTACTTGAATTGGTTGGAATTCAGTTGCATTACTTTGAATTATACTGAATTATGGAATTACTTTATTGCATTGAATTGAATTTGAAAACTGAATTTATATTCATGTATTGCAGTGAACTGAATTGAATTGTACACAATTTTTTTAGCTGTCAACCCCTCGTCCCCCCGTCGCGCTACTTGAGATTACTTCGAAGATATATGTAATAGTTATTGTAACAACAATAACAGAAAATTGTACCTTTGCTTCATAGATTTATCCCAGGCCTTCGACAGAGTGAACAGACAAAAAATATGGCAAGCTTTGGAGAACAAAGAAGTAAATCAGAAGCTGATACAAGCAATACAAAGTATATATACAACATGTATAAACTACATAAGAAGTAACAACGCACACTCGGAACATTTCATAACTAATTCAGGCGTCAGACAGGGTGGTGTGCTCAGCCCCTATCTATTCAACATCGTGCTGGATGAGATCCTAAAGAAAGCGCAGCCCGAACTAAAGAAATTTTACTGGGGAGTAAACAACCTACATCCCATAAATACCAACATCCTTGCCTACGCAGATGACATGATCCTACTGGCTGAGAATGGAATAGATCTACAACACAATTTAAATGTAATCCTGAAACATCTACAAACATGTAATTTAAAAATAAATAAGAGTAAAACTAAGGTGATGGTTATAGCAAAAAAGCGCACGGAAATAAATATCCAAATCGATAATGAAGCGGTTGAACAGGTCACAAGCTTCAAATACCTGGGCTGTGTTCTACAAGAAGAAGGGCATATTGATGAAGAAATAGACACCAGAATTAAGAGTGCTACCAAGCTGTATTACTCACTAATCAAATGTGCATTGAAGAAAAGGGAACTAAGTAAAAAGACAAAAATAACACTGTACAAAACTTTGTTTATACCCACAATAACGTACGGATCAGAATCATGGACTCTCACAATGAAACAGAAATCTAGGCTACAATCAACAGAAATGCGCTTCCTACGATGTATTTTAGGGAAAACACGAAGGGACAGAATACGAAATGACACGATAAGGGATAATCTGAAAGTAAATTCGCTAATGAAAGAAATTGAAACAAAACAGTTACGTTGGGTGGGCCATCTCTGGCGTATGGATGAATACAGACTACCAAAAGTTATCAGTGAATCGGGAGTGGCGGGTAAAAAAACCAGTGGGAAGACCAAAAACCCTGTGGTGTGCAGACATAGCAAAAATCCTGAAGAAAAAGGGTAAAACCTGGAATGAAGCAAAGAATTTAGCACAAGATCGTAAAAACTGGAAGAAGTTTATTTCATAGACGTTGAAACCTCTACACTGCGTGGCGGTAGAAGAGGTCCGGATAAGTAAGTAAGTAAAGTTATTGTAACAATACAGGGCCTGGAATTCGAGTTGAATTTGATTTATTTCGACCCTTAGGTAAAATAACACCAACATTTTTCTTACCTTATTTTTACTTAAAAATGCAATACAGGGCATAAGAAAGGTTGAATATTTCGGGTTTTTAATTTGAATCCTAAAAGAATTGCTTTAAATTTTAAAAAGTCGGAATAAATTTGCTAAACCAATGTGTTATTCTAAAACTACTAAAACAAACCTCTTTGTAGAAGATCTTGCTAAACTGCATTTAATTATTCTCCTTAGCATAGAATTTCGGCTTAGACCGCGTAGTATTTGTATATGAACACCCAGCATTTTCTGGCTTAATGTGCCTTGCACCTTGTGAAGTCGACCAAAAACCTGTGCGATGGCCATGCTCTTTGGTGGATTGTGTTGTTTGAGTATCTTGAGAACGAGGATACTTAGGCAGATTTGGCCGTTTTGCTGTTTGTGCATCCATATTCTCTAACGTTTCGCAAGACCTTGCACCTTGCATCATCAGAGTGAAAGTCGTGCGACAAACACTAACCAAAATAAACCGATTTGTGCTAGGAGTTTGATAGAAATAGCGTCTGCGCGCTCGGGTTAAATTTATATTCCAGTGGCGTATCACACGAGTTTAATATTAACGTATCAGGGAACCCAGCTTTGAGATATGAGTCATCTTGCCTACCGAGCTAGCCTCTGTAAGATTGAATTGCAGATGGATGAAGTATAATAAAGGGCACAATACTGTTTACTTTATAAATAATTAACGAACCCAGTAAGTATTTTTAATCAGTCGAAATTTGACCTAAATAAAAGAATATTTGCAGGTAGTGGTAATTGCTATTTATTTTATCAACTTCATTATAATATTACAACACAGACCAAACCATTGCAATACGTATAAAAACATTTAAATAGTTGATAATTTTGTACGACATAAACACCATTTACTAAATCCCAAACAACGTAAACAAGAATTTCACATGAATGACATATTGTTAAGCAATAAAAGGAATTTGAAAACTCTACACTGACTTACTTTCTTTATTGTGTTTGTTTTTTTAATATAAGAGTGATTAATATTAGATTTTTGTTACTGCTATTATTAGATCCATTAATACGAGTAATTATTTTAAGTAACCGCCCATAAAATGGTAAAATTCGTTAATAACAAAAATTGTCTGCTAGTAAACGTTATTCGGTAACAACAAAAATTCAAATTATTAAGTAAAAACTGTGAAAATTATAACAGAAGCTCCAAACAAAAATTCCGAAAAGGCCGTTTTCTGATTGGTTCTCAGACGGTGGAAAAATTAAATTGTTAGAAATAGTTTAAAAAAAAAAAAATAAAACTTAGATAAAAGCACAACATTTGACAGTAATATAATGTAAGTTTGTTTCACTATTTGCTATAATGTTTCAAATTTCTGAAAACTTTATGTTATTTCCGTTAGTACAAAATGTACAAATTCTTGAGGTAATTATTGAACAGTAAATGAGATATATATCAATTCCTTATGGTTGAAAGTCATTCCCATCTAAATTTATTGGTGGTTAACAAATGCCATGATTAAAATGATCGGTGGTTAATATTAGCCGTCGAAAATTAGCTAAATGTGATGAATTAATTCATTTTGGATTTTCAACTTTTTAAAATTTCAACATGATTATGGATTAAGGGATTTATTATTTACTGATTCTAGCCTAATGATACATTTTATCTACTTTGATCTCTTAATGTGGTTATTATAACACCGAAAACATATAATATCACCGTTTTTGTATTGTTACTTTCATAAGAAAAACATTGATAAAGCCTATTTTTCACTAGACAACAGACAGAGTGTGACATTTATGAAATATTAAAATTTAAAGCTTTTAATAATTTCTATGAAAAGTAGATAAAGTAGTAAATTTTACTCTTTTAATAAGCGGCATTGCCCTCTTATTAAACTAGTATAATAGTATACTAATGTGATGCAGCACCAATAAATCTACAGCAAAGTAATAATACTGTTAAATTAATAGCTAGAATTGAAATACTATGCTCAGAAATAACTAAGAGAGTGTATTTGTATTTTTTGAAAATTTCAGGTTGGTTCCGTCTATAATTGATCTAGATATATATAAAAAATATTTAGTAACCAATATCCGAGAATTTTTTTTTTTTTAATTGACTTCCATGGTGTGTAGTACCCCAAACATCCAAAGCAGTGAGGTTTTGGGAAACGAGGTAATTCCTTCTGTATTTGACCTCAACCCCAAACTTTCTTAATATCTTTTGGAAACTGTCAGCCGTAATCACATATTTAAGCGTTTTTACGTTAAAAGCACAATTTTTGAATTAGGGAATCATTCATGCAAGACACATCTACAGCAATGCACGTATTACAACGTTAAACTACTGACTTTTAGGAATACCACATAAACCAAAATTATACAGTTTTGAAAAATATTAAACTTTTGCCATATTTTAAATAAACAGTATAATAAAACACTCAGTTTCTATTATTTTTATGTACAATAACGTGTTTCATAGGTTTTGTCAAAAAATTCAAGGTTGCTCAAATGAGATACCTATACAACTTATCGAGATGGCTTTGCAAACAAAAGTATGTTTGTTTACTAGGCTTCAATTTGACATATTATGGGTATTGTTAAGTCAGTTTGCGGAAAATGTCATACAAATTGGAAATTAGAAATAGCTATTTATGCAACAAGTGCTAAAAGCACGCGTTGCATAGAATATTTTATGTACGACCTTAATTTTACTGTTATTAATCCATAAATATCGATTTAACAAAGGTTTGCATCTACGACACTTCTAATTTATGTTATAATAAACAGTAGGCCATGCCGCGCGGGCGATTGTTTGCGAATGACAGTAGTCTAGGTCAGTTACGAAATGTAATTATTAATACTACACATCTGAGTGTATTCATTACATAACGCTTTAATTATTTCAAAAACACTTTACCTGTAACGCAAGAAGAACCAGAATAACTTTACAACTTCACTTCCAGTTCGAAATTGTAGTTTTATAACCTCACTTCACTTTTAGCACATGGGCTAAAAGTAAACAGCTTATTTCTTTAACCACGGTAAACTATAAAACGTCACTTTTAGTGAAACAAGCTAGTGCTAAAAGGCCTACTTTTAGTGGTGGTCGTAGATAAAAGTGTTTATAATTTAGTTGGACAAACGCCTAAAGCTGAAATAGTGCGTATTTTTCGAAACCAACATATATCAGCTAGAACCGTATATCGAACCATATCAGAATGCGAACAGATCCCTTGAACGAACCTTCCGAAAAGTGGAAGACCAAGGCTGTTCACCCCCCCCCCCCTCCTCGCAGTGCAGAAGAGTGGCAAGAAGTGCTAAAAATAAGGTTGGTGTATCTGTAAGGAAACTAGCCAGGGAGCATCGGATTTCTGCCACCACTATTTTTAGAATTTTGGCCAGAAGTGGTCAAAAACACCGCAAAAGAGAAAAATTTCTAAAATACACCCCTAACCAGCTAGCCCGAATACCCCGATGTTGCTGTAATCTTCGGCGTATTCATTTTGCAAACAAGGTGATTGTGATGCACGCTGAGAAATACTTTATTTTGGAGAACTCAGAAATTAAAGGCATTGACAGATTTTATACTGATAATATAGAGTAGGGGTGGCACACCAATGGCACGCGGCAAAATAATTGGGCACGGCCTTAATTAAAGAATTTAGGTACCTCATCGAAACAATTTATTTTTTGTCTACATTTGAGGTCATAGTAACAAAGTTCATTGTGAACAAGGCTAATGGTGCCGGAACGGCAACAGACTGCGCGACAGAGATAGGTAAGCTAGCGCGGGCGACGCGGAGGGACGGTGAGAGGGACGCTGTTACGCTTAGTTTGTAGTTTGCATGCAGTATTTGAAATAACTAGTTGGATTTTACTTTAAGCATTTATTTTGTAAGTTCTCCCCTGGATCGTTAGGCAGCCCTATTAACATTTATTTTTAAATATTGAATAAATTTTCCCCTGTGTAGCTAGGCAACCCTATTTTCATGTTGTGATAACATTTTTCAGCATATTACAGCTATGTTGCTATCAATTTAGAGCACTCTGCATTCCAGTAGTTTTTCTGGTGGTCCTTTTCCAATTTTTTGGAGATTTTGATAACCTGAGTTGAATTGCGTGTGGTAGTATTTCTCGACCTTTTTCATCCCAGCCTTCGCTTGAATAAGTTGGTTGCCCTTCGGCTTCGTGCTTCATCAGCTTGGTTCATTTGTGAGGGAGAATTTGGAAGCCACAAAAGCCCACTGAACGTTAGGATGATTGTTTATGGTTGCAATCCTTACCTTCACTACGCTCTTGCGGAATTTTGGGGCACTTTCATTGTTTGCACGGCACTCCAGGCTGTCCGCCACCTCCAGGTTAGTCTTCTTCAGCTCCCGTTTTTTAGCTCGGTTATGTACTTAGGAATATGTATTTTTAGCCTATTTCTACCTGGCATTATTTGATGGCACGTCATGGCCTCATTAACCATTTTTTTTAGAAAAAATGGCACTTAAGTATAACAATAAAGGTTTGCCACCCCCTGATATAGAGGAATGACCAGACAATGAGAGATTTAAAAAAGAAGCAAAATTTTCTGACAAAATTTTAGTGTGGTGTGCAACTTTTTTATGTTGCCGCCGCCCTAACCACTATGAGAGGTGTCCGAAGAAAATTGCGCCTCGTGAAACAGCACGGGCCGTTACGTATAATTAAAGAATTACATTATGTTCTCAGATAGTCCACTTATTTTAAGAAAAAAATAATTTCTAATAAAAATTGACTGTTAAAAATATTTGACTTTTTATTTTGTGCCAAAACTTATGAAATATACGTTACTAGCTGAAAACGCTTCCTGTGCATGTAATGTAGCAAACCAACAAATTCCGAAATATTTTTCTTATAGAAACTAAGAAACCAAGGAATGTGTAACTGGAAATCGCAAACACCAAAAGAAATCAAATATTAAGATTTCTAGATTTTACCTGCAATAAGAACCTACATTTAGGATAGCAGACTAAATAATTTTTCTACTTTTCTTATCTTTGAAAACTAATTAGGCATTAAAGCATTTTTTAATAACGACAGCTTAGCTAGCTGCTTTACTTTTAAAAAACAACTAGTAGTGTAGCTAAACGTAGCTTTCCCACCCCTTATTAAACCATTTATTTGTATTTTAGTGCCTTAGAGTCTTTGCGCCTTAGTATGCCGCTCCCCAGTGTCTTCGCGCCCTACTGACCCGCGCCGTAACGGCCACGCCCGAGCGGTTGCGGGTAAGTGGCCGCGCCCTAATATCCGGATCCGAACTGGAGCATGTCAAGGTTTGACAACATATAGAGTATTATAAAAGAATTCTTTAACTGAATATTGACTTCTTTAACCCCTTAGTGCCCAGCACATTTAGAAATTTGTTATGCCATTTAAGGTAATCGATTACTGAAGGGTTTATCAAGCCCCTCTCCCCCCTTAAAGTTTCAAGAATAAGTTGTGTCTTGCCTGTCGATGTGGCTGTAATACGTATTTTTTTAATCTGCGCACCATAACTTTGTTTTAGTGATTTCGTGAAAGGCATACCACGTAAGTAAACATTTTTGTTATTTTAGTATGCTGTAAGATCAAGTTTATTATGACAAATATAGGTTTAGTATAATTGCTAAAGTCGATACCACGACAAATGCAGCGTAAAGTCCAACCTTCAAAATTGAAAGTGTGCAAAGAAGATGTTTACAAGTGCAAATAATCGTCCACTAACATTGAAGATGATTTTAGTTCTTATTTTTACTATGCAGCAGTGTTGCCAGGTTGAGTCAAACATATTTCTCTAAATTTTTAAGTGAAAATTCCTTAAATTTTGTTAAATTCGCCACCCACTAAAATTATGTAAATACCATGTATTAGGTAGGGAGTAAATCGAAGCAATATAAAGAAACTTATTGAATAATTGTAAAAGGAAGCGCTCCAGGCCTTTTCAGAGCTGCGGGTCAATAAAATTTCTTGGTGAAACACACAATTCCGCATAAACAATTTGAAAAAATACTAACCAGTTACTTATTTAGATAGTTACCAACTTTATTTAGACAGATACATAAAGTACGTTTTTTTTTCTATAATAACTGTCAAAGTGTTACAATGTTGGTAGATATGTGATTAAAACGCTAGGAAATTTTTATACCCCTCGTGTTGGTAGAACTTTTTCCGTTATATGTCAATTTTGAATGTCCAAGTTTCTTAATTTGAACTCTTGACAAATTTCTTTTTTTAACATGGAATCATTATCATCATCAATAAAATCGGATAAAAAAAGAAAACCAAGAGAAATATAAATGCAAAAATGAAGCAAGCAATATTAAATTATGACATATCTGTCAAAATGACAATAATTTTTTAGTGGAAGAAAAGAACTAAAAATCTATGTACCAACATTATTAAAACTAGGGACCCTGCAGGAATGCAACTTATCCCCTAGAAAGTTGACCTTGAAAATTATTATAGAAAAAAAATGTACTTTACTTTACCATTACTTACAGTTTCCCATACTATAGGTATAGTCTATTCAGGAAACATAAAAACACAAAGTGGCCTTTGATTTCCAAAATTTCAGGAGTCTACTTCCAAAATTGGTCTTTGTCAGGGAATGTACTTACAAAACATTTTATGTAATACACGCACATAACTTCCTTTTACAGTGATCTTTTAATTCGCCAAAAATTTGATTTTTAATTTTTAAGCATTTGTCAAAAATTTTCAAAAATTACAAATGCTACAGAAACCGTATAAAATGGAGCGTTAGTTGAAAAGAAAATTTTTCTCTAAAATTTTAAGCTGAATTAAAAAATTTAATAATATTCTGGGTGTTCTACTTAAAATAGGAGTTAATAAAAAAGGTATTCAACTCGAAAATCACCTATCTCACATTAATACAAAAAAATCTAAAAAAAACTGAAAAATTACAAGAGCAAATACCATACTTCCGGTTATATGATTTTCTTCAAAAGCTTGCTGTCGCATCTACATAGTACACACCACTTATACAGTGTGTCCCCGGATGGACCTAACTATACTTGTAAACTTCCTTATTTTGCATTTTAGGACGAACAGTCATTCTTCATAAAAAGTTTTGCTTCATCTAGCAAGTCCGCAGCCGCTACCAAAATTTCAAAATAACATACAGGGTGTTTAGAAAACGAGACAACGTGAAATTTGGTTAAGAATAAAGTACCTTTTATTTGAAAGGTAAGGATAAGTATTACTGGGGAAAGACGTTTGAAATCTCAATAGAAGCTCACATATCTAATCTGAACGCTGTATCTCAAAATTTATACTAGTATAAATTATGCTATTACATACTTATTTCAATAAAAAATAAAAAAATCAACTTTGAGATACAACGTTTAGATTAGATATGTGAGCTTCTATTGAAATTTCAAACGTCTTTTCCCAGTAATATTTATGCTTTCCTTTCAAATAAAAGGTACTTTATTCTTAACCAAATTTCACGTTGTCTCGTTTTCTAACCACCCTGTATGTTATTTCAAAATTTTGGTAGTAGCTGCGGACTTTCTAGATGAAGCAAAGCTTTTTATGAAGAATGAATCTTCGTCCTAAAATGCAAAATAAGGAAGTTTACAAGTATAGTTAGGTCCATCTGGGGACACACTGTACCGGGTGTCCATAAATGATTGTGATGGTTTTTCTTAGGTTGGCACTGTTTATGTTGGTGGAACTGTAAGTCTATGTCAAATTCGAGGTTAGCAGGTTAGGTTTTGCGTCAGTTTGTGTCAAAACTGACGGAAAACCTAACCTACTAACAACGAATTTGACAAGTGCTGTTTTGCACCATAGCAGCCATTACAGCATAGCAACGGCGATTTGTTTTATGTTTGGCAATACTGGAGTATATTATTGGTGGCACTGTCAGTCTATATCGTATTCGAAGTTGACAGGTTAGGTTTTGCATCAGTTTGTGCCAAGACTGGTGTAAAACCTAACCTGCTCACTTCGAATTTGACACTGAGTAACAGTGCCACCAACAATACACTTTAGTACTGCCAAACGCATAAATGTCATTGTCACAAAACCATCTTTCTGGAGCTTGGGCATGAATAGTTTTTTTATTACCAGTATGTGACGTTATTTTCAAATAATTAACAAACGTCTTTGAAAAAATTGGCATTGACAAGTTGGTTTTGTGACATTCAACAGTGTATTATTTTCGCTATCAAATATGAAAATGCCTCTAACACCAACTGGAGTTGTTTATTGTGTTTCAGTACATAAAAACAAGTTCTGCTCGGCTTGGTTATGTTTTGACGTTTAATGTGATATTTTACATTTCTATATGAAATGCAATAAAATAATATACAAAACTTGTTAGAAAAGTGATTTTACTGAACTTGTATGTCTGTTTAAGTTAAACCAACCATACTTGTTCAGTAAAAGGTTACTTTTCTAAACTTGTTGCGTAATATACTATTACAATTCTGTGTATCAAATTAAAATGACATTAAAGTCATATCACTTTTTTCTGTTTCAGTTCATATCTAAACGTGCTTCCTTTTGTTCTCGTTTTCGGAGTAGCCACATCTTTAAGTGCAGTGCACAAATCTTTGCCATACCATGTTTCTTCAAAAATCAGCGTGCAAGTATTTAACTCTCAACAATCTACAACTTATCTTAATAACGTAATTGAAAATGTTTTCTTTACCGATGACTGCCCGTTTCATCTTGATGGAAAGGTTTTTAACTTTTTTACAGACATATTTCTCTTCTACGACCTTTCAGTTAAAGGCTTTATTAAAAATGTTAAGGTACGTTGTAACATTATTCAGCTATTGATCAGTGATTATTGTAAATTTAACATTTCAGTTTGCAATGTTAGAGCATTTCAGCAACGGCAATTTTATGTCTTTGTGTACTCACATTAAAAATACCAAAAGAGCTGTTGAACAATTGAATCATAGCGATTTAGAGGATATTCGACAATTGACGTCATTTACACAATTAGTCAACAAGCACAGCTCAAAACAAAAATCTAAACTATCAGGAGATGACGAGTATTTCAAGAGCGTTCTCTTAGAAGAATTGCAACAGTTTCATGTATATCTAAACTCGTTGCATTTATTTTTAAAGTGTTTGCATTTCTTAGTTGAGGACTTACCAAAATCGCCACTTGGGAAGCATGTAAGTTTATATTTATACATATATCCACTAGTTTAATCTTATATGTTGTAGGTTCGAGAATTATATTGCACGGCCACTTGTAAAAATATAAGTAAAACTCCAGAATACAAGGAGTGCTTCCAGCTGTTAGCTTTTCAATCAAAGGATGAACTTTCAGCAAAAATTTTAAAAATGTGTGAGTTTCTTAATACAGAAATGGAAACATCTAAAGTTAATAAAAAGACTTTGGAAGAATTTGTGAATGAACTTGAAAGTCGATTAGCAGAGATAGAAGAGGCAACAACTGCAACAGTGGTTATGGAAGCAAAAAAAGATGAGAATGATACTGAAAATTTAATTTCTGGTAGAATGAACAGACTCCAGCTGAAAGAGGTAATGCAATACATATCACATGTTTTACTGCTTTTACAACCAGTCTTGAAATATTAAAATAATAAATTGGAAATAGTAAACTACACAAATATCAAAACCTACAGTAGCTTCCCACTCTGTTAAACAGTTGCTTATGACTCATTTAAAAATATATAAGATTGTATTGACGAGAAAAACATATTAGTCATTTAAATTTTGATTTCTATAAAATTTGAAGAATGGGAGGCATTGCATATAATATGTAACATAAGTTCAAGCGAATAATATTTGTTTTTATTTGCATTTTTTTTCACTTAGTAATCAGTTTTAGAACAACACAGAGAATAACCATCAAATTAGATGACCACGTGATGCAGTGGTTAAGAGCGTCAGGCTTGCATTAAGCAAGTTCTCGGTTCATATCCACGGGCAGGCAGAATTTTTCTGCAGTCATTCAATGAACAGCAGAAAAATCGTGCTCGATCACCATTTGCCTTTAGGGTACAATTAACGGCGCTCCTCCCGGAAGACTGGATGGGAAGGAGTGACCTGACTACACACAAAATTCACTAGTATGATAACTTAAACTTAAATATAAACATAAAACTATACACAAAGTAACCTGGACCTCACCAGGAGGAAAAGTACAGAACTAAATAGACCATATAGCAATAGAAGGAAAATGGAGAAACATGCTGTGTGATGTAAGATGGATGAGGGGGATCGATGGAACTACAGATCATACACTACTCAGAGCGAAGATAAGGATCAAATTGTGAGCCAATAGGGAGAAGACGATAAAACGAGAAAAATACAATGTCCAGTGGATAAAACTAAAAGAAATCAGAAACCAATACAAAGAAAAACTAGAAAGTGAATGGGAGAAGCAGATAAGTAAAGGAAATGAAGGGACAGAAGAAATGTGGAATAATTGCAAAATAACTATCAGAGAAACGGCAAAGTAGCTACTAGGATAAGAGAAAACAAAACAAAAGATGTGGATATCAAAACAGACGTGAGAGAGAATAGAAGAAGAAAGATTAAGCAACAGATATTGGCAAGCAAAAGTAAAAATTAAAAAGAAGTGCAAGAAAAATCATATAAAGAAAAAGACAAACAAGTTAAGACAACTGCTAGAATTGATTAGAGAAAACACAGAGAAGTAACATTGAAAAGAGCAGAAAAAGCAGCACGGAAAAACGACATAACAAAAGGGGTAGCAAGAAAGAAGATAATAACCAAGAAAGACAAACATGGAAAAATCCTTAAAACAAATACAGAAACTGAACAGAGAAGAATTAAGCATTTTGAAGGAATATATCAAAAAGCAACAACACGAAAATATAATAATGGAAGAAGTGAAACAGATAAACGAAGAAATCAATATGAATGAAGAAGCGATCATGAGAGAAGAAATTAAAAAAGCCATAAAAACGCTAAAGAACCATAAAGCAGCAGGCATAGATGACATCCCAGCAGAGCTAATTAGAGAAGGGTATGAAAAAACAGAAGAAATGATGCACAACCTATTAAACAGTATATGGAAAGAAGAAAAAATCCCAAGAGAATGGAACGAAGGAATAAAAGTACCAAAAAAAAAGGATATAAAACCGAATGCTCGAATTGGAGAGGAATAACACTGTTATACACAGCAAGCAAAATACTTACAAGAATACTTTTAAGCCAAATCAAAGATGGAATAGAAAAGACACTAAGGAACAACCAGGCAGGATTTAGACAGAGACGATCGTGCATAGACCATATATTTATACTGCGCACCATTATAGAACAAGCAAATGATTGGCAAAAGGAACTCCAAATAAGTTACATAGACTTTGAAAAAGCCCTTGATAGAATAGACAGGGATAAAATGTGGGCAATTTTAAAAGCGTATGGAATACCAAATAAACTTATAAATATGATTAAACTTCTATATACAAACTATACAGCAAAAATTAATATAAAAAAACAAACTGACAAGAAATATAAAGATCGAAAGCGGGGTAAAACAGGGGTGTGCCCTGTCACCTATACTATTCTTGATTATAATTGACTGGGTCAACAACAACTAAGGAAAGGGAACATACGAGGGAACTCTTAGAGTGCATGAAAGAAATAAGAAAGCAAGGGCATTTAGTCTATCTAGTAGGAAATAAATTGTAATAAACGGTAAAAAATACACACTAGAACAACTACGAGAGGAACCGAAGGATGCTAATTTTGAAGACCAGGTAGAGGGTATGAACAAGAAAAAAGGAAGAACCATCAGTCAACGCTCACCACAAGAACTAACAGAAGAAAGAGAAGAGAAACAGCAGAGGAAGGAGGGACAACCAGGAAAGAAACAAGCGGAGGAAAGTGAGCTATTCACAGAAATAGAACAAAAACCGCAGAAACCAAGAGTCTGGAAGCGTAGTAGACAAAGAAGAAAGTAAGAAAATGGCTAAGGAGCGTAGGACACAGGAGGAACAGACAACGTCAAAAAACCAATAATAACTAAATTCTCTGAAACAAGCAAGATGACGAACAAGGCAAGGTACATGGATAACGAGAAATCTGAAGTATATAAGAAACAAAGAAAAAATAAACAAACAAAGAACAACAATCTTATATTAGGATTTTTGAACGTACAAGGTTTGAACAAACAAGGAAAGGTAAAACAGTTAATAAAGGAAGCAGGGAAAAATAAAATATATATATTAATGATACAAGAAACTCATATCAAAGGAATTTCAACCACAAAAATTGATAATTATTATTGGTTTAATGGAGGTGGCAAGCAAAGCAGTTTTGGTACAGGCTTCCTAATTAGAGAGGATATAAAAGAAATGATAACAGATTACAAGGTAATAAACGAAAGAATAAGTTATATAAGAATTAAAGGAGTTTTTAGGAAATACGTAATAGTAAATGTACACGCACCAACCAATGACAAAGACATCAAGACAAAAGAACAATTTTACGACGTGCTGGGACAACTACTAGATGGTATGCCAAGTTTTGATATCAAGATAGTGGCAGGAGATCTGAATGCTAAAATCGGAAAAGAAGAAGAGAACTGGTTAATAACGGGTCGGGAAAGTCTCCATAATAAGACAAATGTTAGTAAACTTTGCGGCAAGTAGAAACATGATAAATATTACAACATGGAATAAAATAAAAGACATACACAAAATGACTTGGGCTCACCCAGACAACGTAACAAAGAAGCAAATTGACCACATGTTGATTACAAAAGTAACTATGAACTGTATAGGAAAAATAAGAACGTACAGAGGGGCAGAAATAGGTTCCGATTAATATCGAGTAAAAGCAGTATTAAAACAACAAAAACCACAACTAAGGGAAAAAATTATAAGGAAAAAGAAACGGGACCTAAGTACACTAGAAAAAGAGGTGGAAAGGCAGAAATACCAAGATAAATCGGAAGAATTAATTGAGTCAACAAAAAACAGTAGAAGAGGAATGGAAGAGAATCAACAAAGTATTAGAAAAAAGTGCAGAGGTTATACAAAAAGGAAAAAGCAAATGCAAAACAGTTTGGTTTGATGAAGAGTGTGAAAGAGAAATTAGGAAGAAAAAGGAAGCCAAAAATAAGCTAGAAACAGGGTAAATAGTACTTGTAGAGAAAAAAGGCGAGAGATGTTAAATAATAAAAAAATGGAAGAATTACAGCAAAACTTCAACTACAAGAGCACAAGAGAATTTTACAAAAGTTTAAAAAAAGAAAAATCAGGTTACTCTAGAAGAGTCACTTGTGGACTCAGAGATGCTCAAGGCCAGCTACGTATGGGAGACGAAAAGATTATACAAATCTGGGAAAGTTTTACAAGACACTATTAGTAACGCAAGAAGAGGGAGAAGAAGAAGAAGCAGAAAAGCTTGAAACAGAAGAGAGAGAGGAAGAAAGGTTACCAACGTGGAGTGAATTTACAGATGTAATTAAAAAAATGAAAAATAACACAACTCCAGGGGAAGACGAGATAAATACAGAGTTAATAAAATACTCAGATGAAAAAGTGGCTACTGGAATTTTCGAGCTGGTCAAAGAAGTTTGGAGAAAAAAGGAAATACTAAGAGAATGGACTATGGCAATTATAAGCCCAATTCATAAAAAAGGGGACCCAGAAATTACAGGAAACTACAGACCAATATCAGTTTTAAACACAATATACAAGATATTTACAAGCCTAATCAATAAAAGATTACAAGAAGAGGCAAAAGAAGTAATCGGTGACTATCAATGTGGATTTAAAAAGGGTAAATCGGTGGTAGATCACATTTGGGTGATAAAACAAATTGAAGAAATGTGTAACAGGAAAAATATAAAAGTACAAGCACTGTTCATAGACTTTAGGAAAGCTTACGACACAATCAAAAGAAAGAAAGTGATAAGAGCGCTAATAGAATTGAAGTTTTCAAACAAAATAATTGAAGTTTTCAAACAAAATAATTGAATTAATACAAAAAACAGTAGGAAACACAGCAAACAAAATAAAATTTCAAGGAAGAACATCAGAAATTTTCATTAGTAACGTAGGACTAAGGCAAGGGGATCCCCTATCAACTACCCTTTTCAACATAGTATTAGAAGCGCTATTAAGAAGAAGCAATATAAATACAAACTACTTCATACCAAGACACGTCTACCAATGCCTCGCGTATGCGGATGATGTTGTATTTTTGTGTAGAACAAAGCAAGAACTCAAAAATGTAGTAGAAAAATTGCAAGAAAAAGCAAAGGAAATTGGACTAAAAATAAATGACAGGAAAACAATATTGATCATAGGAAACAATGGCAATACAGAAAATGAAATACTAACAGTTAAAGCGAATAATGGAGAAGTACATTTAAGAGCACAAAACGAGACAAAATACCTAGGGGTGATAATTACAAAGCAGGGAGGGTATAAAGATGAAATAATAACGAGAATAGCTGCAGGATCAAGATGTGTAGGCGCCTATAATAAACTCCTAGGAAATAAAAATTTACGGAGAAAAGTGAAAGAATGTGTGTACAAAACAATCATAAGGCCGACAGTATTATTTGCTGCAGAAGCTTGGACGACGGATGGAGAAATGGAAAACAAGTTAGAAATATGGGAGGGGAGAGTCTTAAGAAAGATATATGAAGGTGTGAAAGAAGGAGAAGGACAAACTAGGAGCTACAAGAATGCTACAAAGACAAGTCGATAACTCTAATAGTGAAACAGTGCAGGCTAAGGTGGCTAGGGCATATAGTGCGAATGAAAGAAGGTGATATGGTGAAAAAAGTGTACAGTGCAAATTGGTATGGGAAAAACAGAAAAGGCAGACCAAGGAAAACGTGGCAGGACTGTGTAAACAGAGACATAGCACTCTTAAATGTAAACAACTGGAAGGAAGTAGCACAAGACAGGAAGCTATGGAAAGAAAAAGTTAAAAACATTAGCCAAAGGCCTTCAGGCCTGTAGTGCTGTTATTATATATATAATTGACTGGGTCATGAGAAAAACTGAAGATAAAAAAAAATTAACTGGAGGTTTGGCGAAACGACGATGCCTGTCTATTGACGGAAAGTTCACTACAAATGCGAAAAAAGCTAAACAAACTGAAGGAAGAAGCAGTAGAAGTAGGACTAAATATAAATAAGAAAAAGAGCAAAATCATGAAAATTGAAAGAGTGAAAGAAAGCAGGGACAGACAACAACCAGCCCAAAAGCGATCAGATAGAATTTACTTATTTAGGAAGCATTATAGATAGAGGAGGGGGAAGCGAAGTGGACATAAAAGCAATAATACACGAAGCCCAAGCAGCCTATAACGCACTTAAGAAAATTTGGCAGTCTAAAGAAATACATATGAAAACAGAAACTAGAATGTTCAATACAAATGTGAAAACTGTATTGCTATACGGCGTAGAATCGTGGACAACAAACGAAATACCCATAAAGAGGTTACAGATATTTATAAATAAATGCCTCAGAAGAATTCTGGAAATATACTGGTCGGAAACAATTACCAATGAAAAATTATGGAAAAAAACAACAAGAACCGATACAGATCACAATAAAAAAAAAGAAAATGGAAATAGATTGGTCATACATTGAGAAAACCGAACACCAACATAACAAAACAAGCACTAGAACACAATGTTAGAGGAAAAAGAAAAAGAGGAAGACCAATAGCCACATGATAAAAGAAAACAAAATATGAAATCACCAAAAAAGGTTTACAATGGAATGAAATAAAAGAAAAGGCAAAGAATAAGAGCGAATGGAGAAAACTATGTGAGGTGTTGTGCGAAGTGAGTCAGTGCTAACAAAACAGTGAAAATAACTAAAACGAGCAGGTGCAGAACTGGCAATTCTCTATCTTATAAGCAGAAAAGTCGAAGAAATGCCGAAGAATCATCGGAAATCAACGCCGTATGCTTCAATGGAGCAGAAGAATTGATGATGATTGATGATAACTTAAAGTTATAATCCATACAGGGCACGTGTTTGTTAATTTTGGTCCAAGAAGTGTTTTGTACAACACGATGGCACATTTTGGTAATGGATAATTTCTATTAATTGGAGAAAACAGGTGGTTTAATTTACTATTTATGTGGTGACTCCTGGTTAATCTCGTGTCCATATGCACTCCTAGATACTTAACCACTCCTGTTCTTAAGTCTTATGGTAAATTAGCCTCTAATATATATAGTTTTGGATGATTCACAATTTTTTTAAGTGTTTTGGCAGCACATTTGTTGGGATTTAGTGAGATGCACCATTTACTGTGCCATTAGCTGAGGATATCGATGGCTGACTGGAGTTGGTTCATAGCTGTAAGGTTATTATGCTGAGTGATGATGGCATATCATCGGCAAATGGTGCAATTTTGCTCATGTTGGGTGTAGGGATATCGTCGATAAATAGATTGAAGAGTGTGGGCCCTAAGACACTGCCTTGAGGAGCTCCAGCATGTATGTGCTTTACACTGGATTTGGTGGGGTTGATGCGGACGGTGAATCTACCACTTTCTAGGAAGAAGACAGTTGCTGTTATATAATGTGAAATTTGTGTTTTAAGAATTTTATATTTTAATCCCTCGATCTATACCCTGTCAAAAAGGTTGACCCGCGCTCTATTAACTTGGGAGCGCCCCAGGTGATCTGCGAGATTCACTTACTTGAGCGTGTTTCAATTCTGCAGCTTCTGGTTTTCCGAATGAACTTGCATTGTTAGCACATTTTTTTACGTAGCTCGAGCGCGTTACACTCGAAAACTCCATAGTTAGCGTTCACGCACACAGCATTGCTTACTTTAGTATGATACTACATAAATAAACATAAGAACACATACTGCTGGGCCTTATTACTAATTAGTATATAATAAAAGGTCTAAAATAGAAAAATACAGGTGGCACGAATTGGCCCGTTTCAACTGGAAATATTATGTCTGTGGTTCATTCTTATGGAATTTTTTTCTTTCTCCAATGTTCTGTCAGGTGTTGGTGCTATTTTGTTTTTTCAGTATCTGTTGGTTTTTCTTCTAGGGCTACTAATAAATCTTTAAAGAATTCATCCCACCTCTTATTCTCTCCTATCTTTTCTATTGTTTTCTTTTGGACGAATCAGTTTTTTAATTTCTTGTTAGTGTCTTTGTTTCTCTTTTTATTTTGGACTAATTTTCTCAGATGTCTCTTGTTTGTTCTCTTCATGCTTATAACCTGATCCTAGCTCTGTTTTTAACTGCTCCATTGAAAGCTGTGTTTGTGTATTCTATATGGTACTTTATCCCTTCTTAGATTATTACCCAACCTTCTTGGATTTCATTCGTTTGTCGTCTGTTATACAGCTCTACATTCAATTTCTCAGTATATGCTATTTTATCTTTAGTTTTGCGCAATACATACTAACAGTATATTTACATTTATTTTATGAAGTTAAAAGGTTTTTGAAAATTATCTAGCAACGCCAGCTTGTTGTAGAACACTGAATGTTCAACAACATTAAGATTATATGTAATTTAAATACATATACATACATAATCCTTCCTCTTCTGCCTTACGGTGTCGAGGTGAACGACAGCACTAGCCGCTTCCACTCCTTACAATCCTGAGCCATCCTTTCTGCTTGTTTCCACTTCATATTTTTCTTTGTCAATATTGCCCCAATTTCATCGTTCCAGGACTTAGTTGGTCTTCCTCTATTTTATTTCCCATCATTTCGCATTTTCCAAACACTCTTCGCCTTCCTATTGTCCTTCATCCTCACCATGTGCCCAAACCACCTTAACCGCATCCCTTCATACTTTCTAATGTTGGTTTGACATTACATTGTTTGTGTATTAGTTCATTTCTGATGCCATCACACCTAGTTACTCCATCTGCCGCACGTAAGTACCGCATCTCACACGCTTGGATTTTACTTCTGTTTCGCGCACTTAATACCCATGTTTCCCCACCATACAGCAGCACCGGATCATATATTGTTTTAAATATTCTAATTTTTGTTTTCCTAATAAAACTGTTGTTCAAGGCATAGTATAATCTCGTTGCACTGGCTACTCTGCTTTCAATTTTCGTCTCTAACTCCCCCCTCGCACTTATTTTCGAACCCAAATATTTAAAGTCCGTTACTTGCTTTATAATCTCATTATTCATACCAATGTTTACATTCACATGCTCCTTTGTTATCACTAGGAGCGCAGTTTTCGCACTATCACCTTCATTCCGAATTCTTTAAAATTTTCATTCCAGATATTTACATTTAATTCCATATCTCCTTCCGTTCTAGCCACTATCACAAGATCATCCGCATATATCATCTCTGACATAAAGACCTGCTGTAACTTATCTACTCCCACTCTTTCCTTGCACTCCCTAGCAATTTCATCCATTAGGACAACAAACAGCAATGGGCTCAAAACTCCCCCCTGCCTCACACCATTTCTGGTTACGAACTCACTCGATGATTTCTTATGGGTTCTTACCGTATTTCGCGTGCAGCTATATATACTTTTAATTGCTTGTATTAGCTTATTTCCTACATTCCTCCGTTCCAACACTTCCCATATTTTATCTCTGGGTGCAGTGTCAAACGCCTTTTCCAGGTCTACGAAACATAGGAGTAATCTGCTATTATAGTTGTTACATTTCAATTTTGCCAAATTTTAGCACCTGGAGGTAGGCAATCTAACGTGCATTTTGAGCTCTTTACCGCGATTGCAGTGCACAATTCTTCAAGGATCACACGCGCGTTGTAACGATTTTGAATCGATCGTATTATTGGTCGATTTTGACGTGTTGAATTCTCCCATTGGTCAGGTGGTGAAAAGGGCACGCTCATTGTATCGATTTTTGCAAACAAGCGAATTGACTTCGTGTGATGTGCTTTTCTTGTCGTAAGCGTCCATTTTGGATGGCATCGTAAGACGCTTCGTTTTGTGCCAAGTGTTGGGCTTCTTTTTGCCGCTTTTCGTTCATTTTTGATGGCATCGTAGTGCTTCTTTGTGTCAGGAGTCTCCATGGATGCGTTTCGCTCGATATTGCTATGCAAGAATTCCACGTGATCCTTGGTACGTAGCATTGTTCGTTGGCGGCAACTTCCTTGGCGGCAGCTTCTTTGGCAGCTTCCTTGGCGGCAGCTTCCTTAGCAGCTTCTTTGGCGGCAACTTCTTTGGCGGCAGGCTTCTTTGGCAGCTTGAATTTACTTGCAAGCTCCGCTTTCAAGGGGCCGATTCGCCTGTCCCATCGCTGACTTCGCGATGCTAAAGTGGACCACGAGTTAGTTTTCCCTGTGCCAAAATTTGGAAGCCATACTGAAATTTCACCTGCAGGAGACCGCTGTGGAAAGGACTCCCTACTTCGTTGAGGTTTGATTACATCCTCAGGTGCTGTAGAAATAGTTATTAATTGGTATTAATGTGCTTAATTTGCGCCGTTGCTGCCGAGTAATGCAGCTGATTTGTTTGTTTTAATGCTGTAATGTTTTATGGAATTTATTTAGGAATTGCTCTGTCATTGATTTAATTTAATTAATAGCGACCAGCGCAACCGTTTGCAACTTGTTGCATTTCAACTAATCTATTTGGTAGTATTGTGTAATTATATCTTATTGCTACGGCCAAGCTCGTTGAGTTTTAAATCGTTAGGGATTTGATTCTATATTAAATTGTGCTCAAGCTGACCTGTTCCTAATAGTTAAACATTTAAAGTTCACGATTTCTGGTAAAACTGTAATTGACTTTATGGAAGGATCCGTCCTTGCTAATTGACTTTGCTAATTGATATTTAACATTTAAATGCTCATTTATGGTATTACTGTGACTTGAGCGACATGAACGGCTCAATTTACAAGCCAATGTGGCTTCTGGAGGTGCGTATTACACAGATATGTTTAAAGGGTACAATCACCAGGTGTAGAACGCGTTAAATATAGGGCCACGAATGCATAAGGCTCATTCTCTTGGCGTGTGCAGTACGCAACTTTATTTTAGGCAGTAGTAAGAGTCTTTCTCCGTCCAGATATTTAATCAACTCCGCCTTGATATTATCATGTCCTGCCTCTTTTCCATTCTTCAGCTTTTGTATTGCATTCCGGGTCTCTTCCAATGTTATCTCCTCCTCCCAATCCATCACTACACTTAGCTCCATCACTTCATTTTCTATTTCTCTTTCTCTTGTGTCACCTTCTAAAATTTCCATGAAATGTTCCTGCCATCTCTCCATAATTCGTGCATTGGTTAGTAATAAGTTCCCATTTACATCCCTTATACCTTTAGTCTTCTCACTCCATTTTAGTCTTAGATTTTTCAAAGTTCTATAGAGTAGTTTAGCATTTCCATTACTATCTCTTTCCATTTTTTCACCAAATTCCTCCCATTGTCGTATTTTAGCTTCTGTAATTATTTCTTTTACTTGTTTTCTTTGTGCTTTGTACTCTTCATAGTTGCTGTTGTTTTTGTTATTTAAATACTTTTTCCATAAGTGTTTTTTCTTCCCGATTTCCATTTTTATATCTTTATTCCATCATGCCGTAGCTTTTATTTTTCTCGCATTAGTTACACCACATATTTTCTTTCCTGTTTCCCATACTCTCCTGTTTATAGCTACCCTCACCATTATTTTTATATGCCCCAGGTTGTTTCCAATGTTTTATTTTTATTTCCACAAGTAAGTGGTCTGATCCAATTTCATACCCTCTCTTCACCCGCACATCCATTATTTCATTTCTATACTATGCACTAAAACCAGATCTATAATTGATTGCTCATTTCGCGACTCCCTCAATCTTGTGTATTGGTGTATTGCCTTATGCTGAAAGAACGTATTACATACTCGCATATCATTTATGATACAAAAATCAATTATTTGTTGCCCATTTGTGTTCTTTGTACTCTCCCCGTATGGGCCTATTTGATCATCTTTTTCTTTTCTTGTCCCAACTCTTCTGTTAAGATCGCCAATAATTATTACGTTATTTGCTGTAACATCTATCTCATCCTGTGTCTGTTCCCAAAATATATCTTTCACATCTTTAGCCTCATTTCCGACGGACCATGAGCTACTAATATTGTCCTTACCTCATTTTGTTCCTTCTCAACATCAATTCTTAACAATCTTTCAGAGATAATTTTCCAATTTTTAACATGTTGGATCCAGTTTTTGTGTATTAAAACTGCCACCCCCGCTTTAGCACGATCAGCCTCATCGACTCCTCCATAAATTAAGCAGTGCCCGTTATTTAGGGTAATGCATCCCTTCTCTTTTTTCTTAGTCACAGTTACACTCATTATACCCATTTCTGCCCTTTCAAACTCGCCAACAAGTTCCTCCTCCTTCCCACTTACACTTTGTAAATTCCATAGCCTCATCTATCATTTTCCTTTCTATTCTACGTCATTCCATATCCTTAAATCTTTACCTTTTTCATTGCAATGTTTGTCATGCTTATAACCCCTGTCCAATTGTTAACTAGTTTTTTCTCCAGCTCGTTCGAGTTATTTTTCGTAGCTGTTCTTCAAGGGAGCCAGCTGATCTCTCCAGAACTGTACGCTTCGCACTGTTAGATTCTCCTCTATGCTCACTCTTATCTATTATGAGTTGATTGTACCTAATAAACGCCCGTAATCTGTTTTGCCTAGCCCCTTTCATTTCGCTTATTAGTATTTTCCGTTCCTCTTGCATCTTTCTGGGTAGATCCTCCTCAATCCATATGTCCGTTCTTTTCAGTAGTCTCGTGTTCTTAAATATCTTCGTATAACTTTAATAAGAATTGGCCTCACCCCCATATCCTTCTGCTTTCCAATCCTTATAACCTCTTCCATCTTCCTTAGCATTTATTTCAACTCCAATTTTTTGCATTATTAATTCAACTTTTTCCATTGTTTGCTCCTCTTTTTCATTCTCATCCTCTTTCACCCCTTTTATTACAAGGTTCCTCTTTCTTATCTCCCTCTTTAATAGCTCTAATCTTTCTTCTTGCTCTGTTACTTGCTTTTTCAGTTTTAATTTTTTCCATCTCTTGTATTAGTTTATCCATTTTAGTATTCATATTTTCCTGACTCTTTTGTATTTTTTCAAACATTTCTTCCACTTTTGTCACCTCCATCATCGTTGTTATAAATTTTACGCACGCCCCAAATTTTCATTCAGTGACAGAAACACCGCGTTAAACTTTCACTTCCAGCACCTTGTTGTTTTTTAATTCCTATACTATTAGCATTGTTTCTCGCCTCTGACATTTATTTTCTTCTAGTTTTTATTACCAAAATTTATTTTAAAAATATATATATAATAATTCTATTACCATTTGTGTTTCTACTTTACTTTTAAATAGGTAAAAGCAGACCACGAATTCTTTTCCATGACGTCATGTACCTTTGAATAAATGCGCAAATAATCTAGAATGTTGCCTGCTACTAAAAAGGTAAAATAGATGCAAACAAATTTTAGGTCATTTGTTTCATCTGCACATGCCGTCAAAAGAAAGGAAGCCGCGCCTTGCCTTTACTATCATTGGCACACTTGACTGTGCATATTAAAGTAAAAATGACAATGGTTATTATCAATAATAGTATTTACAAATGTAATTTTTGTTTTCTATTTCAGAAATTATTGGAATTATCAAAGAAAAGCAAACCAATGAACAAATATGAGCAACTAAGATCGGAATTAGTAAAATATTTGCAGAATATATTTGACAGTTACTTACAAGAGCCAAGTTCACAACCATTTCATGAAATATTTTTCTTTAGTGATATGTCAATCAAACGCTATATTCTTGGATCCCACAGAGCTGCTATCCATACTGCTTTGAATGATCCTGAACATTATTTACAGGTAAGTTAATTATAGTTAAGAAACAACACTATTTACACTTGATTGCAATTGAAACATTGTATAGTTATGTCAATAATGTTAATAGTGTAGCTGTTGCAAACTACCAAATGAAGCTGCAATCTTACCGTGTATGCCAGACATCAGCATTTTGTACAAACTTCACTTAGAATATGGAAAGTTGATCAATTTATATGACTGGCTTCAGTCTTTTCTTTCTATTGTTGATCCTGATGATGATGACGATGAAGAAGCAAGAAGGATTGTAAAACCTGAACTTCAGTATCCTTAATTATTGCAAAATTGATTGCATCAACATTTTAGTTTTAGAATCTTCCTTAACTGATTTTTAGAGCACGTTTTACTCAAGCAGTTGCTGACTTAGAATTTCTTGGATTTATTAAGAGTTCCAAACGAAAAACTGATCATGTCATTAGGCTTACTTGGGGTGGTTAGTCGTAATATTGATGTTATTTTTTTAAACTGCATTGTATTTATTGTATTTATACTTAGTCTTTGTATTTTTAGAAATAAATATTTTATAAACTTATGGGCCTGTATTCTTCCCCCACTTCTAAATAATTAATCATCACATTTAAAGTAGACAGCGAAAGAGGTGGTTTTGCGTATCGAAATTGAGCAAGAGTTCCCTTGTTAGGAGTTAACAATTACCGCAGGTGTTCGCGTAGCAGCCGGAGAGGCCATGTTTTTTTTTAATTCCTGTGTAGTTGCTGGGAATTGAACGTGCCTACCTAGTTCAGCCTTCTAAGAGTCGACTACATTGCCCACATGGCCATCCACTCTCTCTCTCGAATAGAATACTAAGATCAAAAGACATCTTATTGAACACAAAAATAAGACTGCAACACAGTTGTAAGGTCAACTTTACTGTATAGACTCCAAACTTGGGCATTGAATGAAAAAAAGCAAAACAAAATAGAAATTAGGGAAAGGAAAATTTTATGGAGGAAGGAAAAGCAATGAAGAATGGGAAAAACACACAAACAACGAAATCTATGAACTTTTATCAAACCAGCAATAAGTGCAATAGTGAAATCACGAAGGTTGCAGTAGCTAAACCGTTAACCTTTTTGATCGACGACCCTCAATTCAGAAATCTGTGACCCTAGTTGTTCAATGCTAACACAGAAACTACCATGCAGATAACAGTGATAAGACAAGCGATCAGTATTTTCTGTTTTTTTTTTATTAGCATAAGCAGTTCAACATTTAACAATGTTACTCATAGTTCTGATAATAAAACATTCAAAAATATACAGTTTAAGAAATACGTTCAGATATTCTACCCACTTATAGATCTCATCAATACAAACAAAAAAGTCCTAATAAACATGGGTTCAAAAAGCAACCTTTTTCGAGATATGGAGTTTTTTAAGAAAATAAATATTGCTTGTTACAGTCGAACCTCTATTCAACGAACGTCTATTTAACAAAATTCTCTATTTAGCGAAATTTTGGTTAGAACTGTCAATGTCCGATATTATTTATATATAAATTTCTCTCTATTTAGCGAACACAATCTCTATTTAACGTAGTAAAATTAGGGTCATAAACCCTTGTCAGGTAGTTTAAATCCCAGGAAGGTTCTCTCTAATGGGGTGATTAGGCGGTAATGCTGCATTCCGTCAATGGCTGTATTGTTAAGTTGAATGAGTTGTTTCCAGAAAGGTTCTTTCTCATTTACCAAAGGTTCAGTTTCGGAATTTTCCTAGAATATTGATGGGGTCATTAGGCGGTAATGCCGCATTCGTTCAAAGACTGTACTGTTCGGTTTAACAAATTGTTTCACAGCGTTATGTCAAGCCACGCCATCAGACCGCGAAACTTTTGAGGCATTTGAGACCATCCGCCGTGCATTGCAAAATCACGAAAATGTTCCGGCGAGTTTGTTCAAATCTTTAAATCAGTGCGAGGTATTTTTTGAAAACGTGTATTGTTTAAATGCAAATTACAGACTATAAGAACTCGTAAGTACACATCTGATGTTTTCGTAAGTACATACCTAATGTTTCTGTGCGGCTTTTATGTTCCTTTGTACGTTTATGTTACATATTATGCACATAGATATGTAGCTATGTATGTATGTATTAATAATTACGTACATTAATAATAATAATAATAATAATAAGTTTATTGTACTGTACAGTATTCGTCAACAAAATAACATTAATATGTTTGGATACACATAATAAACTCATCGACGTTGTAGAAAACGTGTTGCTTTATGAAGGATTTCAGTTTCGTTGTGAACCCATCGTCCCTCCACTCCTTGGGGCACTTATTGTACCAGCTGACTCCACGATTTAAGTAGTCAGTAGTTATAATTCTGCTGTTCACATAAAACTACAACTTCAATTATTTAATCATTTTTCAGGTCAATTATACATACATGATATATGTACATACATATCTACCGAATTATTCTAAATAACGAATTTTCTATATTACGATTTTTTTTCGGCGAATTTACGACTTCGTTAAATAGAGGTTCGACTACATTTCAATAAGTTCCCCACCCATTAAAATAAATAGCCGTGTAAGTAAAACATTTTAATTACAAATAATTAAAGTAGATGTTCTACATGTTCTCCTTCCATTTCTTCACATCCTTCGCATCTCCGTAAAAATGCACGCCGCATTCTTTCAAAGATTCCCGGATTCATACAAACAGTCTGGCAGACATATTCTATTCGTTCTCGAAATTTGTTTAAATTATTCAAAGGCCTTGAATAAACTAACAACTTTAAAAACCTCCAAATACAAAAGTCAGGCGGATTGAGGTAAGGAGATGTAGTTGACCAGACAACTGGACCCCCCTCGCCCTATCCACCTGCCGTTGTAATTTTTGTTTAAGAAATTTTTGACCATGATTGAAAAATGAGCAGGAACCCCACCGTGCATCAACCATATTTTGAAAATCGTTGTTGATGATTTGATTTAATAATAGCATGAGGGTTTTCATCTGACCAAATATGGCTGTTGTAAAAATTAAAAATGCCATTTCTCATAAAACTAGCTTCGTCAGTAAATAAGACTTCACTAATAAAGTTTGTGTTTTCCACAAATCTTGTCAATGCTCTTTCGAAAACACCAGACAAGCAGCATAATCTGGCACAAAAGAGCCTGTACTCTTTGAATATGCTATGGGTACAATTGCTCCTTATGTAACATTCTTCAAATTAGGGAAGCATTAATATTGTAAACGTAAACGTTGATGCAAATATGTAAAATTTTTATCATAGGGAAGTGCCCACTTCGGAAAAGCTTCTGCATATAAGCGACATGCCTCAAATGAATTACCATTTGCCTGACCATACATAAAAAG
This sequence comes from Agriotes lineatus, assembly GCA_940337035.1. Taxonomy (NCBI): domain Eukaryota; kingdom Metazoa; phylum Arthropoda; class Insecta; order Coleoptera; family Elateridae; genus Agriotes; species Agriotes lineatus. The sequence goes on along the minus strand of CALNHX010002258.1, from coordinate 77,882 downwards.
CAACAATGAATCGCTTGCTTAGTTTTTTGTTAACTTTACTGATATTTTGAGAGTATATTTTATAAAATCTTGTAATAACTTGCAGTGTTCAAACAGCTGTCAAAAGTGACCTTAGTGACATTTTTAAGGTTAGGTTAGTATTATCCATTCAGTTAACTCCCGTGACGTTTACGCTGTCAAATGAAAATTTTGCAGTGTACTTTATGTACAGAACCTAGCCACTTTTTACTTCCTTTTACGATAAAGGAACTATTGGATTCACCTCAAAAATTCAAAATTGAGTTTTAAACATATCTTCACGTTTTTGAGTCCCCTGAATCCAAAAAATATATTTTTGTTCATTGGTCTGTCTGTGTGTCTGTTAGTCTGTCTGTGAACAGAATATCTCAAACACGAAAAGAATATGGCGTTGAAACTTTATATATAAGTTTTGTATAGGTACTATGTAGATGAGACAGCAAGCTTTTGAAGAAAATCGTATAACCGGAAGTAGATGTTTACTCTTGGGATTTTTCAGTTTTTTGATTTCTTCAAAAACGGCTGTAAGGATTTTTTTCAAACTTTACATTTTTAATGTGTATTGATGTGAAATAGATGATTTTCCAGTTGAATAGCTCTAAAATGGGTTTCTTTTGTGTTTTTTTCTATTTTGTTTATTAACTCCTATTTTAAATAGAACACCCGGTATATTATTACATTTTTGAATTCAGCTTATAATTTTAGAGAAAGTTTGTCTCTTCAACTAACGCTCTCTTTTTGTAGAATTTGTAGTTTTTGAAAATTTTTGACAAATGCTTAAAAATTTTTGGCTAATTATAAGATCACTGTAAAAGGAAGTTGTGTGAATGTATCACACCAGATTATTTAGTGAATGTACTTAACGTTAAACTTGTAAGTAAGGTTATGAACAATTATTTGTTATTTTTGCTAAACTTAAATATGAATCTTAGTTTTATAAATAAAACAAAGTAAAAACAATTTATTAATAACTTTAGTAAGTAATCTTGTATTATATATGCAACCAAATTAAATGAAATGTACTTCAATAATTCAAGTGTCAAAGTGAAAGTAAAAAAACAAAACCTTGAAATTTAAATTGAAAATGGCGCCAACATAAAATTAGTGATGTCAAAAAAGGAACTACTCGGTACACGAGTACTCGTTACCCGACAAGATCCGAAGTAACGGATATCAACTTGCAAAAATATTTGTTACATTTTTAAAACAATTACTGTAGTCATTGAGTGAACAAGTACTCAACGCTGTAGTTTAACCAACGAATATTTGATTTAACCTTGCTTTTTATTTTATTGCCATCTTACATTGTGAAGCTGAAGTTTGAGATTGTGTTTAAAATTAGAATGCTGTCTGAAAAAGTAGGGGTTTTATGAAAATATTTTTAGGCACATTCAAACAGCGATTGACATTCTTAGCTAGGACTTTTTTAATGCTCTAAAGTGAAATAGGTAATTTCCCTAAGAAATGCGTTAGAAGTCTTTCAGTTTGTAAAGTACACCGCGTCATAGATGCGCAGAACGCTAGAAACGTCCGGACGAGTCCATTACGTTCAACAAGGTGATTTCCGCTGTTGTATTCACTCCATTGCCGTTCGTCGTGTCATTTTGTTTTCTCGTGTGTTTATCAAAGCTTAAGTCTACTTTTTACGTCTTTTCGCTTTTTAAACCAGTACTTTTCAGAGCTAAACAGCTAGGATTGGGATTATTTTCATGTAAGTAAAAATGTTCGTTTACAGTATGAATTTGAGGTTACGATTACTGTACACGCCTCGAGTAAACCCTTTGCTACGCCACTGATACCGGCTATTGGCGCATAACTGTAGCCACGCCTATGTACTTCTTGCTTTGACGCTACTTTAACATATAAACAAGACTTAGGGGATGTTTTCTTTCATAAGTAGTTTTATGAAAAAATGTATTAGCTAGCACTTTTTAACACCGTGAAATAAAATAGGTAATTTTCCGAAGAAATTATTATTAACGGATGTTTAAAAACGTGATCAGGTAGGTTGCTATCACCTATTTTTCCATAAGGTTATTTTTGTGGCGACAACTTGAAAATTATCCCAATAAGACTAAACTTTTGCTTTTTTGTCCAGAAAGCAAAAGAAATGATCTTTTAAATTGTCTTTCTATAAAAATTGATGAAAAATTGTTATTTGCAAACTGTAGAAAAAACTTGGGCTTATATGTATTGAGATGGTATTTAGCCCGTTACTCAATTCTGCTTGCAGCATAGATAAATAAAGCAAGTCAGTAAAGCACAGAGCTGGGGTAAATCAGGCAACTGCAAGAAGTTACATCAGAAATTTTAATTCATAACTACATTGGTAAAGCATTGCCGATATTAAAGGAAATTACTTCAGAATAACTGGCAATAAGGCAGAGCTCAATTCGTAAATTACAGTCACAGAAATATTAATTAGCATAAATTAAGAGGTTGATGCAAAGTAAAGCCAATCAAAATACAACAAATCTATCACCAAAGGGTTTATTACATGCGTGTTAAATAAATTTACATGTCACTATAATTGAATAAGTACAGTTCTATGAATTTTTTAAATAAAGGTAAGAAGGACAGAATGTTCTTAATACAGTGCAAAGACAGCACAATACTAGATCGAATAAGGCTATAAAAAATGGAAGGGTAATATTTGAAGAATGGTGAAAACCAGACAATTATTATAAAATACAAAAAATTCAAACGGGAAATGAACGAGATTGGTGTTTAAAAAATGAGTCAGTGAAGTGACATAAGTGAACAGACAATCCAAATAAAACATAGTGAGTGGCGCTATTACCTAGTTTAAATACGAACGTGAACAAGGATTAATTTAAAATTAAGATTTTGTACATTTTTATAATATAAGTTAAATTTTAGTTTATAAGTAACTGATTTGTACTTGGTTAACATCCACAATTATGAATTTAGACAGGCAATTGTTAACTACCCTACCAATTGAATAAAAATTATTTCATGACAGTCTAATTTGTCTCTCCAGATTAATTGGGTTTTAAGCCATTTACAATTTAAATAAATTAATAGTTATTTAACCAACAAGTGTGTTAATGAAGGCGATTAATAATCGAAACTGTTTAAAGCACGAATGAGCGATAGCGAGTGAGTGCCTTTAATAGTTGAGATTATTAATCGCCCATTAACAAACGAGTTGATTACAAAATTTTTTCGTTGATCGCAAAATCTTTTTTGTAACGAAAAATTTTATTAATACAACTAACCTCCATGCAAAATATCATCAAAACGTCAAAATCACAAAAACAGTTAATTAATGAAAAAGAGTGTATTAATCAAAAACAGTGTATTAATAGATCTATTAATCCATCCCTTTTTAAAAAACAGTTAATTAATGAAAAACAGTGTATTAATCAAAAACAGTGTATTAATGACGTCTATTAATCCATCCTTTTTTAGGAAAAATAATTCATTAATATTGAAATTAACAAGCGGTCAACGAAAAAAATAATTATACCATCGTGACCAGGAGTTCGTAGTGCATATGTGAGAATGGGGGTGTGAAAATCCATCACTTAAAAATTATTTTCATCTGCGACCACCTTCCGAACCACTTCGCCAACGACGAGAAGTTTACGATCATCAGATTTTGAGCACAATTGAGGTCAGGCGTTTGAAATTTTGTTAGCAGCACGTCCGCACGCCGTGTAGGAGTACACCGCAGCAGTTCCAGCATCCTAGGGTTCCGCTTCCAGCAGCGAGCATCAAGAGAAGCTGTTCCGAGCCAGTTCCCGCAGCCAAAAAAAGGTCAGGTTAGTGTTGCAAAGCAAATATCCGTGCTAGAGTTTCAAAACTTACCATGAGGATCGAGTCCTATAAGAGGAAGCCGATCCCAGTCTTACAATACTTCAAAAAAGAGCATGAGGTCCAGAAATTGTAAAAATATAAGTTGAGGTTATGTTTTTTCACATGAAAGGACGCGTTCAAAACAATTGAATTCGCAGGAAGCCGCTTAATGAAGCGCGAGATTCGAATTACCTGATAATTTGTTCATAGATTTGCCTTTGAATTAACTTGTATATACACCAGAAACGAACCGCACGAAAATTCAATTTGTTGATAGATAAATTGACAGCGTAGTGAGTCTGCGCGTTGCTGCTTTTTAATTTCACAGCCCAGTGGCGTAACACGGGAGTTTAAATATGAACATGTCGGTGAACCTAACTTGCAGGTTTGAGTCTTCATGCCTACTGGAAGCTAGCCATAAATAACTTTATTTGCAGATGCGCGAATTACTATAGGGGGCAAAACACTACAACCAATGAACCCATTTATACAATTATTTATTTACTTTTAATCAGTCTTGTACCGGATGTAAGTATTAAGCTTATTAGAAATTACAATAGCCCTGTACAGTATACAGGGTGACTGGTTCATAAACGTATATATTGGAGGACATGTTAATAGAGGTCATTTGCAGTTGTTTTAGCCAAACATGCCTTATACGAATGTGAATAGTTGTTGAGATATTCTAATTTTTGTGTTTTCTTAGAAATCCGCCATATAGTCGTACTAATTTAAAAATTAAAGCAAATACAACCTTTTTTTCTGCAATATTTCAGTTTCCCTCATTAGATTACACATTGGCAGACATTCTCTATCAAAAATTATGTTAAATACTCCGATCTAATAAAAATACGAAACCTAAAACCTCCACTTGTAAAAGAAAACTTCGAACAACTTGTACATTCACACGTAGTGATTTCAAAATTTTCATGATACATTAAGCGTACAAATAACTGTAAAAACTTCCTTGTTCTATTGGCTTTCGAAAGAGGTATAAAGGTTTATTATTTACTTTTCTAATCTATTAACAAAACAACGAAATTGGGCATAGTACCAAAGACGCTAATAAGGGTCAATTTTGAATTTCATGAACACTGCAGTAACAGTAGGCTATGTTTCGTTGTTTTTCTTTGACAGTTTTCCATAATTGCAAATCTTTGCAAATGCGTATGTCGTTTTTGAGTTGTGTGTGTGTAATCAGACTGTTTTTCGTTAAGTATCTACTATTATTGTAGATGGCAACATTCACGAATGCCGAGTATGCCGATATTTTGTTTATTTATGGTTTTTGTAATGGAAATGCATTAAGAGCTCAGCGAGAATATGAACATCGCTACCCAAATAGACGTGTTCCTCACGTGACTGTATTTGCTGCAACCTATCGCCGCCTGTCTGAGACTGGCACAGTTAAAAAAGCTGTACGTGCAGGACCTGTTGGACATAATCCTGCTATTACTGACGAAATTTTGCAAAGGTTCGAAGATGACCCAACCATTAGCACGAGGAGAGTAGCTGCTGATCTGGGTGTATCTCAGTGGAAGGTTTGGTCCACTTGTCATGAAATGGGTCTACATCCGTTCCATTATACACCCGTCCAAAGGCTGGAAGAAGGAGATCCTGCACGTAGAGTAGAATTTTGTCGCTTTATTTTAAATGCTGACATAGACGATCCATCGTTTTTGAGGAGAGTTTTATGGACCGATGAGTCTCAATTTACTAGAGAAGGGATAACAAATTTCCACAACTTACATTATTGGGCGGAAGAAAATCCACATCAAAGCAGAGTGGTTAGCGTGCAACATAGATTTAGTGTAAATGTGTGGATGGGAGTCATTGGCGATAATTTAATTGGTCCTCATTTTTTGCCGGGTGTTTTAAATGGAGTAGCCTATGAGGAATTTATACGGAATAATTTGTTGGACCTTTTGGAAGATGTACCTCTAGCAAATAGACATAATATGGTCTTCCAACATGATGGTTGTCCTGCGCACTATCGCCGAACTATTCGAGATTTGTTGGACGAATCGTTTCCAAATCGATGGATTGGAAGGGGAGGACCAATTCCATGGCCGGCCAGGAGCCCCGATCTAACACCCCTAGATTTTTACGTATGGGGGCACATGAAAGAAATCGTTTATGCCTCTGAAATAAATACGCGCGATGAATTAATTAATAAAATTCAAGCAGCAGCAGCAACTATACGTAATAATCTAACAAATCGAATCACAAGAACAGAGATTAGGAAACGGGCACGTGCTTGTATTAGAAGTAGAGGAACTATTTTTGAACCTAATTTGTAATTTATTACTATTTATTAAATAAAATACGCAATACGTAATAAAAAGTATTGACTTTTATTTAATGACGTACATTGTCTCTAATAAAGTTCAAGCCTGCACATTTACCCAGTGGAAGCATAAGTAGTAAACCTTTATACCTCTTTCGAAAGCCAATAGAACAAGGAAGTTTTTACAGTTATTTGTACGCTTAATGTATCATGAAAATTTTGAAATCACTACGTGTGAATGTACAAGTTGTTCGAAGTTTTCTTTTACAAGTGGAGGTTTTAGGTTTCGTATTTTTATTAGATCGGAGTATTTAACATAATTTTTGATAGAGAATGTCTGCCAATGTGTAATCTAATGAGGGAAACTGAAATATTGCAGAAAAAAAGGTTGTATTTGCTTTAATTTTTAAATTAGTACGACTATATGGCGGATTTCTAAGAAAACACAAAAATTAGAATATCTCAACAACTATTCACATTCGTATAAGGCATGTTTGGCTAAAACAACTGCAAATGACCTCTATTAACATGTCCTCCAATATATACGTTTATGAACCAGTCACCCTTATAGACATAAATTTAACATTTGAGAAACATATTTCAACCCTATTAAAGAAAAGTTATATAAAAATAAAACTCTTATATGCAAATAGACACATATTAAACTTTAAAACTAGGAAAAAATTATGTGAATCAAAAAGGTTTTATTTAGAACTGTGTAAATTTATATAATAAATTGCCTATACAATTTAAAGAGTGCAATTTTAGTTTCCTAAGGTCAAAATATAAACAATATTTGTTAGAAACTCAGTAGTGTTATGAGTTTAGTATTTAACTAAATTCACGAGTAGTATCCCAGTTACATAATTATGTTCTTTGGGTTCAATTGTTATCATTTTAGGTTTATCATTTCTGTTGAAATTAGTTAAGTGAAGGAATGGTCAGAAGGTTAAACTTCGCCAAAAGTGCCCTTTGCGATGTATATACTTATTTATTTATAATTTATATGCATTTGTGAAGCTAAATAAAGATGATATTTATTTATTACGACGCTGAAACATCGATGAGCCAAGTGCGTTGATTTGTCATGCGACTACATAGAGAAGTCCTAACATGTATTTAAAATTGTACAATTAAAGAATTAGTAGTTTTTGAGAACCGCAGAATGTTTCCCCTTCCCTCGTGTGCATATCAGTTAGTTTGTTTATAAGCATGTATAAATAATGTCCTTAGCAATTACATAGCACTGAGACTCGATGCTAACTAAGCAGTCTGTCTAACAAATACATAGTTCATAATTTTGTTTAAAATTGTACTGATAGTATGATGTCCGTATCGCACGAGGATGAAGTTTGAACACGACGCCGGAAGCGAAGTGCTCAATCATCCGAGAGCGATATGGACGTTCTACTCGAGTTGTACAGTATATTTTTCTTCGATCTAACAACGAAGAAAAGAAAGTAAGTAAATTCGTATTTACTCTTGTATTTGTGAGGTAATAACGTGTCGTACGTTTCATTAGCTGCTTAACGAATATCTGACGGAGTAGAGTTAATCGATTTGTCACCAGAATCACTCATTTTTAACATTATTGAAGCTTATTGACATTTTACCTTGCTCATAACCACGGTCTGCTGAATTGTTTGACAAACGTCACAGACGTTTGCCACACACAAATCAGTAGGGCGTGCCCATAACAAAACAAACAAATGAAAGTTGCCTAGGTAACCACGACTAACGTGGTTTGTGATTGGTGTATTTCATATCCACCCACCCGTGTGTGAATATGAAATCATATTCGTTCAGTTAACTAAAATTGCCTACTTATCCATTCTGTGGATTGTGAAGAAAATGGAATATTTATATGTGGGAGTAGAAAAAAGTTATATGCAGCTTCAGCGTCTAAGATGTGTACATTTCTCAATTGATGAATTCCATAGTTTATTATACCCAAATACATAAAATTGAACAAATAGGTATTAATTCAGTAATATGTTTACACTTAAAATATTTGCTTAACATGTAAAAGGTATCAATCGAGTTTTGATGAAAATTTTGCTTGAAACTGGATGAATATTAGTTGAATAGTTATAATTATCTTCACCACCTGAAACAAACAAATATATCATATACTCATATAATTCAATTGTGTTTCGTTAACAAAATTGGTTAAGATGCACAGCAATTTGTTATTACAATAGTTGCCTTTCTTCAATGAGAATAAAATAGTTCTTATTGTGAAGGAATCAATTTCACAGGATCCATAAAATTACATTGCACATAACTACAACTAGGATTTTAAAATATTTTTTACATAAGAGTGTTAGGAAATACTAGTTGTAGAAATGAAGATATTTATGCTCAGTATTAGTTAAAACTTTCTCCACACAATTATATTTTATATACTTACGTCTTACGTGGTATGGAAAATATTAACTTACGTTTAGAACTACGGGCCTGGTCACTTTAAATAACCCACCCCCATAAATTCCTACATCACGTTCTGCCATTTGTTGCAATATACGATCCACCTAGAATAAATACTATAAAGACTAAGATTATTAGGGATAGGTACCCTTGTGTATTTTTAAAATATCAACATTTTGTATAGCTATATAAGGTTAAGTAAGTTGCAAAGCTAAATAAATGTAATTTCACGAGCCCTTGACTTTTCTAAATAGAATAATTTTTTCAATGTTTCCATCCTCTAGAATTTATTACAGGCTGCTTCAAAAAAACTTGTCTTAGTTCTTGACTCAGGTTGTGATTATTTTACGTGATTATTATACTTTTTTGCACGATCGGTCATTTCTGACTATTTATCATGTGCGTTTCCATGACAGTAAGTGGAATTTACCAGTTGCTATAACTACAATGACAGCAATAGTATATTACATACCGAGGTGGAAAGTGTTTCATTCCTCTCGAGAGATTAAGTAGTTAAGCGAGACGCGTAGCGTCGAGGTGAACTTTATCTCGAGACAGGAATGAAACTTTTCACCGTGGTATGTATACTATTTTATTCGCAACCACTTTATTCTAAACAATAATTGGAAAAATTATTATATTATATGACAGGTTGTGACGCGCATGAATGGATGAACGAGATTCCCAGTGTCCCTACCTACACAGCGGTCGGGAATGTACTTCCCGCACTCACTTCCTGCACTTGAGTGCGGGAAGTAGCGGACGGAAATGTACGACTTCCCACACTCAAATAAGGTCAGTAATGTTAACATTACATATATGGTTGCGAATAAAATTACTTACCGATCTGAAAACTGAACAGCAATAGTAATTTGTATAAATAGTTTTGTCATACAAAAAAATGACTTTCAAAACGTGTTGTACACGCAGTTTTTTGCATAGTGATCTCTTGGTCGAAATTTAGTCGAAAAGGACTTCGCAATTGACAACTGTCAAATTAACATATCAATAAACTAGTTAAAAAAGTGTATTTTTTTCACGATTTTTGCGTTAACAAATTGAACTTTCAATACGATTTTACGTTAAAAAAAGACGATTTTCACGATCACTATGCAAAAAAATACTGACGCCTTTTTAAAAAACAATCAAAATTAGTCTTATAATACATGCACACTTTTATGAAATTTTGTTTGACAAATAACAACTCGGTTACCTAGTGATGTGTGCCATATTACTTCGATCATTTCGATATATATTTCGCTCATTTTAATTTCTCAGTAAATAATTTATATTTTTTGTATAATTTTGATTCCGATCGTGCAAAAAATGTTATAAGCACGTCGAACGTTAAGGGTTCTCAGACCATAATTGGAGTCGGCCCTTCGCTCCTCCCCCAAACAATTGCCTTCAAACAGTAAAAATCTCTTACCGTTCTCCATACTTAATATGCTATTAGAATACCTCGTGACAGAGCTGTTTAACAGGGAGAGACGAAATTGTGGAAATTGCGTTAGTACTTTCTTCGTGTACCCAAGATGCGTAAAGACAAACGCTTAGAAAATGGAACAATACGAATACTATGCTGTACCATAAATAAATTGTTTCAACGGTTGATTTAGGTCTGAAAAGCCACGAAGTAAAATTACATTTAACTCTTCTGTTGAAATATTTCTCACTTAACAACTTGAAAAACTGATAGTGATAAAAAGTACACATTGCCGAAAAGGGATAGTAAAATCAATTCAGACATTGCACTATTTAAATCTTTGCAAAGTAACGACAGTTTATTATAGTGCGTTCGTACAGCTCTCCATTGTGATTCGGATAACGTCTGAAAGATGTTTATCTGTTAGACAGTGGATGTTTAATAAAATTCCTTACCTTATGTGATTTAATCTTTAAATTTATTTGTTGAAATCGTTCTGCTAGTGCTGATGATAATAGTATAATGAAGAGATCACAAAATTGCCAGAAAAATGTAGCAAACACAGCTAGAAACTAAATTAATATTATTAAATGGACATTGTATGTATTTTTATAAATTAAGAATAAGTTCTCCTTTAAATTTTATTTCCTACAAGATTCGTAAGCTGCTCTAAGGCAATAAACGAATTTTGTAATCCACTCTTGAAGATTGCCCAGGGGCTGATTGAAGTTTCTCTGAAGCGTACGCTGGTAGTTCGCTTGTTGCTAGTATAGCAATGTCATCAGTAAACGTAGTTGTGACTGTGCTTCGTGTTTCTGACATGTCTGTGGCAAATATAATATTGGTCCTAGGACACTGCCCTGCGGGACTCCTGATTATATTGGGTTTATTTTTGTTGTTTTTTCTTGATATTTCTCTAAAAACTACCTGTCGCTGAGGTAGGATAGCACGACCTGGTAAAGAGTAGCAGGTAGCTTGGATTTTAGCTTGTAGAGCAGACCGTGGTGCCGTACTTTGTCGAAAGCTTGGGTAATGTCTAAGAAAGCAGCTGAATAGTACTTATACTTTCAAATTGTTATGTTATTTTAAATTTTTAAGGCTACGTTGGTGAAGTTTTTCAGTCCACCTATGGCGACGCATTTCAGTGGGGATGTTGGATGCGAGTTTTGTAAAGTCTTCTCTACACGCTTTAGTCAGGCTTAAGTCTCAATGCAGAATGGCAGCTTGCCCAGCTCACGGCAAGGTTTCAGCGGTGGTAACAACCAGAAGTACAAACGTGCTCGCTTTACGTTGATCTAAAACCCGATCAATTATTGCTTCTTCGTTGAGTTACGAATAACTGGGAAGTGTATTTTGCCGCTTGGTGTGTATTTTGACAAACCCCAATCTTACGTTAAGTGCATGTTAACTAATTGCTACCAAAACTCATTTCGAATCTGTGTGAGGCACTTCTTGGTGCTTCGGCTGTCGCTCTAAATAAGCCGCCATCTGGATAGCCCAGGGAAACACCCATCATCTGTAACTGCTATTGGCAGTTCAGGAAAACATGTAGCGAGGTATCATTTCGCAGGTTGTTCTCTTTTTACCAGAGGTTAATTAAACAGTGCTCCGTCGGTTTCCGAAAAGACTTATTTCGTGTTATGTAAGATGAATTTTGAAGTTAAACGTAAATAATTATTTAATCTGGGGTTAATAAACAAAAGTATAGTTAATTAGATGAGTACGTTTTGCGGCGTATTGTCATGAATTTTAAGTTTGATTATATCCGGTGACGTCACTCAGGGTTGTGCTAAATTGAATATTTTGTACATAAACTTTGTTTCCAATGTATTGTGTGTTCATTATACCGGTTTGAATAATTTATCGGTGTGTTTTCTTAATGATCCCTCTGTAAGACAACCGAGTTGAAAAGAAAGCAAAAACAGCATTAACGTATAATCTAGGGGATGCTTAAAGCAAGCTTTGTTAGCTACAATGACCTGCAGAGGCATCGCCGTCTGCGGAGAACCTGTGATCTTTCTTTCGCGATTTGAGAGATTGACAGCTGTCCGCTATCCGACACCATATCATAATTAACATCCTTAACGTGCCCTTATTTTGAGCTAGTAAACAAACACACTCGAACCGTCCTTTTGCCGCAAATGTGGGCTGGCTGGAGCAGTTGCTACTATATACATGGTGGCCCGAGTTTGTTGCTTAATTATCGTTTTTACCTTTATAAATTGGCGCTCTGGTCCGTGGTACTCATTTGTATGTTGACATTATCATAAGCACAAATTACCTAATAATAAAGTGTCTTATGTAAAATGTCAACGTCCCTATGCACCTGTTCGATGGTGGGCACTGTTCACGAAACCTGAACTGATGTTCTAGTATAATTTTTAGTTCATCAAGCTATGTCTTCAGCCTCTTCAGGAATACCTTCACGAAGACTTTAGGAGGATGGGCAGTAGTCTAATTGGCCTATAGGATGTTACTTCTTCTGCCTGTTTTTCAGGCGGGCGTAGGAATCAGAATTATTTGTCCAATTTTCAATAGCGACGGGAAGTGGCCTGTTCTGGGTGTATTATTGAAGATGTAAATTAATGCGATTAAGGCTTTTTCAGTCAGTTGCTTGATGACTTACCCAGGGATTAGGTCAAAATCGAATTGTGATAATGCCATCTTCGTCCTGTGGCATCGCTGCTGGGAATGGCTTGGAGGCATTCCCCAGATGCTTGACGAACGTCTTGGTCTTTTCTTATCGGTTCTTGCCTATGACATGTAATTTTTCATAATTGGTGAGATGTTATCTTGGGTTTTCTCGAGTTTTGCTCTGGACTTCCACAGCGAGTACTCTGTTGCTGTAGATATTAAGCCTTCCAAGTATTCGTAAATTGCTTGATTTTTTTGTTATTGAGCTATTATTTGAGATCTCTTGATCTCGATTGAATTTCGCCTTATCTTCGGCAGCCCTGGTGATCATATAAAATTTTCTAAGCTTTTTTTTTTTAAGAGTCGCGTCTTTAACCACTCTAGAGCAATTTTTGTTTGTTTCTCACTGGCATTCAGTTCAGAAGTCGAGTTCCAAATCGCCTTCCTGTATTGTTGTCGGTATGTTCTCTACAGCTGCATCGATTTTTTCAGCCAGAGAGATGTTGGTGTTGATCATTTCTCCAATCTTCAACTTAGGGTTGTGTTTTTAGTATGGGAGAGTGGTCTGAGGAATGCTCAAAGTTTTGCTCTGTTACTAGATGACCTGTAGAAATGCCTTTTTGTTATGCAGAAATCAATGGCGTTTGAAAATTTTGTTTCTGCCGCTAGGCTTAAGAATATGTAAATTGATATTTAATTTTGAATTTTAAAAATACATTCGGTATAAGAGTAACAATGAACGATTGAAAAGGTAGTAACAAATCACACTATAGTGCATTTAATATGTGACTGAAGGAGCAGCCGACGTTTATACATTCGACACTGTGACTCAAATAAAGAAATTCTACCATTTATAAAGGTACCTGGAGGTTCCCTGAGGAATGTACTGTTAATCGACTCTTTGCTTGTCATCACATGCAGCTATTTCGAAGGCTCACAGACCTTTCCTTCCACGGCGTCGGTTGGGGCTCGACTAATGAATCCCAAAACATGAAGGAGAAGGAAAAGGCAGTTGGACGTCGGTGAATAGCAAAGAACATTACGTAAAAAATTAAACAAACTGAGGGAAAAGACAGGCCTGGGAACAAATTTGACTGGGCATTAGCCCTTGCATAATTAATCATGAATGGGTCGAAGCTCTAATTTTGGGCGTACAGTGGTTATTTTGCTATACAACGGAAAACTACCATTACCCGAAGTGATCGGGTGGCTGTGGCCATTTCACACAGAACCAAGACTGACTCTATGCCGACGATTTCATCGAAAGAAATCCGCACTTAGCGTGGCAATTAAAAAACTCTGTACGAACTCGTCGCGTAGTCTTCGAAGCAAAAAATTGATAGAACCCATTTCCGAAAAAGGAAACGTGACGGCAGAGAAAGGTATCTTTTACCTCCAAGTTTTGTACTCAGTAATTTTGGGCAAATGCGCTTCGATTTTAAATTAAATATGATAAATACATGTCGTTGATGAGCAAAAAGCTGGTTGTTAAGGTATAAAACCGATTTAAGACACCGCAGCAAGCTAAGAGAGTCAGCTTAGTAGAGGAGGGAGGAGTGATTCTATATTTTTGTTTGCATGCCGAATGTCAACCTGATAGAGAGGTATATGACAATCAAAAGGTGGAGCGAAAAGAATTTCCTAAAAATGATTTCTCTGAAAAAAGGCTGTTTGTTTCCAGCGTTACACACAGTAAATAACACGTCAAATAACATAATAAACATTTATTTATTTTAACTGCGCAGAGTTAACTAAAGATCAACTAAGAGAATCTTCGGAACAATAACAGTGCAGATGCACTTATGCACAGTACAATCTAATCTCTAACGTTCAAGATAAAGGAATTTAATATGAGTGTGATGACGGAATCCAATTTACAATTTTGAATGGCCTTTCACAGTCCTGCATCTGCCCGGAATGTGCATTAAGTAAAACAAGGCAAAACAAGACCTGAATTAGTCGTTGAAAGCGATCGTAGTACATTAAAACTTCGTCGTAATCTACTGATGAATATTTAAGTCTTGCACAATTCAAAAGAGATTGTGTAGCCGGTTGGTTGAGTATTTGGTTTCCAGTAGGCAAATAGTACATTTGACCCTCACACCCGGGCATCGGTAACATCGAATGCTTTCTGGCCATTATGGCCTATGGCGGTCTTTACCCCTGTGAAAGACTATTCTTCCTACTAATTCAATGGAGTAGGTTAGTCACCTTATCGGGATGCGGCCGATGAAAACTCATAAATCCGCACTTTGTGTAGTAGTAACAGGCTATCAGTCTATATTAAGATGAGGAAGAAGAAGAATGCGATTAAGAATGGCGCAAATTACATATATAATAACACTTAGTTAATAACAGCAGAACAAAGTTGTTTGGCAAATTCATTTTCCAACTGCGAATCCGTTCAGCAGGGAGTTAAATTCATTTGTGCAACCAGGGGGGGGGGGTGGCAGGGGAAATGGAATACTGCCTAAGGGTAGATGCTACGGCGACAGGAAACGGTGCAAACAGGCAATTTCGAAGTGATTCGAAAGTACCTCACGTGATTATCTCAAGAGATGCGGTACATCAAAGACACTTCAATAATCACCCACTAGTCCCGTTTTGTTAATCCGACAGTCGAAATGCTAAATGCGGAAATTCCGGACTTGGCACACGAGTTCTACCAACAGTTCTACTAATATTGACCGAAAAAAACATAATTTACCTTTCAAACCGATACAGAAGCTTACTTGAAACTTTAATGTGATGTTGTTTCTGTAGCAGAGTGAAGAGATACGGGAAGCAGCGAGCACTCATTTTTCTGTATTTAGCCTCTTCGTGAATATTTTTTTCACTTCAACAGAATCCAATTTAGTTAAATGAGCAACTACTTTTTGAATATTGGTGTTCTTTCTTTACTCGTGCCAGAAGCATAATAAAAATGGGATGATTCTGATATGGAGGGTTAACCAGGGGGGCGCCGACTTTTCACATTCTTCGGGGAGGCTTCTTCCAAGTCCCCTCGCATTGGTGTAATCCCCTGAAGTTCGTATTGGACGCCACAGTTTTTCGACATGTATATCCTTGTCGGTAAACTTTACACCAGTCGTGCAATTATTTCTCAGACAAAGAATTATTCTCAATGTTTCCAAACTGTAGGTACTCTAAACCTGGCCAACATTTTTGCCGGTTTTTCCTTTCTATTGACAAGAAACTCTTAGTACAATAGAAGGGTGAAATGGTTCTGAAATATTGACATGTAACTAAACATACGCTTATTGTGTACTCCAAAAACATTCTAGAAAAAAATTATGTGTGCTTATTATAATTAAGTTTTCATATTATCCCAATTTTTATATCCAATATTTTTTACTTGATGATAGCTACATTGACGTGAGAATTCATTACACACATCCGCCACAAACCTACTTAACTACGACCTTAGCAGGAACATGGTTTGAACCATATACCTTTTTTGATAACTGCTTACCTGAATGAAAACAGCTTTCCAAAGAGCATATTCGAAAAAATAGAAAAATGCGTCATACAAGTTCAAAAAATACATTTTGAAGAAATCGTCGTTTTGTTGTTTCTTTAATAATACTGCTCTTACAGCACCATAAACAAATGTTAAATGTTCTCCTGTAATTGCAAAGTTTATGTACAAAGTATAATCTTCAAAATAAAAAGATGCTTACCTATTCCAGATAAAAGAAAGATCCAAGGCACAATTCTGAATCGCAATACCAACCTTGGCATAGGTCCATAATCCAACATTTCAGTATCTATGATTGACCAATGACGTACCAATATGGGCCACTTTTGGGCTAATCTGAGAAATAGTATTAATCCCGTAAGACATCGAAGATTCCATACAACCACTTCTAATTTGTTTATACATAAAAATAACAAAAGTTAACAATCAGCAACATTTTAGATACTCCTGAAATGGCTTACCAAAATCAAAGGAAATCTCGATAGCAATAACATATATTAATATAATTATAAAATAAACTACTAATAAAATTATAACAAAAACAGTATAAATTGTTTTAAATGACCTCCATGTAAAACTCAAATTATTGGGGTCTTTGGATATTACTCCGTCAACAGGTAAAATAGCAAAACAATTCGCAACGACAATAATATTTCGCATTAAATATTGCAACGTATAATTCTTTAGTTTTTGATTTGTAGGAAACTTAGACACATTATAAACTTCCTGCAACAACTGCATAGCTGTTTTCACAACGATAATGTCTTAAGGCGGGCATAACATGCACTATACAAAACCTGAACGTCATTATTTGTTTACCACAGAACAAGTGAGCATTGCATGCATAAAATTGTTATAAAGTGCAAGCTGTTTAGATTTAATCACAACAGCACGCTATTTACTAATGTTAGAAATTACTAGTAAAATCGATTAAGCAAAACCACTCACAACTAAAAATATCCTAGGGTAATTTTATTTGACTGGTTAAGCACTGACATTAAATAATTTCCATTATATTCAGCGTACCTATAGATTTAATTTTGACCACTAAGGTTTATTAGAAACCCAATACTTTTTCAGAGCGATGGCTTTTCAGCAGCAAAAACAAACCAGTTAGTAGGAGAAGTAAAATGAAATAAAATAAATATTTTGGCGATACCTACAACCAGATGGAATATAAATAGAGAAATCATAATAAATAGAAGGAATAGAACACAGCAAATCAATTATATAATCGTGAAAAACACAAGAGAATGCTAGGCATGAACACTGGGTAGAGGTTATAACAAGCAAAGCAGTGACGCAAGCACTATGAGGGTGGAAAGGCTTACTTCAAAAAATAATTACGGCCATTGTTTGTGTTAAGACTGAAAACCTGTTATTACCTTCACAAAGTGTGACTTTTATAAGTAATCTTTAGGAGCACCCTGGCAAATTTCATTAAAGGAAGAATGTCCTTCCACAGGGGTCACGACCACCAAAGGTATTTTTATGATAGTCGGAGAGCGTGCGATGAAACCAACGGCTCTGTTTCACCCCGGAATTCGATTAGCGGGAAGTCTTTTGACCGGATATTAAGATCGAGGACACTATGCTGATCGTGGGGACAACACCGGTCGTGGTAGTGAGAAAAAATATCAAAGACTGCAACTAACCTAAACAGCTTAGAACAAGACACAGTACTTTGTCGAATTTCGTTACATGACACGCACCCGACAATTTGGCGAAAAGGATTCCAGCGAGTCAAAATCCGGCGAATGAGAAGGCCACGAAACCAACTGCTCAAGTGTAATATTCCTAGTCATAATTGCCGAGTACAAGAACATGTGCTTTAAATTTTGGCTATCAGCTCTTTTCAAGCTATTAGGTACAGGCCTTAATATTACAACAAAAAGACAAGAGCTACGCAGACTTGCTGAGAGGAGTGAGACAAGCTATGAAAGACAACCCGGACAACAAAAAGATCAGGTCTGTCTGAAAAACAAGAGAGGGAAAGCTATTGCTGGTGACGGAGAAAGGGGCTGGAGAAGCACTCAAACGCTCTATCAGAGAAGAAATGAAGACAGTAACGGTAAATACAAAGAAGGCGGATATTGTAACCCTACACGTAAAGGGTATGGACAGCCTTACCACAAAGGAGGAAGTAGACGCTGCTATCAGAGAACTGCTGCAGGAAGATGAGGGAACAGGCACCATTACGGTAGGAAAATTAAGGCCTATCTCTGGGGGAAACCAGGCTGTAACTGTCCAGACAACCAACAGCCAAGCACGGAAACTGTTGGAGAAGGGAAAGATGAGAATAGGCATAAGTACATGCAAAATAGAAGAAAAGCTAGAAATCAAAAAATGTTTTGCATGTTGGAACTATGGGCACGATGCAAGACACTGCACTGAGGTGGACAGAAGTAGACTATGCCATGGTTGTGGACAAGAAGGACATAAGGCTCATGAGCGCAAAAAGGAACAATATTGTTCAATATGTGATATAAAAGGACACTGCGCAGGAACGGCAAGGTGCGACAAATTCAAGCAAGCATTGGCGAAAGCCAAAGATAGGTCGCCCCAAAAATGGCTGTAAAAACTCGAATCCTGCAGACAAATCTGGGGAGAAAAAGAGTAGCTCACAACGTCACTTTTGCTACGGCTGCAGAGCATAACATAGATATCATGGTGGTGGGGAAACCAAACAAGAAAATATCGGACGGACGCGGATGGATAAAAGACAAGGAGGAAAGTGTAGCTGTTTACTTCAGAAACCAGAAGGTAGAAGTAAAAAAAGTGGAGCCAAAGAGGAAATATATAATCATAAGCCTAGAAAAATGCGATATCTTCTGTTGCTACATTTCGCCAAATATCCCATTGGAAGAGTACAAGAGGAAAGTAAACGAAATCATGGGACGGTGCAATAGCGCTAACAAGGAGTGCATTGTAATGGGCGACATAAACGCCAAAGCAGCCGAATGGGGATCGCCAGTCTCCGACCAAAGAGGACAGTATTTTTGCGAATGGCTAGCAACGGCAAACATGATTGTACACAACACTGGAACTAGCCCTACGTTTGTCAGGGGACTCAGTGAGTCGTACATCGACGTGACCTGCTCCACACAAGGGGTAGGAAGAAAAATCAAAGAATGGAAGGTGATGGAAGAGGAAACCATCACAGAGCATCGATATATATATACTTTGAAATGAGGGATCAAGTGGTGGCCGGAAAGCCGGGGCCAACAGTGATAACAGTAGACTGGGAGACGTTTAAAGAAACGCTCACATGGAGCCTGGAGAGAAAGGATGGAGCAGATGCGTCGATAGAGCAATATGCCCAGATAATGAAAGAGGCATACAAAGGTAGCATACAGACAGGGAGAACAACACCGGAAAATGCCTTATTGGTGGAATGAAGAAATTGCGCTAAAAAGAGACGAATGCCACAGAGCTCGAAGGATATCTACCAGAATGTCAAGAGATAGTAGATGCACAGCAGAACAACGAGAACTATACAGACAAGAGCACAAAAGGAAAAAAAACGAACTGCATTACTTAATAAATACAACAAAAAAGAGACACTGGGACGAGCTATGCGACAACGTCAACGAAGACGTATGGGGACAAGGTTACCAAATCGTCATGAAGAAGTTCAAGGCCTATGTACCTTACGATATGACGATGCAAGAGAGAAATGAAATAGCGAGAGAATTGTTCCCAAGACGACAAGACATACGCCAGAGGAGGTGGAGAAGAGAAAACGTAGCATTGTTCACTGAAGAAAAACTAGAACAAAGCATACAGAAGCTGAAATCGGGGAGAGCCCCTGGCATAGATCAAATACCGGTTGAAGCACTAAAGCTAGCGTTTAAAATACAACCCCAATGGCTTCTAAGAGTAATGAACACGTTACTTGAAGCGCGCGACTTCCCAAAACAGTGGAAGACCGCAAGACTGGTTCTGATCCCGAAGAGAAAGACCGAGGAACGAAAATTTAGACCACTATGTCTACTAAACACCATAAGCAAGCTTTACAAGAGCCTAATAAAGGCGAGACTAGAGATAGAAATAGAGGAAACAGGAGGTGGAATATCCAACCATCAGTACGGTTTCCGCAAAGGCAAGTGCACGCTACATGCGGTAAATGAAGTCTTGCAGGCTGCAAGGGCTAGCACGAAATGGGGAACGCTCATCACCTTAGACGTCAAAAGCGCCTTTAACACCATATCATGGCAGGCAATAATGGAAGAGCTCCAGCGTAGGCAAATATCTCAGTACTTACAGGAGATCATAGGAAGCTACCTAAAGGACAGAAAGCTGCAACTTTCGAAGGACGAAGAACTAGAAGTGACAGCAGGAGTTCCCCAGGGATCTGTGCTCGGTCCCACTCTGTGGAATATCGTGTATGATGGTATCCTGAGACAGGAATGGCCAGATGGAGTACGAGCTTTTGGTTTTGCAGACGACCTGGCCTTAGGGGTAGTTGCTGACAAAACAGACACCCTAATGAGAAGAGCAAACGATGCCTTAAGGATAACGGAAAATTGGATGCGGGAAAAGGAATTGGAGTTGGCGCCCAACAAAACTGAGGCAGTCATCATCAAAGGGCCTAAGAACAGAGAAGGCATCGTTTTTGACAGCATGGGGGTTATTGTCAGGCCCAGAAAATCGGTTCGCTTCTTGGGAATCATCATCAGCGAAAGAGGATGGTGGGGCGAACATATAAGGAACATGGTGCAGAAAGCGGAGACGAGGGCAGCGGCGCTGGCTAGAATAATGCCAAACATCGGAGGCCCGAGAAGTAGAAAAAGAGAGGTGATAAGTGCGGTAGTGCAATCCACCATCTTGTACGGGGCACCTATCTGGCACGGAAAGGTCAGGGTGGCACTTTACAGAAACATGTTAATTAGAGTTCAACGAAAAATGCTATTACGTGTAGCCAGTGCTTATCGAACAGTGTCCGGGAAGGCCCTTACTGTAATAACAGGGACTGTGCCCATAGAAAAAATGGTGGATGAGAGGATGAGACTATATGAAAGGGCGGACGGGTCAACAAAAGAAGCCAAAAAAGAAGAAAGGGAGGCCTCATTGAGGACGTGGCAAGAGGAATGGGAACAGACAGTCGCAGTTGCCCAATGGACAAAAGAACTCATCCCGAACATTACCAGGTGGATGGAGTGTAATCACAGAAACCTGGACTATTACCTTACGCAGGCGTTGTCGGGTCATGGCTCGTACAAGACATATACCAAACGGATAGGTAAAGACGAAAATGACTTGTGTATGTACTGTGGCAACGTAGACACGACCAGTCACACCTTATTCGAGTGCCAAAGATGAGAAATTCCTAGAATCGATATGGAGATAAGATTGGGGGAAAGATTGAGCAAAGCAAACTTAGTCGAAAAAATGACATCAAGAAAAGAGACATGGCAATTGATACACACATACATTAAAAATGTAATGCGAAAGAAAGAAGCAGAAGAAAGAGAAAGGCAAGCAAGGGAGTAACAAGATAAAGGCAGACAGTCCACTGTTTCGATGGTATGCAATTAAGCGGTTCCGAACTTTGGTCTGAAGAAATATGGGTTTTTAGCCGGTAAGAATCCGGCACTACTGGTGCTGGTGCAAGACACCAGATTCCAGTGCCTATGAAGGTCTTCCCCTATACTAAAAAAAAAAAGGTACAGCAAAAATACGATCAAAATGGAGACAAACAGAAAGGGGATACAATAATACATACACATGTGAGATCTAAACGCCAAGATAGACAGTGACAAAGCAGAAGGACAGGAAATAATGGGCAGAGAAAGAGTCGACGAGATAAACTGTACCGACGATTCGAGTCCCTGCGAAGGGCGCTCTGGATCAAGATAAAATTTGATTACTTTACATTAATTTTACCACTTGTGGACAGCTCTGGTCCAAGGTTCGTAAATAGCTGAAGTAAGAGATAATCTCGAGTCAAGAACACATATTTATTTTCTTTAACTATTGTACAAAAACAAATAAAAATATTTCCTAACATTATTTACACAAGAATGAAACTAAAACAAATAATACTGATAACCCAAATTCTAAATTGTTCTAGTATCTGGGGCTGTCCGGGCGGAGTGGCACTGGCTGATAGAGGATATGGGCAATCCGTTCCTGGTCCTATGATTCAGATTGCTGTAATTAGAACAACATTAAATAATTCAATTTCGACTTCGTCGTCCCCGAGTTGTTGCAGATTTTGGACTGGATTAGGCAAAGGCCGAAATGATTCTAGGTTAACTAACAGCGGCTCCAGACTGAAGAAAAGCGAGCGCTTCTCAGCGCTAGAGAAATGAATTTAATTTCGATCCCGGGCGCGACCTTCTGGGACTCGCGCTCGTCCATTCCTGGCTGGCGAAACTGGAGCGTTCGGGGTCCGCTTGCTTCACAAATCAAATACTATACTAGCCCGCGCTTTGCAAATTATTGAACTGAATTTAAGTCGCTTTGCTCCTCGTGCTGTTGTAAGGAATTGTTTCTTAACAGCTTGGTGTTACGGGCTATCAGACAGGTATCTAGGTCAGATCTTTGAGCAGCAAGATTTTCCGTTGCGCTGGAGGATTAATAGAACAGGGTAGTTAGTTATTTAGCGGCAAGATATTTCATTGCGCTGGAAGATTAATAGGACAGGATTGCTTCTGCAGTTTTACTAACATAGGCAAGGGAGGTTTCTGGTCAGGTAGTTAGGGACAGGATTCTGGTCTTACCGGACAGGTATCGGGACTGGTGATGACTGATGGAGTCCCTTGGGCCGAAGGCCCAAGTTAGCTTCCAGGTTCTGGTTTGGATGCGGAAAGGAATGGGTTGGATCTGTCTGGCTAAGGATCGGATTAAATCTGTCTCGGTACTGAGGGGCATCGCTCTTTTATGTGATGCAGGACGGCCGACCTGGTAAAGTTAGAGTGAGGTTTAAAACATACTATATATATAGTTAAATGAGAGCCGGAGTGTAAGGGTGCGTGGATCAGGCGACGCGGTGAAGCTTACGCAATTCGTCGGCTTCGCACCTGCACGACACTGTCTTATCACCAAGATCTCTTCGGAATTCGTTTAGTTTTTTTTGTCCGCGTGGCTCTAAATGTTCGCGCGACACACATTTTTGTGGCGTGATAGCGTCTACAAATTGATAACGTAATTAAACGTTTGAAAACAATTTGGAGGTACGCGAAACGTCACAAAACAAGGAACAACGGTTAATGTTCTTGCACTGTTGTAACACCACTAATTTTGCAGTAGGAGGTAGCATCTTCCCACAAAAGTTATCCCCGAAAGTGGCATATACAAACCCAGACTGACACGCATAGATAGATGAGAATTCTCAAAACTGATCCAGAATGTCCGGGCAATGCGTGGATGTAGGGTGCGACCACTTATTGGTGCAGGTAAAGTTTTGAGTTCAACTAAAACCACAAACTTCCAGAATTTATCTAAATATAACAGCAACGTCTTTAAGAATAAAACGAGGTACTACTGGTGGTAATTAAAAAGGCTGTGGAATAAACATTACCTACTAGAAAAAAACTATATACCTACCCTTAAACGAGGGGTAGCACAGCCCTAGCTAGCTCAAACCCTCGGCAGAATATGATGGGAATAAGGACCAGGCAGCGGTTCTTAAGGTTACCAAAAACTCTATAAATTTTAGTCGTTATACACAACATAAACACAAAAATAGCTACCAAATCAAATCACCATCTACCTTGTATGCTTCTTACTTCAACCTAAATCTCCAAAGAACACGAGCACGTTTATGAGGGGTCGTAGTATACAGGGTGCCCAACGTAAATGTATGCAGCTTTAAGCAGGTGAGTATGCAACACACATTACAAATCGCCATTGAAATGTGTTGTGTGTTGCATACTCACCTGCTTAAAGCTGCGTGCATTTAAGTTGGACACCCTGTATATAAACAAGAGAAAATATATCAGTAACAATAAATAAAATTTAATATTTATCAATCAGTGTCAACATTAACAAGCATAATGAAATTACAAGAGGCTCATAAGGCCTAGAATAGTAAATAATAAAATAATTCAGGTGAAACGCTAAATAAATATGATTGGAGTCGCCCAAATCAAACTGACACAATTAAAATTCATTATTACAATATAACAAAACAACAAGTTAAAATCTCGCCAGCAATTACAATAAGTTGACATTTAGAATCCTATGCAAACATTGCAGCGAATAGTTCTGACAAAAGAAACGCTCAACCGCCGGCGTGCAAACTGTTAAAATTGATAATGAAATTGCCGGGCGTTCAAGATCGCACTGGGCTTAAAACAGTATCCCAGCGGTACACACTGTAGGCGTTTTTTCAGTAGCTCCCTAATCGATAAATAACGCATTAGCGTTTGATAACAGCTAGTAAAGTTACACGATCCCGTGCGAGATTATTACCAGAGGCCTTTGTTACATCACTGCGTAAATTTATAGTCGGCAAATCTGTCTTTCTCAACAAACTACTGAATTATGCAAGAATAGTATGCACTTAATGCTACCGTTCTTGAAAGTCCTTTCATGGTGTTCTTCGATGGCAGCAATAGGTGTAATTACAGCTTGAGATAACGCAGTCCTTTCCTGGTCGAAGATGTTTGCGGAAAGCGACCTTAGCTCTGGACTGCGGGCAACACGTGCAAGAGTCGTGCTCTCAGCAAGATACATCCATGGATCAATGCCGCAGAAACTATATCCCAAGAAGATAGAGGCCCTTAGTTCACAAGCGGGTCTAAAGAAACGAAAGCGACGCTTCTTGGAGCGTGCTTAGCGATTGTTTGTATAAAACAAAAATTATCTTAGACTGCACAGCCTACTCCGGGAATCATGAGTTACAAAATCTCTTTACCAGGTCTCGATCGATTTCGCTGCTGCCTCAGCGCAAAGCTGTCGTGAGAAGAAGGTAACTCGAATTCCAAAAATCGAGGAACGTTCTTATCGCAAGTTTGTGCTTTTGGAAAAAATAGAATTCCTTCGCGGCGATGTTCGAAAGAAATGAGTGCGAGCGTGGCTACTTAAATTAGAGATGCGGAATCAGATTCGAAGGCGTTAACACAGAAAAACATGGATGTCAGATATCATGTGAGAACTAATTCAAGAAAGACGCAAAATGAAACAGAAAATACTAAGCAAACGCTCATAAGAGAAAACGAAAAACGTTATCACTATATTGTGTTTTTTGTCGACGTGTGTTTTGTGTCAACCCGTGTTCAACTCTGTGAATATTGACTTTTCTTGAATTCTATCTTTCTTTGGGTCGCCACAGAGACGATACTGTGTTAAGACCATCGTCAACTAATCACCTGCGAATACAACGTAGACGCATTACCGAAGTGCTTCAAATGCTAGCAGAGATAATCGACAGTCAGGGACGCCCCATTGCGTGTTCGAGGTTGTGAGGGTTGCTGTCGGATATAACTTATCTTGTACTTGGACGTAACAACAGTGCGTTAAAATCTTTATGAAGTGAATCTATTTATTGACTTTGCGCCTATACGCGTCTACAGAAAAACTGTAAAATCAAATGCATTAAGAACTCATCAAGTTCCACATGCTACCGTGTTGATTTGAATAAGTCAAAAAACCCCTTAGGGTTCTTGCTTATTGAATAAAGTTTAAGCCAGCTGGTAAAAATACTAGTTTTCCAAGTTAGATTGTACATACAGTGACTTCACATAGGGAATTGCTAATTTAAGTTTGGCTTATAAATGTGGAATTGTTGGTTTTATTATGAGCCGGCACGAGTAGCATTGTTTAAATTGCCCCAGTGTGTGTATTATTGCATACTTTTTTTACACTGTAAGGCAAGTCATAGAAAGAGTTTAGAATAATTAACCCCAGAAGTAGCAAGTATTACAGAGAATGTAGACATCAAAGGTAAGTTCCTGATTGGACAAAAACTTGAAAAGCACAGTCCCTGGGCGATCTCGGCAGATTTCATTTCGCAGTTTGCCAAATTGGCTTTAGCATACTTTTGTACTGCATGGCGCCCTTGGATATTAATTATGAATTATTTAGGACATCTACAATCCTATCGCTAACGACTTCGCCCATTTTCGACTTTAGTTAGCTGAAGCACATCTTTTATTGCAGGGCAAATTAGTTTTGTGGGTTATCGTTATATCAACAGTGCTTGTGTTTTACATATCGTTTCTCTCTCTAACAAAGAGAAAAAGGAACTGACATAACTGGAGATATATAACGATTCTAAACCCAACCAACAAAGTACTAACTACTGAAAGGCGTATTGAGTGAAGTTGAAGGTGTACTTAAAACAAGCGAGCCTGGTTTCCTCGATCTTGTGTAGTTTAAATAGCTACACTAAGAATAATATTGAATGGAGCAAATAAATGGGAGATAGAAGTGGATACGTAGGCCAGGCGTTGAAAAGTCTCAAATTCGGAAGTAATCACTGGAAAGCTTCAATCTTAATTACTTTAGTTTTGCATTATCATTAACATACTAACTTTTTCCCTCATACGAGCTCTACCTTAGCCACCATATTTGAAAAAATTGCAAAAATTATGTTTTTTGCAATCATCTCTCTTACTATTAGTTTTACAGTAAAATAGTTTATTACAAATATTAAACAATAAAAAATTATATTTAAAATTGTTCCGCTTTATATTTTTGTGCGGCCAAATAAGGGTTATAGTTTTGCGCACTTGTACTAAATAACGTGCTGTTATTTGCAATTTGCAATTGATTGATACTTTCAAAACGGATTGTTTATTACATTTTCATATTTTTTTCTACAACACCACGCGCTAGAGTACATGTCGCGTTTTTACATGGTACCCATTGTAGGCTAACCCAAACTAACTTTATTACATTATTTTTCTTCGTTTACAAGTTGAGGGTTGACTATTGTCGCCGCTTGCTACTTCAATATCTTCATTTTCCTGTTCAATCTCTGGTACAGTGTTTCTTTATATGATTCATCTTCTTTCTCTTCAGACGTAAAGTTCCCAAGCTGTACATTGATTATTTCATCGCAATCATCGTTTTCGTTGTCGCTATCTATGTTTGTGCATCATCGATCACAAATTTGTCTACCACTGGAACCTGCTTTACAACCTTTTGCACATTTATAGAATATGTATAAGCAATCCGTACTTTATATTTTATTGATAGGTAGTTCATTTCTGGAAAGGAATAGAAAAGTTCATCATATCTTATAAACAGTGAATTTTGAAAGTATCCATAAAAAAACTAGCGACAAACTTTACGAAAGTCGTTCAAAACATAAAGCTGAATAACCTATGACATAAAATGTAAGACGGGAAAACCTCTTCGTAGTTATATTTTCTAAACTATTAGCCGTACATACAAAACATATTAAAATACATTTCGAGAGAGTTTTATTACCTTGAATATTATACCCCCTCCCGCACCCGGTATTCGGGATCCCGGAATCCCGGTATTGTAAGCACTACCGATGATCGCATACTAAGAAACACCATGTAACCTTTCCCACTACGCTATGTATAGTGGTAGCCTCATCGACACCCTGTACAATCAATCTGTCGTAACCCTCCGGTAACACGAACTTCTGGAAAAGCGTACTCTGTATAGCATAGCTTCGCCAGATTCATCGTTAACATCACGAAGACGCTTCCAATTCCCGTTTACGATGCCCGCTTAACTTGACTGAAGGCGATTCAATGAGTTCGCCAGGATTTTCGGAGACTCCCGGGCTTGTGTCTTATTTTGGTTTTTGGAAACTCACCGCTGATCAGGGGCTGCACCCAAGTAAATCTTATTTCTATGGTTTATTGTTTTATGTATGTGTTATTTACCGTCAATTTGAAATATGTTGATTTTAAGTATGTTGTAATGAATTTATCGTCAATAATGGCATATGTATTAGCAAATAAGTTGCTTGTTGTGAAATGAGAAATAAATTTTGGCATATCCCCATGCATCGTGCAATAACGCCCTCAGCGCGCTGCAGCCGTATATTCATAGTGTTTTTTCTGTGGAATTGTTTCGCCAGGACCATCGGCTAGTGTTACTTAAATAAATATCACCCGTTCAAATGTGATATTATCATAGTTATCTAATAGCGTTCTTTGAAATATTCTGTATAATTTTTATTTGTAAAGGGCAGTGCAGTTTCGCGCATTTTAAAGTTAAATAAGCATTTTCAAAAATTCACTAGAAAAATAACAGCCGAAGCCGAACACCACACACATTTCCCTTCTTCCGTGAAGGAACATTTACTAAATCACAGGCATTCCAACATCACAGTGGCGCCTTGAATAAGAAAAACATATTCCACTAATTTAACTTTCGCAAACGTACGCATATTCTTCCATTTTAACACCCAGGCCATCCCACTAGTTAGCCGTGGTGACCTTGCAAGCCTGTTGCAGGTAGTAAACGAGTTTTTCCCGTATCGGTAAGAAAAGCTATACTGAAACGAAAGAGGAGTTGAATATATACTGTTTAAAAGATCAACATTTGCACATACGGCTAATATGCTTTGAACATGTAAACAGAATGAGGCTACAGAAACTTTAAGAGAAATAGTAAGATATTGAGCAGAGTCGAAGAAGTTTAACAAGATCCAATAAGAGATGGCAGGATCAGTAAGGGATAACAACTTCTAGGCATGTAGCAAAAAGAAGATTTATGTATTCTATTTGTTCCAGTTGAATACCTATTAAATGTAGTGGGCCACTTTAGTTATCTGTTGGTAGCATGCGAACGCTAAATATGTGAAGAGGTAGGTATTCAGATTTTAATAATTTAATTTTGTCATTGTCATATTTTGTATTTGAAATAATAAAATATAACTTGAAGGATCTTGTACTTGCACTATTTATGTTGTGACTAAAACATCCACTTTACTCAATCGGTGTATCCAATACCTACTTGTAATAAGGATATTACTATGGTCATTTCAATCTGGGCAGCGTAGTAGTTACAAAGGAAGGAAGTGAACAGGATATAGACAGGAGAATTACGCAGGCACAACAGGTTTTCAACATGTTTCAACATATCGAGGGAAACTAAATTGAAAAATTCAAGTCAAATGTGAAGAGTGTGTTGTATGGGTATGGCGCAGAAACATGGGTAGAGAGCAAAAAGAATCTAAGGAAGATCCAAACCTTTATAAATAAATGCCTTAGAACTATATGCAGAGTCTTTTGACCGGAAAATATTTCGAACTATAGACTGTGGCAGATTACAGATGAAGAAAGAGTTGAAATAACAATTAGGAGACGGAAATGGAAATGGTTAGGTCACACTTTGAGGAAACCATATAGCAGTATAACTCGACAGGCAATAGACTACAACACTACTGGAAGAAGGAAGGTGAGGAAACCAAGAGAAAGGTGGCGAAGACATTTAAAAGGAGAATTAGAAAAACAAAACCTAACATGGGGAGAAGTAAAACATATGGCATCGGATAGAAGCAAGTGGAAGGAATTTGTGGAAAAAGTGGTAAATGTGGAGTGATAGTGACTCGAACCCGACGTGCGTAGAGCTAGAAACTCTACCACTAAAAACTTTCTATCTGAAACGCCGAAAGGCGCCCTTTGCTCCACCTAGGAGTTGTGGGATGAAGAAGATGGTCATTTCAAATAAAGGAAGTGCATCGTTAGTCACTAGTGAGGGTGGTTTTTGGTATTTATATAAAAGCGTCTAATATTTTTTGTTTTTTTAGAAGGTGGCACCATTCTAAAAAATTAAACAAAACAAAGTGAATAAATTTGAAACAAAAATTTGTAAAACTAGTTAGGAAATGCCTTATTTTGTAAATGGTTTTATAAGTAGCTACTCCATCACTAGTTGTGAAATTTTCTTTTCAGAACTGATTGCAAAAAGTGAAACGTTTTGAAACTTCACTCAATTTTGAAAAGTGATACTTTATAATTTTGTCAAGATTCGAGAAAATGTTAATAAATAAGCATTGTTTTGCACACCAGTACTTACCTTTAAAATTAAAATTTTGCAGGTTTTGAATACTTTAAATTTTGACGAACTAGTTGTACAATTTCAAACAAACATTAAATTATTAGCAAAATTTTAAAATACACCAGTCACTACGCACCAGGTGCAGTTCATTGCTTTTTCAAGTGGAGACTGGTAGACACTAGACAGGTCACAGGAACCGACTTCGACGAGTGACGAAAACCCCCACCAACGCTGGGGAGTGAGTGCAAATTTGTGGTAATTGCAATTTAAAAAAATGAAGAATGTGGAAGAAGCATTTCAGCAAATTCAAATTTAAATTACGGACAGATTCTATAAGGGTTCATTTTGTTTATAATTAAAACAAAGTAGTCAACTTTTTATCCGAATACATTTTTAACAAGCTCAAGGGGAAGTCAATTGACCCCATTGACACCCCCTTGGATTGGCCACTGGTTATTACGAGGTGTAACATGTAAAAG
The DNA here is from genome assembly GCA_940337035.1 of Agriotes lineatus. Taxonomy (NCBI): domain Eukaryota; kingdom Metazoa; phylum Arthropoda; class Insecta; order Coleoptera; family Elateridae; genus Agriotes; species Agriotes lineatus. The sequence continues at coordinate 47,376 of CALNHX010002258.1, read as the reverse complement.
ATCCCTTGCTAGTGTTGGAAATCCTTAGTCGCGGTAAAAATCTAAGTAAGACTTTGAGTATATAACCACAACAATTGGTGTCTACGGTACCTGGTACTTGCATGCCTAGATCTTGTCCATTACAAACAAACATACCAAATGTCATATGTGCCAAAAAATTAAGAAAAAATAAACATGATTTAAATAGATTTAAGAGAGGTGCTGGATACAACGTTGTATTACAATTGTGTGGAATGCATATTTGCCAATCAAGAAAATTAACCACTTCACTTATACAATAAATAACTATTATTCGTTGAAATTGATAATTGACTGAGCTGTAACTCTGTGGAGATGTGTTTTTATACTAACGTTTATAGGCACTTTTTCATCATTATGACGAGCTTAATCCTTGGCATTTTACACTATTTCATTCTTATAACGATGGCTTCAACAAATACATATATATTTTATTCTGGTCATATAAATAATGCATTTACAAATAGAATATTGGAGAGCCGAAGAGCAAAGTTGAAATAGTCCGTGACAATATGAAAATCAATTTCTTCTTATTTTAACTCATGAGTTTGTTTACGTCTTTAGAAGCAGCTCAAATAATAATCAATGATTTAGAGAACTTTCCTGCATAATAATGTGGATAACTTTGCCTAGATACCAAACAGCCGTGTCGCTAAGGCGTTTAACAGCAACGTTTGCTTGTTTCATTGCGATCTAGGGTGGCGAACCCAATTTATTGTATTAACGAGTCAAAAGTCGGTTACACGTCGGTTATGACATTTGGCAAACCATTTTTATTTAAATAATCCGCAAGTTATGTTAGTGTACTAGCGTGTCCAAACCTTACGACAGTTTCAATGTAAATTACGTTTGCGAGAAAGCAACATCCGTTACGCGAGGCGCGATCGCGACGTATAAAAAATCCGTCGTCCGTTGTAAGATACCTTCATATATCTTGGTCAATTTGGAATCATTAAACGAGGAGGAATAATCGGCACTATTGTTACAAAAGCTCAGTATGGCCAATTTACAAACATCTACAGAACGTAGCGCCACTCGCAAATCGACTGCCTCTACGAGCGCCGGTTCTAAAGTTGGGGGAAATTTACGTTCCTCGATTAAATCACGAAAGAATAGTTATAATCTCGCGTCGCCAGCAATGTTCGCTGCCGTCGTTACTCTGGAAGACGCAGCTGATCAGCTGGCCGTTTTGGGTTCCATAGGAAATTTGCCTCAAATAGAAGATGATTTAATGTATAAAACGTTGAAGAGCAGGTTTAACCATAAAATAACCGACACCTACATCTTCGATCGCGAGACAATAGAGCCATACGAAGTTGCGCTGGACAAAGAAAAGCTTGTTAAATTTCAGAAAGATCGGTCATATGTAGAAAATATTCTAAGAGATACTGTTACGCAGCTGATGAGAGAAGGCAATTACGAAGTTTTGACGAAGTACATTGCTCAACATGACAGGCAAGTGGAAGAAGAAAAGCAGTTGCTGGAGAACCAAATAGTAAATAAAATTAAACTTATGGAAACTAAAAGTTTGTTGGAAAAAGAGCGACAGGAATCTCTTTCAGCTCTTCAAAACTACTCTGAAATGATTGGAAATCTAAAGGATCATTTAGAGGTAGGTATCTCACTTGTAAGAAATTCTCCTAGAGCATAGCTCATGATGTGTATGTATGGTTAAATTTAGAATAGAGAGTAACTAGTGGTATGTTAATATTTAATAAGTAAGAATAATAATTAGTGTAGCTGTATATCAATTATTTTTTTAAAGCAATGAAAATACACTTAAAGTATTTCGTTTGACGAATCGTCTTTTACGAAGTAATTCTTCTTTTCACGTCATTTTCAAAACTACCATTACGAGAAGGTTAAAATGCAATTTCATAGTGGAAGTAAAGTTATGAGTTGTTGTAGCACTAAATTCCATGAAGACACTGATGTCCTGCTGTATACAGGGTGTGTATAAATTCTCGAAAGAGCTACACGTGACGATGTTGGTCATATAATTCTGAGTCGAAAATCTTAATACTAAAATGTTGAATTGGTTTTCGTGAGCCCTCATGAGTGGTAAATAAAAACATGTTCTTTCAGGTAAAGTGCCTTTTATGTTTCAAATGCGTCAAGGTATCGTCAAAGAAAGTTGTTTAAAATGTTAAATTATAGCCCCATTCTAAATATCAAAAAATTTTAGGAAACCGTGTGCATGGAACCATAATTTTACATTTTGAGCAACTTTCTTTAACAATACTTTGACGTATTTCAAACAGAAAAGGTATTTTACCTGAAAAAACATGTTTTTCATCTACCACTCGTGAGGGCCCATGAAGACCAATCCAACATTTTAGTATTAAGATTTTCTACTCAGATATTTATGAGCAACATTGCCACATGTAGTTCTTTCGCCAATTATACACACCCTGTATTAAACTTAATCCAGATAACCTCTTTCAACGACCTTTAACCAGTTGAAAATGTTAAGCAAGACGAACTCTTAGACAGCATTTAAATTTTTTATCATTTTTGTTTAATTGTCGTTGTTATTTACGACATAGGAGGGTGGTCTGCAGACAACTTTCTTCTAAGTTTTCACCTTCTCTCCGAATCTGAAATCAAAGTTTAGAAATTCTGCAAAAACGCACAAACACACAGACATACAATTTACGAATTCAGATACGTCTCCATTTTACAGATTTCGTGACAATTGCAGGAAGTACGTTTATAGATCTCACCAGCGTCGAATCCAGGGGGGTGACCTGGGCAGTACAGATTCCCTCCGGGGAACATTACCACATGATATTCAGGTTGTTTTAAATGTAAAACATTGGGTAGCTTGTGCGGAAATAAGTAATGCCATTTAAATCTGCTTTGTTTCTGTAAATCAAGTAATCACTATGTATCTTTGTATTTTAGAAAAAAATACTTCCCAAAATTTCCCGTTTTGGGGGTTCATAAGTAGTCTAAATCCAGATTTTCGTAATTAAGGAATTACGCCTTTCTTCGTCCCCCGCGGTTAAACTCGTTTCCGCACCACCGTAGAGGTAGTTTCCGGCGCGTTGTTTTTTCGTGGTTTCTTCTGTACGCCTAATCCACACATTATTTCTTGAAAAGTAAAAGACAATTACGTATTTTTACTTTCCTTTACAATAAAGGAAGTATTGGATTCACCCCAAAATTCGAAATTGAGTTTTCAACAGATCTCTCTTTTAGAGTCCTCTGAACTCAAAAAACATGTTGTTTTTAATTGGTCTGTCTGTCTGTGTGGCTGTCTGTCTGTCTGTGTGTTTGTCTATCTGTCTGTCTGTCTGTGTCTGAGTGTGTGTAAACAGAATATCTCAAAACCGAAAAGAGGTATGGCGTTGAAACTTCATATATAAGTTTTATGTACTATCTAGATGCGACAGCAAGCTTTTGAAGAAAATCGCATAGCTGGAAGTATAATGTTTACTCTTGTAATTTTTCAGATTTTTTCAAAAATGGCTCTAACGATTTTTTCAAACTTTACATTTTTAATGTGTATTGATGTAAGATTTTCCAGTTAAATACCTCTAAAATGGGTTTCTTTTGTTGTTTTTCTTTTTTTATTAACTTTTACTTTAAATAGAACACCCGGTAAGTTACATTTTTGAATTCAGCTTAAAATTTTAGAGAACATTTGTCTCTTCAACTAAGGCTCTATTTTGTACTGTTTCTGTAGAATTTGTAATTTTTGAAAATTTGTGACAAATTGTTACAGCATAAAAGCGACATTACGACACAACCGTCAGTTAGTTACTACCTGCAAACTATTTTACGACAAAATCGGGAAAATTACACAGATCCGTTGCCCCAAATTCTCGTTACGATGGGCTGTAACACAGGGGTCCGGCTATTAGGGATGCTAAGCGAGGAGTGGGTTATTTACGACCTTAGAATTAGGGCATCGGTCCGGCAGATGAGGTAGAGATCTTAAAATTGATAGCGCCACCACATTCAGAATGAATCGGGGTAAAATTAACAACAAATCAACACAGTTAGGCCCACTTGAATGTGGAAGTAGTAGCCCCAACTTTCGACTACTGCCTTGGCACAACCTTGAGGTACCGACGTCACAGCTGATTCAGACCTACCTTTGATGGCATCAACTTACTCTTATCTGATTTCCTGTACAGAACACAAAAGAAACAGCATGCAAACAACAATAAAAACGATAAACAATTAACAAAGGACTCGATTGAAATAATAAAGTAAACAGGGTGTCTCTAAAATAATGGGACACCGATTAGTCATAGATTCCTTACGTCATAATAAATCGATTAAACGTAATATACCTTTGTACAAAGTCCCTTCAGTAAGAAGTTATAGGGCCTCGAAGTTCAATTTTTTATTCTTTATTTTTTGTTAATTTCCACAGATGTAGGGATACCTATTTCAATTTTGGTATACATGCTGAAACAATAAAGAAGCCGACCTGCGATTGACTAATTAAAATAATCGATAGTAGTAAAAAATCGCAGATCAACCCCCCTACAGTTTATACACCACGGCAGCTCTGAAAACTCTTTACTTACCGCGATGGCCCTAGCTAACTCAAATTTCGGCGGCCTTGGGTCGTAGGTTCAAATCATCAGCTGTGTACCCTGGAATGTCTTCAAAAAAGGAAAAGGAAATGGGCGCCAGAAATCAAAAGATTTCAAATAATAAGAGGAAATAAACTGCAAGTGACTAGCGTTTAATTAGTAAATAATAAAAAGTCTTGAAGTGTCAGTAATAAATAATCAGGATAATTAAAATGCAAATAATATGATAACAAAGTTGTGTACGTTAACTGAAGGTTGCGACACGCATAAAATCAAAAACCCCTTTCGGGTTATTTTAATAACTTTACTAACAAATCATTCGTGGGATAAGCTTATCACAGTCATTTAATAAATCCTTCCGTTTAGGCTATTGAAAATAAAAAAAGCGTGACTACCTTTTACAGAGGGTCAATACACATCAAAATTGCAGCTTTAAATACTGAGCATAATTAACTATAAGCATAAAAATTCAAATGTAAAAAGCAAGAGCATGTATGAAATTGAACATTACATGTTAATAATTGCGGAACGTGAATTTAAATTCCAAATAATTACGGGTTTAAAATGTATAAATGTAAAATCCAGGTATTGCAGATACGATAAATCCCGGAATAACACAAACTAACCTCGCTTGTCCAACGCTCATAAACGGCTAACAGGCAAACGCCGGCCGGGGTAGCTACACCCTTCGGTTCAAAATAAGCTGGTCGTGAACTGCTACCATAATGGACGAAATCGCCGTGGATGCAAATTATAGCAAAGGCACCCTCGAACGGCAGCAACTAAGCAGAGCGTCAGCAGGTGTCGAAAATGCGATAAGGCTAGCGGCTTGGCCTCCGAGAAAAACTCGTGGTTGAAACTGGTAATAAAGAGCTAAGAAAAAATGTAATTACTATGGAGAAAATAAAACAGAAGAAAGCTATCGTACCTGATCGTAATCAACCCTAGGAAACATACACTGCTCATAGAAATCGGTTCAGCGCACGTAATTTGACTTAATTAAAATCAAACCTCAGCCACGCCAAACACGGCGGGCCGAGGCGAGAACAGCAAGTGCCTCGGACAAAAATTTCGTTTGCAAAAGAAAGCTTGCATTACAACTGCCTGTGATAACAGATAGCACAGGTCAGAAAGGGCATCGCGCAAACGAAAGGAACTCGATACAGGTACAAAATGCGCTGGTTTGGAAAATTTAAGAATTTGAAATGCAAAGGATTTATAATTCAAATAAAAATATACAGGTTAAGCCTGAAATAATTGGATAACTGGCGAAACAGTTAAGCGGAGCCAAAAAATTGTTTCAATGCTTACTATTTTGTAGTGCACTAATAAGAAAAACTTCAGAAACTAGACTTGACTGTAAGGGGTACTTTACCTATCTTTCAAAATTCTTTTAGCTCTAACTTCGTTATCTGTAACATTTTCTAAAATTTTAGATTATTATCTGAAAGAGAATTAAAATGCACAAAAATAATGTACTCTTAGTTCATAAGCGTAAGAGCAACCGCTTACCTTAAAATGCCTATCAAAGGTTTTTGGTTGTCATTAAGACGTGCCATTATCAAGTAGCCATGATCACAAAAACAATGTGTAATGATTTGTAATCTACTATCCATTCACAAAACTCGTGAACTGTCAAAACGCTGTCAAGTTGGTACCTTGTTTAAAATCTGTTTTGGAACTTCTGCTTGCTGATTTTGGCAACACTGAAATGTTTGAAATTTAAAAACTAGACTTGTCACACTTTCTTCTAAAAAAATAATCTCTCAAGTTCTTTAATTTTTGTACATACACTTCAAGTGCAATGGAACATAAACGAAAGAGGGTTTTATTATTGGAAAAGGAAACAAGGCTATAGTTGATTATTACAAGGAAAAAGTAGAAGAAAATAGTTTTGACTTTTGACACATGTAACATAACCTTAACTTTAAAAATTACTAGAAATCACTAGATCCGAAGTACATTCCCAAAAAAAACTGTAATTTCCAGGTACACTCACAAAATATTTTAAAAAATCGACATTGACAGTTCATGAGTTTTGTGAATGGATAATAGTAAACAACAACAAGAAATCAATTAATGACATTGGTGGCATCAGTTTTTTGCTTTTGTGCTTACGAAAATGCTGCGACATAACGAACCTTTCAGCATTGGAGAATTCGTTATGTAGCGGCATTTTCTTAAACATAAAGCACAAATTCTTATGTCACTAATGTCGTTAATTGATTTAGCGTTGTTTTTTACTAGATGCCATTGTTTTTGTGATCATGGCTCCTTGATAATTGCACGTCTTAATGACAGCCAAAAACCTTTGATGGGCTTTTTAAGGTAAACAGTTGCTTTTAGGTTTAAGAACTAAGAGTACTTTACTTTTGTGGTATTTAATTCTCTTTCAGATAATAACCTAAAATTTAAAAAAAATGTTACAGATAACGAAGTTAGAGTTAAAAAAGTTTTTAAAGATAGGTAAAGAGCCTCTTACAGTCAAATCTAATTTATGAAAAAAATTTTTAGTGCAGTACATAACAGTAAGTATGTATACCAAAATTCAAATCGATATCTCTACATTTGTGGAAATTAACAAAAAAATAAAAAATAAAAAATTGAACTTCAAGGCCCTATAAGCCTATAACTTCTTACTGAAAGGACTTTGTACTAAGGTATATTAAGTTTAATCGATTTATTATAACGTAAGAAATCTATGACTAATCGGTGTCCCATTATTTTAGGGACACCCTGTATATGCATAGCAAGAAACACACACGATCATTGAAAATGAACAGGGTTATGCAACACATGCTACACATTTGAAACATCTGTGTTTGGAAGGCTGCTATAACCGTGTTATATCCAAAAAGTACTTCATCTAATGCACACGGTTTCATAAAAGTTGCCCGATATTTCTGTAATTTTGCATGGGGCCATAATATTGGTTGCACAGCCCTGTTCATTTTCAATGATTCTTTGTGAACATGAAATGTTTACTGGTTACAATTCAAACTGATCAACAAAAGGGGTTAGTTTAGTTAGATGGTAACTTTTAAACTAAGCACAAATGACAAAAATGGTAGTGTTTACTTGTCAACGCAAAACAACTTATATATGACAAGCAAATTGCGCGCTACGCGCACGTGAAAAAGGATACGCGAAAGGTCAAGCTCCGATCCGAGCGCTAAGATAAGAAAAACAAAACCTTACTTATCGGCGACCCTCTTCTACCTTTCAGTGTCGAGGGGTTGTGGCTGTAGCCACAAATGTTTTCCATTCTTTCCGATTTAGTGCAGTTTTCATTGCCGTGTTCCAATTACTGCCTCCATTCCTTATAATCTGCTCCACTTGTTCCTTCCAACTCTTCCTCGGCCTTCCTCTCCGTTTCTTGCCTATTACACCCATTTTCCATATTTGTTTTGTTACTCTCTGTTCTGGCATTCTTGTAATATGCCCTAACCAATCCAACTGTCTCCTCTCAATAGTAGTTAGCACAGATTCTACCTCCAAAGTCTGTCGTATTTCTTCGTTACGCATCCTATCTCTTCTGGTAACCCCTAGGACTCTTCTCAAATATCGCATTTCACATGCCTGAATCTTGCTCTTGAGGGAATCACTTAACACCCACGCTTCGCAGCCATAAATTAGCACCGGGATAAACACTGTTTTAAAAATCTTAATTTTAGTCTTCCGTGATATTTCTTTCCTTCCTATAAATGATCTATTTAGTGCATAATATAACTTATTCGCTGCTGCAATTCTGTTATTTATTTCGCTTTGTAAGCCCCCGTCTTCTTCGAGAAATGCACCTAAGTATTTTATTTGTTGTGATTGTTGTATTCTGTTTTCATTCAGCGTTACTTCTACCTCTTCATGTTGTTTGGATATTACTATTACTTCTGTTTTTGATATGTTGATTTCCAACCCGAAATTTTGCAAAGCTGTTTTCCAAATTTCTAAATTTTTCTGTAGATTTTCTTTCGAGCTTGCTCCGAGCCGAGCGCTAAGATAAGAAAAACAAAACCTAAACAAATATAAACATCTGTGAAGCCGGAACGTGAAATTTTATTTTGTGCCACATACAAACACACATTAAGGAAAATTATATTATAGATGTTTACTTAAATTTCCCACGCAAGGCGACATAATAAACATTAAAATTTCACGTTAATACACTTTAATACGGTAGGGTCTGTTTGACACAGTGAACTCAATCACAACTGGAAAGGACCCTAAATGCTTTGAAAGTGAGGCAAGTTGATTTTTAGGCAACCCGCAAGTGTGTAGTATCTCCCTCTCTGTTTAACATATTGAATAAATGGCAGAAATGAGCAAATTTGAAGGTTTTATTTTTTATTTCCTATCCTATCTTTTTTTAAATAATTTATTAAAATTTATACAGATTATTTGATTAATCTTTAATCTTTTAAGAGGTAAAAGAATTATATAACTGTTTCTAGTATTTGTCGAATATTTAATAAAATTCTGGATAGGTGACCATACAAATTTAGCAGTCATTGAAATTTTTTAAAACCCTTATTTGACTGATAACACAATATTTAAAATCTATATTGTTATATGTTTAGATTACATTATAGATACACATATAGGGAACAATTACAAATGAAAAAAGGTACAAAAATCAATAAGTAACTGAATTTCGTAACACTTTTATTTCAACAATGATTTTATTTCAATTTAAAATATTACGGCTAATGCAATGGTGAAACGCTTAATATCGATAATTGTTTGTAAACATTACTATAAACACTTACAAGAGCAATATAAAGAAATAGTGATATTTAACATTTCAGCAGTTGTAATTAGCAATAAATTATAAAGAATAAATGCTTTTATAATATATTAATTGCAAAATGTATTTAATAATATTTCTAGTACAAATATTTACATGAATAAATTATGTAAAATACAATTAGTCTACATTTATCGTCTTTGGCCACGATCTTTAATTTCAGAGTCTGTTTTCTGCAGAAGCACAAGCTCTAAAGGCAGACCTAAAAAAATTCATTATCAATTTTAAAGTCCAATAGTTTAGCACAAGCATTATTATTATGCTAAAGCCACTTTTTGAAATTTCCTTAATGAGATGTTTCATAGTTAGTACAGTCATTTGGTAGTTTTACCTGGAAAGTTTTCCGGGAGTTTTGAAAATGGGAAATTTTATAGATTTTGATGGGCTCTTTCCGAATTTCAACTTTGCCACCTCGTATCATTGCCGCTCGCTCCGCCATATTGGAAAAATGGCGTCTAAAAGCAGTTTTTTGACAATATCTTCTTTCCGACTCGTTTCACGATAAAAATACTTATATACAAAATGAAACTAGAGAAAATTTGCTACAATTTATGTAATAATCTTTTTTTTCGTAAAATCAATAGTTTTGGAGTACGAGCGCCGCAAAATGTAGTTCAACACGCGTTTTGGACAAAAAACTCATTTCCACACCACCTTGAGGTAGAGTAAGCGGCGCGTTTTTTTATCGTGGTATCTCCAGTAGGCCTATCCATATGCAATTCACTATTCCAAAATTTATAGCATTCTCCTTCGCTTCGCTGTTCTTGGTGAACCAGGTGTTACGAGTTCATTGTCTTTAGTACCGATCGAAACTTCACAGACCGAAATTTTTTCCACATCATCCGCGATGGGATTATCAGTTTCATCGCAATCCTCTTCGTTCTCGATTTCATCATAGGTTTGCTTGAAAATAGTCTCCGTTTCTTCCTCTTCATCGCTATCTTGTAATGGAACTTGCGAGTTATCACAGGTACCACTACAATTCGTGCATATAACGGAGCACTTTAACCCAGCCTTTCTGCATCCACAGGCTTTCTGACATCTCTTTTAACAAGCTTTCCGGAGCTGGAGGCTCAAGTGTGGTAAGAGGAATTAGCCCGTTCTTGTTTCTTTTCCATCCCCATTGCTCTGCATTTTGTTAATTGTCATACCACTGCTGAACCTGGTGATAGGTTCGGAACGAATGTTGTCGTGCTGCTGCTTCTGTTGGTGGTAGCGACGCAATATTAAATTTACTTTTATATGCTGATGTTGTGAAGCATGCAGATCTATAGTTGTTTAAAGACATGCTTTTCTTACTTTTCACATTACTGTAACTATATAATTCAAGAAGGAAGCGTTCTCCAGCTTTAGCCATGATCTCTGGATCAGCATTTGGATTTTTGAATACCTGGATAACCTCGTTTAAATCTGGATTCTTTCGGAGTACAGGGTTATTCATTATAAATTACCCACCCCTTATCGTCGTTATTATTGTCTATAGAAAAAAGTTTTAAATAAAAGTTGTGTGGTTATGACTGAATTTTGTTAAAATGTTATCAAAGGTACAGTAGCGTGCAGATTTAAGGGGATACAAAAAAATTATAATTTGTTTTAAATGGGATACCCTGTATATTAATAAATTTTGGAATGATTTTTTTTTCTGATTTGAAAAATATATCATATGTTACCCCTACCTTATACCGTTTTTGAGTTATTAAACGTCGAATATTATTATTTATTATTATTTTGTATAGTACGTATAACAAGTAAATATTGGACTTTTTCTTCCTCACTGTAAACCATTTTGATTATTTCATTAAAGAAGTGTCACTTATCAAACATTAGTTCTCATTTTCATAGCTTACTTTAATAATGTTAACTTTTCATATTTACAGTAACTACTTTAACTAAGATATTCGACGTTTAATAACTCAAAAACGGTATAAGGTAGGCGTAACATAATATATAGTATATTTTTGAAATCAGAAAAAAAGAACATTCCGAAAATTTAATAATATACTATTTTTTTGTACTCCTTAAATCTGCACGCTACTGTACTTTTGATAGCATTTTAACGAAATTCGGTCATAACCACACAACTTTTATTTAAAACTTTTTTTTCTATAGACAATAATAACGATGATAAGGGGTGGGTAATTTATAATATAACTTTTTGTTGAATATATTTGTTGGGAAATTTTTCCTTTTCCTGGTTTGAGAATATATGTTTGAAGGCTTAGATAGAGCCGTTAAAAAAATAAGAAGATCTACATCTTCGCCGATAACTATTACGAGTCGATGAAACGCTTATTATGGTATTGATTATTAGCGTATCCGCATCTTCCGTTGCTTGTTTGACCATGAAGTTCTCAGCTTCAAATTTTGTCTTTAAAATCCCAATGAGTCAGTTCTTGTTTCCATCATTGCCCAGGAATTTATTTTGTGACACAGTTGGGATCATTGTCTCGTCAAAAAGTATGTCTACTGAAGCAGTTTTTCGTGATCGTGGGGATCGCTCCGCATATTTGGTATTACGGTTTGCTACATCTTCCGGATATCCGTCAAATACGATAATGGCATTGGATGTATATTTCGATCGAACGTAGGTAACGTATTTATTGTAAATGGATGAAAACGATTCACCGCGATTTCAAATGACTCGGTGTAATAAGTACATATCCTCCGTCGATGATATACATCGTATTTTCAAAATTTATATCTCCAGAATGTATATTATATTCGGTCATTCCGTTTAAATTTTATGGTATAGAAATCGCTGGCAATGATTTTAGAAAAGCCAGCACCACCAATTTCTTGAGACGTGTGACAGTTTTTCTTTTCATCTCCGATAACTCCAGTGCTTATTGACATGATTTCCTTTAATTCTGGAAAAGGTGGATGGTTGTTAGTATAGTTTTTAGATTTAAGTTAATTTTATAATTCACAAATGTAATCAGTGAAAATTAAATGTCACGGGTTGGCGTAGATGTATAATGGTTGGCGGCGCTCGTACGAAAAAACTATTAATTTTACGAAAAAAAGGTTGTTACATAAATTGTAGCAAATTTTCTCTAGTTTCAATTTGCATATAAATGTTTTTATCGTGAAATGAGTCGGAAAGGAGATATTGTCAAAAAACTGCTTTAGGCGCCATTTTTCCAATATGGCGGCGCGAGCGGCAAAGATGCGAGGTGGCAAAGTTGAAATTCGGAAAGAGCATATAAAAATCTATAAAATTACCCATTTTCAAAACTCCCGGTAAACTTTCTAGGTAACCTCTTTTTTAAGAACCAAATGACTGTACTAAGTAGACACCTTTAAATTTTTCCTCTTGACTTTTTGTTTTAAAGTTTTTACTTGCCTTTTCAAGCGGAAAAGTTTATCATCTATTGCTGCAGTCTGCGTTCTTGGTCCCTGAGCAGTTTTGATCCTCTAGCAGATGGCGATGGCAAATTTATCGATTCTGGTGTAGTAACACCAAAATCAATACTCATAGGTTCTTCTTTAACCCTATCATCTGCCATCTAGAAAAATAAAAAGACAATAATTTTTGGCATAATACAGAAGGTTATTTTAATAACTCACATCATGTCGAATTAATTTCCTGCGAGGTGTTGCCTTTTTTGATAGATGTTTTAGAAATGAAAAAATACTTGGCACAGCATCAAGTTTGAGTAATTTAGTATTAGGTACATCCTGGCCTAATTTGGTAATCCACAGATAAAAAATGTTCCCTGCACAGCCTACTCGTCTCGGAAGGCAACCAATTCTCTCTTCTTATTGCTTTCACCCAAAGTTCCAGAATCTCTGAAGATTTGGAAAACTAAAATAAACATAGGTACCTATACTTAATTAATAATAAAATTTATTATATATTTATTCACTTTTATAGGTTAACTACATTTTATGAGTATTTTAAATTTTAACATACAATAAAGATTTTATAGACTTTAGGCTATAAAAAAAACTGTAAACTTACGTATGAAATGAAATTGGTTTTCTTGCATCCTGTACATTATTGCAACCATAAGCTAGGTACACAATTAAGCACCATGATTGTTCAGTTTGTAAACACAACACTTGGAAAATGGTTTTGACACTATTTTGCTGCAATTTGCTTTCAACAAAATACACGAACTGCTTGATGTAAAAGTAATTCGACAATTAAAAACCTTTTCAAAGATACAAGCTCCTCAAAATAATAACAAATTTTAATAAATGGGAAATGAACCGCACAATTGCCATTCATTTGCATGTGTAAAACAGAGATAGGATACTAAACGATCATTCCATCTCAGTCTGTCGCCCCTGACACAGTTTTGCGTGCTTTGCGCACGCCACGGGTCCTTTCCAGTTACGTTAGAGTTCACTGGTTTGACATCTCGCACTTTAAATGACAAAGCATAGTTTGACGGAACTTCACTTCAACAAATCACTATAAATTTAAAGGCTATCAATTTACCTTGATAGGAAGTCAGAATGATGGACTGGTTACTGTATGGTCCGCATCACCTCCGCATGTCGCATCCCTCAGGTCGGTGCCACAAATATAAGAAACGACTGTAAACTCCTCAAAGCGGTCTTCAAGCAAGTGTGACGATAGAAATCCCCGAAAGGGAACAATGAAGCACCATTCAACTGGTAGTTGCGGAAGGAAACTGGGTGGACTTCACTGCGATAATGGTTTAGCGTCCACGGGGTTTTTCATTTCATAATCCACCATTGGCGTACCAGCTCTACGGTAACGAAGAAGCCTTGCCCAAACCCTTTTACAACTCTACTTCACTGATTTGACGACGGCAACAATGGAGTTTCACATTTAAACAATTTCGACTTACGACGGGGCCCAAGGCGCCGCCCGGCCGGAACCAACGCGTCTTAAAAACTCGAGAGCCGGACGGTGATTAATGCTTTTCGCTAAGATCTCAGAGGCCAAAATGAATTGCGCAACTGCCACTTATTGGTCCTTGTTCCACTTGTAGCAAAACGCTCAGAACGAAAATGATGAAACATGACTTTGCTTAAGCAGGGGGTTCACCGGTAAGTCATACAATCGTCTGGCTGGAATCAGGAACTCATTAAGAAGCAATCACAGCAAATGACATCACCCATGTAGAATGTGAGGGCAGCACGAACTTGCTTTGTCAAACAAGCTTACAGGGAATTGTATGAAGAAACTGATGAGTTAATATTTGAAAAGTCAGCAGAAGAAAGGTTCGCATGGATTCAAATTTTGATAACGTTATTCAACTACGAATTTAGCTTAACTTATGCGGAAAATACAGGGACGTATTAGCTCCGGGAAAATTGTTCTAACAAAACGCTTAAAAATTAATCAAATTTTTGGCTAATTATAAGATTACTGTAAAAGGAAGTTGTGTGCGTGTATCACACCAGATTTTTATGATAATAATAATACTATGTGGCTTGCTTTTACTCTTAATAAGGGTATACTGGAGTTAATTAGAAATACCTCTTTTTTGTTTTACCTAATATATATTTTATCAGCAGAAATTTTACTCTGCCGTTTAATTTTCGGTTTTTTATTTATATCCTTAATTTCTCAGTCGGAATTTTTAAGCGTAAACTATAAGTCAATTAAGGTTATGACTCTTTGGGCCGGTTGCAGAAAGCAATGTTAAGCCTGGTGTTAGCTAACATCGCGTTAAAGTGAACAAAATCGCATCAAATTTTGTTTACTAATGTATTAGTTACCATAAGCATTTGAGATTTGATTCGTTTTTTTTCACTTTGAAGCGATGTTAGCTAACACCAGACTTAACATTGCTTTCTGCAACCGGCCCTTTCTTCTTTATACGCCTATTTGTTACTGGAAGTTAGTTATTCCATATGGCTATCTTGATCTTCTTGACTGCATTTTATAATAGTTCAGTGGTTGTATCAAAATCATAAGTTTCAAAACCATGAGATTCTTCTGCAACCAAAACCTCTTTGATCTTCCATTTTTCTTTAAAATAGCTCCCACCGTACCAGATGCCTCATTATACGGTCAAATTCTCAAATATTTGACTAATTTCTGTACTCTTGTATACTTTTCCTTAAAACTTTATTGTTCGAACATGATCTGCCAAATGAGTCTTAAGAATGCGCCTATATACAGGGTGATTCATTAGCCTCTTTACAAATGTCATGAAGAAATGTTCATATAAACGTATGTCATATCTTGTTTGTTCAGAAGATGTAGCGATTTTAAAATGTTTTAGTTGAAAAATCATAGTCATAATATAGCAAAACAAAATGATTAAATTGAAAAATCGTAGTAGTCATGATGTAGCAAGACAAAGTTTAGTAACTGTCATTTTAAATAATCACCTGTCAAAAAGAGTTTGTTTATGTTAATACTTACTGTCACTATTTGTTAAAATTTGTATTTGTGCAATTTTACTTAGTAATGAATCCAAATGGATTCTAATGAAGAATATGCTGACATTGTGTTTGTGTATGGACTTTGCAATGGAAATTTTCGTAATGCAGCTAGAGAATATCCAAATAGATTTCCTCATAGACGTCAAACGTCGCACCCCATATTCAGTACATCATTTAGAAGACTTAGCATGACTAGTACTGCCGCTCCTCCTAGACCTATTCGCCCGCATGATGTAGATGTTCAAGATCGTGAAAACGTATTAAATGCTGTAACTGGAGAACCGGAAATTAGTACCAGACGCACAGCACGAAATTTGGGGCTATCACAAAGTTTAGTATGGCGTACAATAAATCAAGAAATTCTGCACCATTATTATCGACAAAGTGTATAAGCATTGCATCACAGAGATGCTGAACTGCGATGAAATTTTTGTCACTGGATTTTACAACAGGTCCAAGATAACAACTTTATTTCAAAAATTCTATGGTCAGATGAATCAAATTTTTTAAGAGACGGTATTAATAATTTCTATAATGACCATGTTTGGTATTTAGACAATCCACACGCGTAATTTCCAGCAGAGATTTAGTGTAAATGTTTGGGGTGGCTTATTTAACAACACATTACTTATAAATGTATTTAATGGAAATTTAAATGCAGAGAGGTACCATAATTTTTTGAACACCACATTGTTTGATCTTCTGGATGATGATCCACTCCACCTGCTACAAATATGTGGTATCAGCATGATGGGGCCCCGCCTCACCGAGGAAGACAAGTGACAAAATGGCTGCATACTCATTTCCCAAATGAATGGATTGGTAACGGAGGTCCTATACTATGACCGTCTAGATCACCCGACTTGACTCCTTGCGACTTTTATTTATGGTATCACTTCAAGCAACTTGTTTATGCCGTGGAAATAAATGATCGCAATCAGTTATTGCAGAGGATTCACGATAATATGAATTTATTACGCGTGCAAAAGAGTTTAATTCGTCGTTGCCAATTATGTATTCAGGAGAATGGACTAATTTTTGAACATTTACTGTAGGTAAATTTTGCTTTCTGTTTGTTACAATATTTGTTTTTGATTTCTTTAAATTACGATTACGTATTACTGTTCAAAGAAAAAAAAATGTTAAAAGCGCTATAACTTCTGAACAAAGAAAGAGAGGACATTTCTTCATGAAATTAAATCTGCTTGTAAAGAGGCCAATCAATCACCCTGTATACGCAGGGGTAACCTAATAAGTAGTACGCTTATTATCAATGTTTTTTACTTTCTTTTACAATAAAGAAAGTATTGAATTTACCTCAAAATTTCGAAATTGAGTTTTTAACAGATCTTCACGTTTTAGAGTCTCCTGAACCCAAAAAAAAATGTTTCTGTTCATTGGTCTGTGTGTCTGTGTGTCTTTCTGTGTGTCTGTGAACAGAATATCTTTCTTGTGTACTATCTAGATGCGACAGCAAGCTTTTGAAGAAAATCGCATAACCGGAAGTAGGTGTTCACTTTTGTGATTTATTCAGAAACTCATTAAGTAAAACAACAGACAAATGCGCGTTAATTTTCTTACAAAATTAATTAACTAAACTAAGACAGTGAAGTACTTATAAAAAGGAGAAAAAACTGTATGTCTACGATGTATACTAAACTAAAATGAAATAAACTAAACTAGATATATCAAGTTACATTGAAATAAATAATTTGAAAAAAAATGCTTACACCACCTAGCTGCAACAACCACCTGCGTGTGGTTTTACATATCTCTAATATGTGCGTGCCATGTGACTTATTACCTACATATAATACTGAATAATTATATTCAAATTAATAATAATAATGATAAAATTCTATAGTAGTCCCTTTAACCTCTTTCTCCTCATTTTCATCGAATAATACCACATCATCTGCATAACATAATATTCATATCAGTGCATATTTCTCCAAACAGTTTGTAAATTACTCTTTGAATTAATACTATAATTCTTTCAGGACCTATACTTCGAAAATAAAATTAAAGCCAATTATATCGAAGGATGGGAAAATTCAAGAATTGAACAAAATACGATTGCCCTAAACAAACAAGAAGACTTTTATATCAACATCATAAACAAGAAGAAATTGGATATTGAACAGGAAATGCGTATTGATGCCGAAATTGAAACTTTTATTACTCAGACTCGACGGGTAAATACATTAAGTAATAGCATCACCATACTAGGGATTCCACTCTGTGTGTGTTCAATCGCGTTTTTGGATAGCTAGTGTAGTGATGATCTTAAAAGATAATTTTATGTGTTTTTTCGTGCTTTTAAATGCTATGGAGAGCTTAAATTACTATACAAAAAAACAGCACACTATGTAGGTATAGGCTACAGTTGATACTTAATTAAGATTAAGAAGTAGCTATGTTCTTGGTCTATTTATTAAGTATGCATTTTCCAAGTGGAGAAAAGACAATGTTTTGTATTAAAAGTAGTTGACAGGATAATACTCGTATTTCCTTTCGGGGATATATATAATGCTCTAAAATATATGGACCTGGCTTAGTCACATATGTTTGAACCCAAAATACGACAATTTAACTCAACTTATCCAAATATGTTTTCTTAATCCAGTATTCTGCTACAATATGTATTTTTTAATTGATTTTGTTTATATATAATAACACTAATACGTTTAGTTAGCATAGAAGCTATACAAAAAGCATCTTCCATCGTTAAACATTACAATATCTACAGGATGATTGATTACGTACTGAGGAAACTACAAATACATATATTGTCCATGAAGTTTATTCAATTTGACCTCTGTATATGCATGCACCACTTTTTCAAAGATATATAAAACACTGCTTTTTCAGATGTTAAAAAAAATCAAATATGTTTATCATATAAATTCCTAGAAAACATACTACTTAACATCGAAACAAATGAAATCAACGTTGTAACTGTGACTACAATAAAACTGTCTACAATTAATATCTATACAGGGTGATTCATAATTAGTGAATCAAACTGAAATGGTAGATTCCTTATGCCAAAAGAAGACAAAAAGTCTATATGCACATATGTACTTAACCAAACGGTTACCTAGATACAGGCTGTTGCTTGTTGCAAAACCAACATCATTGTTTCCAATTATTAATAATAACAAGGCATATTAAGTGCAGCCAAAACAAAATGTGAGTTAAATCTGACAGATATTCATCAGTAGGTAGTACGTCTTTTGTGTTTTGTGAATGTGCTAATAATCGATTTTTTTATTGTTAAACTGTACCTTCGTTAATTGCTTGATGGATGGGTTTACTATAGAGGGGTATGCCGATATGGTGTTAATTTATGGGTGTGAGGGTAACGTACGTGGTGCAGCTAGGTAATACCGCCAAAGGTATCTTAACATATATTGCTGCACTTGATATGCTTTTTTATTATTAATAATTGGAAACAATTATTACACTTTTGCAACAAGCAACAGCTTGTATCTATGTAACCGTTTGGTTAAGTACATTATGTTTATATAGACTTTTTGTCTTCATTTCAATTTGATTCACCAATTATGAATCACCCTGTATATTATATGTTCTATGTAGACTAACGTCTACACACAACTATTTCTGCATTTTTACAAGTAGTTGCAGTTTCATAAACACTTGGCATTGTATATTATTGACTTGAAAATAGTAATCTAACTGTTTTTAGGAATACCAAGAAGCAATTCAAATGTGGATGGAAAGATACGATATAGAACTTGAACAGCGCGATTATGAAATTCAAGTACTAAAGGACAAGCGAGCAGAACAATTTACTAAATTACAACAACTCTCAAAACTTGTAAATGAATCTAATAATGCTCTATTTTATTTAGTTATTGCAATATCCTTTTAGTTTGAGGACCACAAACTACAAATTGCTCAATATCTAGAATTTAAAGAAAATCGCAGGAAAGAAGAAGAGTTGATTATGAAGAGAAACCAAGCTACAACTAAAATATCAGCATGGTGGAAGGGCCTAATGGTTAGAAAGGGTTTTGGTGCATTTGCACATCTAAAAAAGAAGGGAAAGGGTAAAGGATCTGATAAAAAGAAAGGGAAATAGCATATTTATTAAGATTCAAATATAAATTGCTTTTGTTTACGAAATAATAAATGGATAGACAAAGTTTCTTGTATTTTTAATTTGACGGTTTCTTCTAACTACTTGGGTAGTTCTTTGCATTTTTTTAATAAAATGAGAACCTTTCCTTTTTATAAAATGTACTAGCTGGCTCGGCAAACGTTGTTCTGCCCAAAAATAATTTGTCTCTGAAACCCCGTTTCACTACTATAGAGTTTTAATTTTATGTCATGTCCATCGTCTTGGACTTAAAAATAAATGCCATTTTCGCAATCAACTTCCCAAAAAACGTCATTGCGGTTCGCACGTAAAGTATATACCCGCGCAGCTGACTGACTGCGACGACCTATGTTAGCTCGTCGTGCCTTTGGCATTGTAACGGACACTATAAAACGACACGGAATTATTTTCACAATCACTTGTACACAAACCAAATTTGAATGTCTGACTGCGACGACCTATGTAAGGCATTTGGAATTACCCCCTGTTCATAAATTGCTATTAGTGTCTTATCACTTCTGCCTTCGGTTACCTGATGTGGATTATGACATGATGGGGAAAACCCTTCAAACCATTAAGCAATGACTGCAAATAGAAAGACACACTTTCGATATTTTCCAACTTTCCGGCTTTTCCTTTGGATTTTTCCGAATTTTCTTGTTTGCTAAACCACCTCGGGGGTAAGATGAACAAAACAAAAAAAAAATCATCCAAATCGGTCAAGTCGTTCTCGAGTTTTTGTGTTACTAACACACGGCGATTGATTTTTATATATATATATATAGATAGGGCATTTGGAATAATGATCCAAAAATATTTTAATGATAACTAACTTATGTAAGAAATTTTACTTGGAGTAAATGCAAAAAAAATACTAATGTAAAAAAGAGAACTTTATTATTTTAGTTTACAAATATTGAATATTTATTTGCAATTTAATTTTGAACTTAACGGTAATGGAGAATATACATTCATTTCAAAATAATAGGATTTCAAAATGTTATATAGTTCTAAGTATATATATATATATATATATTATTATCAAATAATTTTTTGTACTCATGACTTCAAAATTCATATTTCCCGGTCATTCCCGATGAGCCGAAAGTTACTTTTCCCACACTAGAGTGCTTTTTACGTTCCAAGAAAAACTAGGGCAATTGTGTGTTCTTTGTACGCCAGAGGCGCTTTAAACGTCGACAAAAGCTAACAGGTGCGTAGGATACGTAGAAAAGTTTAGTGATTTACGCTGTCAACTCATTAAAGTAGTAAAACACTAAACAATAATTTTTTAAATTTTTAAAAATATTTACAGTTTTTCGTTACAAAAAACATTGTACCTAACTTTTTCGGGAAAATTACCTTCCCGAACTTAGGTAAATAACTATTGAACGTGCCAGGAGTCATCGTGCTGGTTGCCCTTAGAAAACTGCTCTCGGACAACCCTCGTGGCAGTTTTCATTGCAATCAGCATTCGACCCTTGGCGTGTGCAAAATTATCGGTAAGTATGTCTCGCCTTTGTTATATTTCTATTGATAAGTTTCCAGTAATAACTTTAGTGTGCATTCAAAGATATCACATTTTCCACAGATTTGATTGTATAGTGAACGCATAACTAATATAGATTTTAATAGTAAATTAGTTCTGGCTGTTTTTAAGTAAAAGTGCACTGTAATTTACTATTACTTCTCGGTGTATGGAAATTAATCATAGCCAAAATTGAAGGACAATCAATTTGGTGACGCAATAATTTGTATAAAAACGTTAAAGCAATTATTGATCGTCTAGCATCAAGAGAAGACATATGGAAGGTGGCCAACAGCTCTTCGTTTGGGAACTCTCTGGCTGAATAACAACCATACACTTTAAACCAAAAGTATTTAAAACACTTACGTTGAATACCCTCAATAAGCATTTTATATCGACCATATTAAGGCGCACTATTCAAGACGTGACCGTACAAGTGAAAAAGATAATGTTATAATGGTCCTTATATTAGAAAATCGTTTTGAATTTCGCATTATGCAACCCATAATTTTATTGGCAGATGATACCATTTGCACCATATGTATATTAAATGACAATTCGTTGTCAAAACAAATGACACCAAGATCTTTTATTTCGTAATACCTAAAGTACGTTTTTTTTCTATAATAACTGTCAAAGTGTTACAGTGTTGGTAGATATGTGATTAAAATGCTAGGAAATTTTTATACCTCGTGTTGGTAGAATTTTTTCAAAATTATGGTTATGTGTCAATTTTGAATGTTAAAGTTTCTTAATTTGAACTCTTTACAAATTTCTTTTTTTAACATGGAATCATCATCATCATCAATAAAATCCGATAAAAAAAGACAACCAAGAAATATTTTAAATGCAAAAATGAAGCAAGCGATATTAAATTATGACATATCTGTCAAAATGGCAATAATTTTTTTAGTGGAAGAAAAGAACTAAAAATCTATGTACCAACATCATTAAAACTAGGGACCCTGCAAGAATGCAACTTATCCCCTAGAAAGTTGACCTTGAAAATTATTATAGAAAAAAAACGTACTTTATCTAACTTGCTACCATCAACGGTGCAATCAAAAACTACAGACAGGTCTTTCCTTGAAAAGGTTACAACTTTACATTTAGCTACATTTAAATTTAGTTTATTATTAGTACACCATTCACGAAAAAGATTTAAATTACTTTGACAATTGATACAATCAACTGAAGTGTTAACTGATGTGAATATCTTCACATCATTCGCAAACACTAACGTTTCGCATTGCAAAGTAAGCCCGAGGTTGTTAATAAACAGTAAAAATAGTAGGGGTCCAAGATTGGACTCCTGAGGTACACTAGACCGTGCAGTGAACGGTACAGAAGAGTAACCATTATATTCCACAATCTGAGTTCTATCTAGCAGATAATATATCAGTAATCTCATCAAAGAAATATTAAAACTATACATGTACAATTTCATAAGTAATAACCCATGATAGATTCGATCAAAAGTCTTTGAAAGATCATCAGTATAGACCACATCCATTTGTTCTTGGTTGTCAAGAATTTCAGAAGTGAACTGAACAAGACAGCATAAATTCGTCACTGTTGACCGCTTCTCAACAAATCCGTGTTGATATGGAGATATCAGGCGCGTAGGAGCCGCGGGGGCCACGGGGGCCAATGGCCCCCTCAAACAATTTTCAGAGGGGCCTGGCCCCCTCCAAAATATCTGTTTCTAGTTTCATCATAATTTATAATTTTACGTATTTCTTGCAACCACTAACATGAACATATATGAACTTGAATTGTAATTAAAACCCGCGTCTGTAAATCGCCTTATTTTTTATTGCCGCCGAGTAGCAATATTAAATTTCACTATTCCAGAAAGTAATCGGTGTGGTCGGATATAATTGAAATGGGACTACTATAACAACACTTTTCTTATCGGGTATTTGCCGTGCAACTGCAAGGTTGTTTCCAAAAGATGCCTACTATTAAGATTTTAACCGCCTTTTTGAACAACCGATTGGCGCGGGTTTGATAATAGTTATTTACTATAAAAGTGGGATAACAGCATCATTAATATACGTGCGTGTAAGTTACAAACGAGTGCGTAGCACGAGTTATGTAAGCACACAAGTATATTAATGATGCATTATCACACACGTATTGTACAAAATTTTATCTACGACTGCCTAAAATTGAGAAAAGTGCATTAAGAGAAATGTCAGATCTGTCGTTTTCAAAAATATTTTAGTAGGCAAATGTCATTATGTCATTCTACACTATTTCAGTTACGTAATGAAGTCATTACACAACTCAGTTGCGTAATGAAACCATTACATAACTGAGTGGTGTAATGAGCTTCATTACCTAACTGAAATAGTGTAATGCAGTCATTACACAACTCAGTTGCGTAATGAAACCATTACATAACTGAGTGGTGTAATGAGCTTCATTACCTAACTGAAATAGTGTCAAATGAGTGACGTAATGCGTTACTTATCCCACTGGAGTAGATAAAATACATTTTTCTTCAAACGGCAGTAAAATATGGCATTATTCTGCTGGATTGATGATGCTAAACTGTCACTTTATTGCCAATTGGCAGATAATATTATCTGCCGCTGACGAGCGGCAAATAAAGTTATTATCTGCCGCTGACAACTTTATCTGCCAAGTAATTTTCTTCGAATTTTGTTCACAAGTTGTAAATAATTTGTTATAAAAACGTTTGAAGAAAAAATACTATATGCTATTCGGAGCAAAAGTATCTTTATGTGGCTCGGCTGTACTTATCTGCCTCGCAAGCTCGGCAGATAACCCGTCCAGTCTCGCCACATAAATTATAACTTTTGCTCCTAATAACATAATATACTATTATTGATTTATTATGTAGAACATTAGTAGGTGCTTTACCAACTAGAATTTCTGATTTTGGTACAGGTTTCTGAATGATAGTTTCTTAATTGAATTTAGTTTTGTATTTGTGTTTTATTATTTTTAATCTTTATTTATACCCTTTTTATTTTTCGGAAACTCGTTTCTATATTTATTTAAGTTTGCTTATTCATGTGTATTCTTTGCTTATCTGAAAATCTGATAATAAACATTGTTCATTGTTTATTAATTTTTTTATGGTAGTGTTTTTTTTAAAATAAAATAGCACTTATTAAGTAACCAGTGACTACAAGATACTATTATAGTATAAAACTAAAAATTGATAATCAGGAAATCAGAAATATTATATCTCGTATTAATGGATCAAGTTAGAAGTATAAGTTTTTATTGAAAATAGAATGGCCCCCGCAGTCTAGAAAACGCTCCTACGCGCCTGGGAGATATGATATCTTTGACAGACGCGTCGATGTCCATGACCATCTCAAAAACTTTAGAAAAGTTTGATGATATAGCTATCGGTATATAGTTACTTACGTCAGTAGCACCATTATTCTTAAACACAGAACAGACTCGGGCTAACTTCCACTTATTAGGAAAGGTATTCATTTTTAAACGTCAGTTAAATATAACTAAAAGTGGAATGATAAAAATGTTTCCGCAATCTTTCGCGTAGCTGGAATTTGGTGAAGTCCAGATGTCTATTTGTCTTTAAGCTTATGAATTGCGAGTTTAATATCATTTTAGATATTAGATTGAATATTTACATTTATATTAGGAAAATTGAAGGATGCAGAATCACTATCCAACATAAATAAACTAGTCTTGCTAAACGCTGCTAAACTGATCAGCAAAGGCAATTACAATATCTTGAGGATGATTATAATGCACATCTTCTTTATGTAGCTTCCCTGGTGTTCGAGAAATACCCTTCTTAGATCTAATAAAGGACCAAAAACTCTTGGAATCAGTATTGATGGAATTTTCAATTTTAATTAAATAATCATTGTACACTACTCTAATTTGACATTTTACAAGAGCCCGAATACGTTTAAATTCTCTTAAACTATGTTGGCAGTTGCTTTTCCTATATCTCTTGTAAAATATTGGGGCTCACCGGATTACAGGGCTCGCTTCTACGTCGCTCACCCTGCAAATTATCCGGCTCGGTTGCTACGCAAATAAAACTATTAATTTTCCATTTAACATTTCTTTGTGATAAAAGACCATTTACAAGATAATTGCGAAAAATCTAAAAAGTCTACCCTTTTTTGAAAATGGCGACGGTTTCCCATTCCCAATTTTTCAGGACTTTTTATACATTCAACAAGATTACAGGAAGCCTAGATTAACATCTCAGCCAAATTTTAAAACTTTCCTATTTTTTTCTGTATTTATCGAACAATGTACTTTGTAAGTGTAACCAGCAACCAAAAACCCGTTTGAATATACTCAACCCAAACTATTGTCTATGAATATTTAACCTTCGGTTGCTGAGAAATGAAAACAAAATGTTGGGGTTTCATGATAACCAGTGGCGTAGCTGGGCCGAGAGGCGCCCATAAAAGAGGGGTCGTATATTTTTTAAGAACTAAAAAATTCAATTAAAAAGTAAATATGGCATTAAAAATATTTACTTCTGCGTTGCTGTCAGCGAAGAGATCAATCAAATTATTCAAGTTGAACGCTTGATCTGTTTCATATTCAATTATTAAAAGGGCGAATAAATTACTCGGTCACGATTGAAACATACTGTTCCGTTAGTAATTTTTGATTATTTTTAAGTTTGGCTGTGGCTGTAGTTACTGAAGTCGTCAGAAATAGAAAAACAGCAGTATACAAATGTTTATACTAACAGTGAAGTGGCGATGTGGTTATTACAAATAAGCAGTTTTGCGACCTCTTTATTAAAATCAAAAACACCGCCGTGGCACTTCAGCTGTCTCTTTGTCAGTGCAATTGGCTGTGTGATATAATACGGATGGGGCCATAATTATATATAACAGCAATGAGATAACATGAACAAAAAATAGAATGCTCGAGTAACAGCTGACCATACAAAAAACAAATATTTTAGTAGGCATGTTTAGTTGACATTTGTCATAATTAAAATGAGCGTCAAACCTACTCGAATATTTGCTATTATGTTTATCTCTTTCTTACTCAAGCAATACGTGTTATTTTCTTGTTCATGTTATCTCATTGCTGTTATACAGATTGTCCGAAATCCGTTTGGAACATATATAGTCCAGTCGTTGAAGGTAAAAAT
Organism: Agriotes lineatus; assembly: GCA_940337035.1. NCBI lineage: Eukaryota > Metazoa > Arthropoda > Insecta > Coleoptera > Elateridae > Agriotes > Agriotes lineatus. The sequence goes on along the minus strand of CALNHX010002258.1, from coordinate 20,850 downwards.
ATGCTATTATATCAGAATTCTTTGAACCTTGACCGATTGACGTGAAATTTGGTGAGTGGTTAGGGATGGCTCAAGAAGCAAAAGTGACATAGCGCCGATGTGCGCTTTTACCCTGAGAGTGGATGCCACCTCTTCTCGGGGGTGGAAATTGTTCACTCAAAATGGACTACATAAGTAATACTAAAATAAAGTAATTTGTAAAGGGATAATGGTCAATACCAATTCTAGTGGAATGGCTGGGGTTTTATCGCTCATTTTTTTTCAAAAATTCGAGTGCCCACCGTTTTTGCATCGTAACTCGCTTAGTTATAATGCAATCGACTTTTAATAGTGCTCATTTTAAAGGTCTTTTTAATCACTACAAAAAATGTTCTATAAGTTTTTCCCTAAAAATGCATCGGTTTTCGTTAATTAACGTTGATCACTTCGAACCAAGTTGTTGCAAAAAAAAAATCTTCTTCAGCCAGCCATAACTTCTTTTATTTGGACCTAGAACATTCATAAACAAACCAATCTCTTTCCTGTTTTCTAAGCTTCATTTTTAGTTATTACAACTTATTTGATAGAACGCGAAGTTTCGACTTATTCGCGAAAAACCGTCCAAAAACATACATTTTTATAACGAAAAATCTAAGTTTTCAATCGCGGATAGCTCGAAAATATCGATCTATCGAAAAAACTATATAGAACATTTTTTACTTATAATTTGTCCCTCTATCCATTTACGGGGTTATTTTGAGTAAACACATTTCCACCCCGAGAAGAGGTGGCATCCACTCTCTGCGTAAAAGCGCACCCCGGCGCTATTTCACTTTTGCTCCTTGAGCCATCCCCTACCACTCACCAAATTTCACGTCAATCGGTCAAGGTTCAAAGAATTCGGAGCGGAAAACTTCAACGACTGGACTAATAGGAAATTAATGAGTGCGGCAAGGAAGACATAAACAAAATGAGTAGCAAAACAAATATAGAATGTAATCATATAAGCCGTTCACGACCTTTTTGGGACAGAGTTGGCTATGATTTTTTCTTTTCATGTTGGACTAACTGATTCGATGATGTAGCGGATGCAACTTTTTTTTCTGTCAATGCCTGTTCGACATTTTCTTGGCAATGTGGTGCCAGATTTATTATTTTAATATTCGTAAGAAAATAAATGATTTATCAAATGTGCAAAAATAATTTTAATTTCCCTCAAAGGAAAAGTCAAAATGCCCAAAATAATTTTGTTACAACAAAAAATTTTCATTAAACGATCCTACTTCCCCCACACTAATTTTGTTACAACAAAAATTTCCATTAAACGATGCTACTTCCAATTTAAAAAAGACAGACCAAATTTAAAAGAACGCGAGTCGATGTGGAGACTAGAGAATATCCGGCAACAGTGTACCTATTCAGAAAATATAACCTTAAACTGAAAACAACCTAACCTAACACAAAAAGTGTTAATTTCCATGAGGGTGTGTAGTTGCAACAGAGGTTCTGCCATCAAAATTACTAGATGGTCATAGCCTCACCTGACCCAAAAAGATCGTGAACGGCTTATGGCTAGGTAAATTTTTAAACTAAAATTAAGTCAATGAAACAAACAAACGCTTCTGTCAAATATTTTGTCTAACCACCCAGTTGGTACGTAGACGGAGTCTTTCAAAATTTCAAACCGCAAGGGGTGTAAAAGAGATAATAATAGTGTTTTTATTGACTGTGGCTTTATTGTCCTCTTGACTGACCATCTAGGAAGTTGAAATTTGGTCAATGAGTTCTTTTTTACAAATCCGGGTTGACGAGTTTTTCTATAGATCGCCAAAAAGTGTTTCTTTTACATATCGGGTTAAATCATTTTCGGGGTTTTCAAAATTCACGCCCCAAGATGTCAATTTTATTAGCAACAACCTTAGTCGCAAGCTTTATTACGTAAAATACAAATCATTGTGCTGCTTGGAAGTTATTGTGGTTAAATTTCCTCTACTTCATTTGTTTTTAGTGACCATTCTATGGCTAATTTTTTACGATAGCTGAACACTTGCAATTTGATTTTGAATTCTTGAAATATACATTTTGGCATGATGGAGAATATCTTTCCACATCAAGTAATGAGGATACCTGGCGATGGCGGATGCTCCTTTTTAATACCGTGTCTTTCATCATGTTTGGCGCACATGTAACAGGGCATGAGATTAGAGCTCAGGTTGTGGACCATGTAGTCTAGCACTGGGTGAGGTTTCAGGTTGCAAGGTTCGACCAGCATAGAGACAACTACCCTGATAGAGAAACATACCAAGCTGATATATTGCGCTGGACAAACTGACTAAACAATCACAATTTAACTGGGGCAATCTAATAATTATTAATTTCCTTATAGGGTTGTTTATAAAATTAATTTAGACTGATTAAAATATGCTGTTTTGTATTTTTATTTACTTGATCCAAAATAAATGGTAGTATGCCCTTTAAGTATTTTATTTATCTGCAATTTATTATATCGAAACGCTAGCTCAGTAGAACAATTAACTCTATTCTCAGGGATGAATTCCTAATAGATTGTAATTTTTACTTGATCTGGTGCGCCACTGTACACCTGAATTAGTTCCAATACACAGTATCTATTGTATGCAATATGTCAAAACGTACAAAATGGTTCGTATCGTGCAGTCAGCGGTGTTGACTTTAAAATAATCAAAATTGTGAACATTCGCATAGGTATTTATTCAAATCGTAGAGCTTTGGCGGTTATTATTATCATTTGTTACAGGCATTAATTTGTTACATGACGTCAGAAGGGATGCCGACTAAATCTCGCAATTGTTTTACCTTCGCCTAACCTCAAATTTGGGTAAATGCTTATAATTTGAATTGCGCCTTCGCTGGATGCTAGGATATGCTTGAATCTTGATAAGCAAGGTCTGGTCTCGTATGCACACAAATTTCCCGATCCTAACACTGATACGTTTCTCTCTGAAACGGTTTCCCCCGTGTTTTTGCTGTTGGTCGGTTTCCTGCACGCTGCCTGATGCGTCGCAGTAGAAATCCCTGCCTTTGGACCCTATTTCTGGCGGGAATTCAATATCGGAATCCTGATGTGATCGGCTGGCAATGATCGTCGAGGTACTGTCGGTGAAAATTTAATTTTATGTTGCGGAATATCCCACAAACGTTCCCACATAAACTTCAACACTTGGTCAACAAAATCATACACTTTTTAGCTCAAAAAATTTTAATTTATTATATAAAAACTTTAGTTGAAGTGGAGCACAAAACTACATGTCAAGCTTAATTTAATTATTCATCTGTTCTCCCTTATTTCCGTTATTAAAAACAAAATCTAATCTATTACTATGGTTACCAAGGCACCGTAAATTGGTTTTGATCAAATTAAATACGTTGTGGAAATAAACTTTGATTACAAATTATATTTACAAATTTCTTATAATTAAAATATTGTCCATTTCTTAATTTTAACAGGTCTCTTTGCGCCATAAACACGTTTTACTATTTACTCTGTTCTTTTCACTCGCGTTAATTACACTGATTATTTTATAGAGTTCATTTCTTAATCATTGCTTTTCCCTGTCCTTCTGTCTGCTTTTCACTTGCTTTTTCATGTCCTTCTGTCTGCTTTTCACTTGCTTTTTTATGTCTTGTTGCCTGACTTTCTAATTTGCTCTTTGTAACGTATTATTATTTTCTTCTGGCTTCCTATACCTTTTTTAGATTGCTCACAATTTCCCTGCTTAGCTGTATTGAAATCTACGCTTCATTGACATGCACTTCGCAAACCTTTTTGTGGCTATTAATTCTGCACAAATCTAATATTTAATTAATTTGAACGTCAACTTCAACGCTGTGAAAAAACAAGCTTTGCCCTTTGTTACTTACTCAATTCATTTATTAATACTAACATCTCTTTTCCAATGCATTTACTGATTGAAATTTAAGCTTAGTATTGCAGTTACATAAAACACCCCAACTCTGTGCTTATTGACTTGTTTCTTAAGTTGTACTGCTAGCAGAATCAGGGCGTGGCCTAAGACCATCACAATATCTCTGGGGAGGAGGCCAACAAAGTGTGGTTATTTTGGACGTTCATATTTTCTAATACCATCAATCTGATTTTTACTTTCTGAATACCCAAGCCCCTGATCGCCATTTGCTAGATCGATTTCTTATTACGTATGCAACAAGCGTAAAGACATTTTGAAGGCTATTAAAACCGTGCATAGCATGGGTACTCTGCTAGTTACTACTATATTATACTACATACGGCCAAAGAGCATATAATTATATGCTCTTTGATACGGCCCTGACTGCTCAACAGTTTGCACAAAAGCTAATTTCACGTTTCAAATCCTCATTACGTGTCCAAACCATCTCATTTATCCCTCTTCTTGGCTTTATTTCCAGTTTCTCTCTATATGCTGCGTATCTGACTATCCATAATCGTTTTTGTCTCTATCTTCCTTAGGAATCTCATTTCGGTACCGCTTAGCTTATTTTGTTGTCTTTCCGTTGTTGCCCATGATTCTGAGCCATATGTTATTATTGGTACTGCTACTTTTTTTTATATTTGCACTTTTGTTGGTATTTCTTAATTTCCAAGAAAAGTGTTCTTGATACTATTAAAGAATCTTCCTGCTGCTCCTCTTCTTTCTTTTATTTCTTCGTCTATTCTTCCATCCTGGAGGAATACTGAGCCTAGATATTTAAACATTCATACTTGTTCTAGCTTTTCCCCTTCCAGTTCTATTTTGTGCTTTGTTTCTTCTCTGCTTATTGCCATGGTTTTTGTTTTGCTACTGTTGATTTTCATGTTTATATTTTCCAGCTGTCTTTGTACATGTTCTATATTTTTATTTAACATTGTCTTATTCTTCGCTATAATTACCATATCATCTGCGTAACAAATCTCTAAAACTCTTATGCCTATTCTCCATTCTCCAGTTTCTTACTTCATAGTGTTCAGCCAACTTTCTTGTTTTCTTGATAGCTTCATCCAGCACTAGGGAGAAAAGTAGCAGACTCAAAATACATCCGTGCCTCATTCCTTTTATTGTTTCAAACTGTATTGATACATCATGTCTTGTTCTCACGTAGTTTGTTGTGCTTTGGTACAGGCTCTGTACGCTTCTCACCACTTTTTGCTGTACCCCCCTCTTTTTAACACTTACAATATATCATCCCTGTTCAATCTGTCGAACGCTTTGTCTAAATCTATGAAGCATAAATTCACTTCTCCTGCTTCTGATTGTTTTTTCACTTACCTGCCTGAGTATAAAGATGGCATCCTGAACTCCTCTATTTGGCCTGAACTTGTACTGGTTATCCTCTAGCGTATATTCTAATCTGCTTTCTTATTATTTTTTCTAGAATTCTTGACAATGTTTTTGTTACTGTACTGAGCATTGTCAATCCTTTATAATTCCGGCATTCTTTTATGTTCCCTTTTTTAAAAAATTGGTGTAATTATTCCCTTCTGCCAGTCCTCCAGTGCTTGTCCTGTACTCATTACGTTGTTGAAAAGGTGTCTAATTTGCTCCCTTATTTCTTTTAGCATTTCTGTTGTTATTTGGTCATGTCCTGGTGCTTTTTCTGTTTTAGTCTTCGCAATTGCTTCTTTCACTGCTTCTGTTGTAATGTCGCCTTCTTCGTTTTGCTCTTGTTCTCGCTCTTCCTTTGTTACTATTGTATCCGTCTTTTTCTAGGTCTTTTCCTTCCAGTAACCCTCCACCTTTCCATTATCGCTTCTTCGTTTGCTAGGTTCCCTCCTTTTTCGTCTTTGGTATTGTTTAAAGTTGGTATTTTCCCTTTCCTCATATTTCTCATAGTACCGTAGAATAAATTTGGATTTTCTTTATATGCCCTTTCCATTTTTTCCCCGAAGTCTCTCCAAGTTCTTTGTTTTTCTTCTTTTATGGTTCTCTTCACCTGTCCTCTTTCTATTTTGTATTCTTCGTAATCTTCTTGTTTTCCTGAACTGAAGTACTTTTTCCATTTTACTGCTGTTCTCACTCTGTCTGTCCACCAATGTGTTCTTTTAATATTTATGTTTGTTATTTTTGTGGTTTTGCAACTTTCTTCAGCTGCTAAAATTGCCTTTTTCAATTTTTGCCACATTTCTTCTATTGTTCCTTCTTTTTCCATATACCTCAGCTTTTCCTCCATTCTCTTTTGAAACTTCTGCTTTATTTTTTGTTCTTTTAGTTTGTAACTTTGTATCTTTTATTTTATTATTTTTCGTTTCTTAACCTGTTCCTGTACATTTTTGTTCTTTATTGTCATTGATACCATAAAGTGGATGCTCTCTATTTCGGGTCTTCTTTTTTACTTTTACGTCTCGAACCCTGGGTCTAATCTGCTTGCTAAATATAAAGTAATCTATTATGGATTTCTCATTTCTGCATAAACTGCGAGTTTTCTATTACTAGTTCGTTTTCGATACATAACTCCAGTATTCTTTCCCAGTTTGACGTTCTCGTTTCTTCTCTGTGTTTTCCTAGACACCATTCGAATCCGTCGTTATTTCCCACTCTCCCATGATAATGACTGGATTGTTGTAGTTGTCTATTTGTTGTTGTATTTCACTGAAAAACATATCCTTTTTCCTCTTTTTTGTCATCTTCATTTAGCCCGCATGCTATTATTATCATGTATTCCCCTTCTCCTTCCTCCTCTTTAATTTTTACTGTCAATATCCTTTCACTTACATATTTTTCCCTTTTCACGTATTTCATATTCGCTTCTTTTATGATACACGCCATCCCTGCTTGTGCATACTTTTCCTGCCTGACCTCTGACCAGTACTTCTTTATAGTACGGGAGCCAGTGAACTTTTTTGTTACGTCATTGGGCTCACGGCTAAATTAAACTTCATGAATTAGTTTTTGTGCTGATGTAAACAAAAACCGATTTCTGCAATCCCGAATCCGGGGATAACATTATCGGTTGCGCTGTGAAAGTTGTCGTAATTGACGACTATTTCACGTCATTTTTAAATGCAAAATACAAATTGCCATTAAAAGTTTAATTAACACATAGCAATAAAATATATTTCTGCAATGTGGAATCGGGGGATAACCCCTTCTGCAAAGAGGGTGAATATGTAAGGTTGAAGTTTTAAAAAAGTTTGTAAGATAAATGAAAATTTCTTTTTGCATGCACTAGTGCGAACATTAAACATTACAAAAATGATATTCTGCATAACAAACTCCGGGGTCATGACTTTCTGCAAGCGCCCCAAAAGCAACTTGTCGCGCGCCGTCAAATGCTCGTGCCGAGTCAATTTCACGTTATTATATTCAATAAATCAATGCGATTTATACAACAATAAATATACACGAATTCTTCTTACTATTCTCAATTTTCTCAAGCATGTTGTTATCGTGTTTCTCAAGTGCTACCGGCATTACCTCTTTACACAAAATAGTACAATTTCCACAAATTAATGTAATAAACACGACCTTTAGAACGTTTATGAGATAAACTACAAAAAAGGCATGATCGAGGAATCGTAGATGCTTCCGAAAAGCTCGTCTCGATGTCTGTTTCGAGGTCTATTGGATCAGAAACTTTTTCTAGAGCAACTAACGATGAAGTGGTACTCTCCTGTGTTGTATTGAGATGTTTTTCAGTGCTGCTCTGGGTTTCAACAGCCTGGAAAGATTTTTTGATGGAATGTACAAATATTTTCATTGTAATTATTTAGTTTAGCTGTCAGCAGATGATTTTTTGTGTAATCGGAGAGAAAAAGCGGAGGACTTTTTAGCGAAAAAAAAATGATATTAAAATTATGATGTTCTGTTACAGTATCAAATTAACCTTACGACACTCACGAATGGGCCAGTATAGAATGCTAAACAAATTCGGGAAATGGGGCGCGCTCACCCTGACAATCGTTAAAAACAGGCTAAAGGCCTCGGCTCTAATGCGCTCAGGGAGATGGGCGTGGTTCAAGACGGTACACCGCAGGGCAAGCGTGTCGAGGTATATACAGGGTATTGCTAAAGAAATGGGTGCCACCAGATCCAACTCAAGATACCCACGTTCAACCGGACCTGGAGGTTTAAACGGAGCGAGAAGTACTCAAATAACTATTTCGGAAACCCTGGTGCAGCGACAGATACAAAACCTACCTGGAATGCCCGTCCGCCACGTCCGGGACTCACTTTACAATGGTCGTAACACAGTGTCACAGTCCCCCTGTAAACAAACATGCACAAGACACAAAAAGGCAAAGAAGAAAACTGTTCGGTTAATACATCTATTGGCCACACCAAGTGACCTACCAAACACCATACAAAAATACAGGTATATTCGGCATCTATGCCGGCTAGTAAGATTGGCTTATAAGGTACGCCAAGCTGGGAGGCGCGTTAGCTAAAGGTTTCGGCGCATAGCTGAGTCGAACAACAAATCCAGGCCGAAAGAGGTGAAACGTCGATTTAGGCCTCAACAGGCATGACGCGCGAGTGCAAAGCCTGAACTTGGGTTCGAGTCACCAGACTTACAGTGAAATATCTAAGAATAACAAACATGAACGGTTAATCTACACAAACAAAACTGTCTGCCAGCGCAAAATATTAGAACACTACGTTAAATTTTATTACTTATAAATTAAATCTCCCGCGATTGAAAACAATTTCGAAAAATTCCTGAAGTTTGTTCATAAACATAAAATACAGAATTTTGATCATTCTTCAATTTAAATAAATAAATAAATAAATAAATAAATAAACGTTTATTTAGCACTTGGCTAGCTTAACCTAATTACAAAAAGAATGCTAATATTATTAAAAAAAAAAATAGTTCAGTTTCTTAAGTAAACATTAAGATTCTTGCTAAAAGTTTTCAGACTATTTGCATCTTTTACCCATTCGGGTAGAGAGTTGTACGAGCGAATCCCACTATAAAACAATGATTTTTGAAGCGCTGTTGTTCTTATCCTAGGGATATTAAAATGATGATTTGATCTTAAATTGTGATCGTGAAAGTTTTCACGGGTCACAAGGTAAGATTTCAAATACGCCGGCTGTAAGTTATGTTCAATCTTGTAGATTAAAATGTGATTTGCCCGTTCAATACATTGACCTATATTAAGCCATTTTAACATGTTCAACATATTCTGTATTGGAGTGTATCTATCACAGTTCAATAAGATGCGCATCACTTTATTTTGTTGTACTTGTAGTTTATAAATATTTTCCTTTGTACAAGAAATTAATAACGAGCAAGCATATGAAAAGTGCGGAAAAATTATAGTATTATACACTATCATTTTTGCCCACTGAGACAAACATTTTGAGACACGATAAAAAAATCCTATTTTTTTACCAATTTTCTTACACATATAATCAACATGATTACTAAAAGTTAATTGCGGGTCTAACATAACTCCCAAATACTTAATGCTAGAAACAAAATTAATATCATCTCCATTTATGTTAAGTTTATATCCCAGAGCACAATATTTTTGGCACATTATCTTGGAACCAATAACCATACATTTTGTTTTAGAGCTATTTAACTTTAGTTTATTTTGGCATAGCCATCCGTATAATATTTGAAGTTCCTCGTTTAAAATCTTGGTTATTAGTTCAAAGTCCGTACCAGAAACCGATATTAAAGTGTCATCGGCAAATAAATTCACGAATGAGTTTCTTAGACAGTTCTGAATGTCATTCACATAAGCAATAAATAAAAGAGGCCCTAACACGCTTCCTTGTGGGACACCCCACACACTTTCTCTTGGGGATGACACTTTATTATTTACCTTGGTACAATGGTTTCTATGTGTTAAAAAATCTTTTATCCAATCTAAAGCACTACCACTCAAGCCATATAATACAAGCTTCTGAACAAGTACATTCCTGTCGATAGTCTCAAAAGCACGCTTTAAATCTACAAATACACCTAAGGTTACTTTGGACTCACTCATATCTCTCCTCCAGTTTGCGCACACATATTGTAGGGCTGACTCACACGAGTGTCGGCTCCTGAATCCTGATTGGCCATCGTATAGTAACCCATTATTTTCAAAATAGCTTTTTAATTGCTTACACACAACAGTTTCTAGTATTTTGTCCACTACAGGTAACAAGTTTATAGGGCGTAGATCACTAATAGCACATGGTTTAGAAACCTTCGGTATGGGAACTATGACGCTTCGTTTTAATCCATCTGGGATTTTTCCTGCTTTTATAGAGGTATTTACTAGATATAGAAGTGGAAACCCTATGACACAAAAGATGTCTTTAAGAAATTTTATGGTAAGAGTACCATCACTAGTGCTTTTATTTTTTAGACCATACACCACTTTTCTAAGCTCAGACAACGTTAATGTTTGGAAATTTGGTAAACTACACTGCACATTATTAATAACGGATATCCATGGTTTAGGTTCTATACTGTCAGAAATTTCTTGTAGACTGTCAGCATAAAAGTCGTTTATATTTTCTTCCACACTATTAGAATATTGGCCAAAGTCAATGTTTGTAAAATCTGCAGTCTTATCTTGTCTGCCCACTAACGACTTTAATGTAGACCACATCTTCTTTCCGTTTCTCTTACATTCATCAATATTTTTGTTGAAGTATTTTGTCTTTTCATTTCTTAAAACAGAAATTACCTTATTCCTATTTCTTTTGTAGTCATTCCAGTCGTTTTCTGCTCTTGTAATATTGAACCTCTTGTATGCCGTATCTCTAACTTGTTGTGCTTTTTTTACGTCATGCGTTATCCAAGGGTATTTTTGTTGTATTTTGTGTATATTTATTGTGAGAAACTATTGTTGTGCAAATCGCATTGATTTGTTGAATATAATAACGTGGAATTGTCTCGGCACGAGCATTTGACGGCGCGCAACAAGTTACTTTTGAGGCGCTTGCAGAAGGTCATGACCCCAGAGTTTGTTATGCAGAATATCATTTTTGTAATGTTTAATGTTCACACTAGTGCATGCAAAAATAATTTTTCATTTATCTTATAAAAATGTTCACAACTTCAACCCTACATATTCACCATCTTTTGCAGAAGGGGTTATCCCCGGATTCCACATTGCAGAAACATATTTTATTGCTCTGTGTTAATCAAACTTTTGATGGGAACTTGTATTTTGCATTTAAAAATGACGTAAAATAGTTGTTAATTGCGACAACTTTCACATCACAACCCTAAATGTTATCCCCGGATTTGGGATTGCAGAAATCAGTTTTCGTTTACATTAGCACAAAAACTAATTCATGAAGTATAATTTAGCCGTTTACCTTATGACCTAACAAAAAGTTCACTGGCTCCCGGACTATTATTGCCTCTTCCTTTAGTGCTCTTATTTGTTATTTCTTCTCCATATTTTTTAAGCTGCTCATTAATGTTGCTTACGGCCTTGCTTGTATCTGCCTTAACTTCCTGTATCTGTTTGGATAGCCCTTCTATTAGTTTTTCAAGCTTTTCCATGTCTACTTCGCTCTCTTCCGTCTGCTCTGCTGGTTCAGATCTCAGTAGTTTCTTGCTCCTTTGAAACACTTCTTCTTCTTTTGCCTTTTTCTTTTGTTCCAAAGTTCTGTTCCTGACCCTACACTATTAGCTCTATTTCTCTCTTCATTTATTTTCTGTTTTTTTTTCGGGTCTCCGTCGTCTATATGTTACGTCTTGTTTATTGGCTGCACGTGCCCCTTGTTCATGTGCCCTCGTTTATATTACGCCACCGCGCACCGCCCGCTTAATATCTCACCTGCTCAATTCCTTTGTCTGATTTGGATGCACCAATCAGGTCTGTTTATTACACCGCCACGCGCGCATATTCCGATGTGACCTTCGCTGCACCGTCTCTTGCACGTGATTGTCGCCTTTGTGTTATCCCGCGCCCAGATTATCGCCACTTTTCGTTGGTGTTATTAATCTTTTACGTAACTCGGACCACTTTATTTGTCCATTGCAGTTACTTGCACCTTCTTTAGCTCACTGTTAGATCATTTTCCTGTTCTCTAAATTTCCACTTACGCTCGTAGAATCTATTTAGAACTCCGATGTGACACGCCCGACCTTCCGGTAACGCGTCCCAAATCTTTCGGTTTATGTTGGGGAATTTGGCCAAAAACGACATACCACTTTTATAACATTAAGTAACTTGTTTATTTATTGAAAGATCATTGCACAAAAATTAACATAGGATTGTCTTAACATAATGATTCATCTAGACATAACATAAAAAAATTAACGTATGTTCTTGCAAAAATCCTAACAGCCAAATCATAAATGTGTCATTTTACCCATACCATCTTGCCTAAAATGACACACCTGTGATTATGGCTTGCATAATTCACAAATATATTGTTTTTTCGTTTTAGGTATATCCGCACATTCACAGTGGGCCCATTTGTTGCACACCATGCATCTAATCCAAGGTTCTCTGGATTTGGAAAGAGAGTACAACTCATTGCAATATAGACAAGGGGGGTTATCGTCGTCATCATCAATTTCTATCTCATCCCGTGTTTCACAAATTTGTGATAATTTTTTTTTCGCCCGTTTAGCTGCTTTGCGTTCCTCAACTGCCTTCTTCTCTATTGCCTTGGCTTTCATCTCTTCTATATATGGACTACTTGTAAGGAGTTGCGTTCCTTCAGCTTTTCTTGTTCTTGTAGTGCGTTGGATCCCAGAAATACTTGGTAATGGTGAAATGTCTTGAGGTCGTACTGTTACAAGATTCTTGCTAGGAGTCTCGTCCTTTTGGATTTCAGACAAATTTTCAATTATCGTGGAAGCATCAGGTGCATTATTTTGTGTTTATAGAACTTCATTTTCCAAAAAGACCTCTGTATTTTGTGCAACGTTTGTAGCTAATGCTGGATTAAATAAATAATCTGGAAAAATATCTGGATTGAGAGGCCAAATTCCAGTCTTCTGAAATCCACTCAGAGCATTTTGGTTTGTTGTTGCCTTTCCGTAAGCTATTGCAAATAAGCCCCCAATCTGGTATTGTGTGACTGTTCTGCCTGGGTGACATTTCAACCATTTAGTGACTTCTTGATGATAATAGGTTTTGAGTGGCCCAAAAAAGCACACATCTAATGGTTGTAAGCGATGTGTGCAGTGTGGGGAAAAACATAAAATTACAATACCATGATGCTTAGTGTAAGTTAACACAGGGCTGTCCAACGTGTGGCCCGCGGGCCGCATGCGCCCCACCAGGATATTTTTGCGGCCCGCGGATCGATAGATACTATACTTTCAGGAAACATGAATCTATATTATACATTATAAATAATTGAAAACAATTTAAAATAGGTACCTAGGACATAGGTACAAAAATATATCATTAGTAAAACAATTTTCACTTTATCTTTCAACATTGTGTTAGGAAATAGTCCAGCCCACTTCCGATGTAAGGGTTGTCTTGTCCGTTGTCTCAGTCTGGTAGTTGCCACTAACGCGAATGGTGCTGTAGCGACCAGACACCTGTTTTTGATTGTTTTTTAGTAGTGTTTAGTTCTTCTAGTTGTTAATTATGTTAAGAAATCCTAGCTGCGATACGCGTGGTCACGAAGTATGAACGACAGCGTCGTTCCCTCTCAGTGTTGGGTAGTAACTAAGTAAAAGTAACTCGTTACTGGTAACTAGTTACTTTTCAGTAACTTAATAGTAACTTAATTACTTTTGTGTTTTCAGTAATTGTAACTATAACGCGTTACAATTATTTAGTAACTTAAGTAACTGAATATGACAAGTTACATTTTCATGCTACAAATGTAAAATATTTTAAAATGTTCGATTTTTAATGCGTAGTATTCATGATACAATAAAGTTTTGTATCATGCGTAGTATTTAAGAAATTATACCTGAAGCTGAAGAATTTGTAGAAATTGCGAATGGTTCAGTATGAAAATGCTAATACCGACCACAGGTCTTGTACTTAGTCGATAATAAATAATATTTGACGGATCCTATTTGAGTGGTGACAGCTATTTCCAGTAATCTTTAATCCTTTAACAACTAGAAGCTCTCTGAGCAGGAATGTGGATTACTGGATCCCAAAAACATCGTTGAACTAGCGCGTCTAAGCTCTAAGCCTGTTCCTTCCCCCACCTTCTGGTGTTTAAACATTACTATAATAATTCTGTGTTGTAGTTGCTATTTGCACTTCATGTAGTAAATTTGTTACAAGTTTCAATAAGTGTTTGTTTAACAAAATGAATAGCACTTTAATGGAGGTTGATGATTTTGAAGACGTGCGGTTAGCGAGCAATAAAATACCTTGGCCTGGGTATGAAGAATTTTTCGAATATAAAGCTTATAAAGATCCTCTGAAAAAAAATATTACGGTAATGTGTAAATTGTGTCTACCGCAAACAAAACTTTTGTCCTGTGCCGTTACATCATCGTCAAATATACGTAAACATGTTAAGGTAAGCGGCAATGCATTTTGTTTAATATGCAGTGTTTTTTTTCCACGGATTCTTCTAGATTATTACAATTTAGTTGGGTAATCAGTATAAAAAAGCTATGGTAAAAACACACAAGAAAACACAACCACTACATACATTTTTTTGTTTGGATTTTTATTTGGTGGCTTTTCCACTGAGTTTTTTCATGGCTTTTTTCAATGGATTCGTTTCTGTTTTTTTATCCTTGGCTTTTTGCAAGGCTTTTATTATCCTAGTATGACTTTATTTGCATTTTTCGAAAAAGTTTTGGGAATGTTATCTACATTCTTTCCTACTAATAAATCCTCGCTTTTTACCGTAATTCATGTTAAATTGAATTAATTTTAAGTTTGTTATCATTGTATAAAATTGTAGTGGGCAATTCACTGGGCTTAGCCGGTTTTTGTCACAAAGAAACGAAAATAAATAAATAAATATCATTCCCAGTGTTTTACAATTGCATTTGTTGTAGATCAATCATTCTTCTTATTTAAAGAAAATTGATGCAGCGATCTCTGCTTGCAAGAAAAAACGAATTGAAGTCGGTGATAACAAACAGCAAACGCTTGAAAGTTGTATTAACCGCCAGGGCAGCATATCACAGCTAAAATTAAATCAGATCACGGAGCGTTTAATTGTTGAAGCTATTTTGCCATTTTCATTTATTGAAGGACAGCCTTGGAGAAATTTTACAAACACAGCATTTCCAACAAACCACATTATGACGAGGAAAACTCTCATGGCTAAAGTGCAGCAATCCTTCCACAATCTAAAGGAAAAATTAATAGCTGCATTAGAAAAACCAAATCTTGTTGCTGTAACAGCAGACCTGTGGAAAATGTATAACAGGCAAGTATTAAACAAAAATACCTTTCGTGTTACTTCAACATTCTGATTGTTTTTAGAAGTTTTCTGGGAATGACTGTGCATTGGATAGAAAATACGACCCTACACAGAAAATCTGCTGTGATTGCCTGTCGTCGCTTAAGAGGTTGCGTTAGATACAACATTTTAGCACAGAATATGGAGGAAATATTTCAAGAATATAACATCCAACATAAAATCTGTAAGGTTATCACTGACAACGGGTCGAATTTTGTGAAAGCTTTCAGGTATGTAGTTCAGTATTCAGTAGTCGTAGTTCAGATTATGACAATTAAAATATATTCCGTTTTGGGGTTTGCTTACAATTTCTAATTTTTTAAGATTATTTGGTGACAAAGAAGAAGAAGAGGATGAAGATAATGAAGACGTGACAGAAGCTGTAGAAATAACAGAACTACTTCAGAATGGAGAAATGGAAATTGATAACCATTATTTATTGCCACCTCATCATAGATGTGCTGCCCACACATTGAATTTATTAGCGACAAAAGATGCCCTAGTAGCAGAAAAGGACATTATTTATAAAAGAGCTTCTCGAGCAGCATTTGCAAAATGTCAAGCATTGTGGAATAAACAGTCATACTCTGGACCTGCTGCAGATGAAATAAAGAAGTGCTTGGGTATCCATTTAACCACGCCTAATGCCACAAGATGGAATTCCACTTTCGATGCTGTTAAATTAATAGCAAAATTGATTTCAAAAAACGTTAATAGTTTTAACGATGCTTGTGATCTTGTCAAAATTTCACGGTTGTCAGCGCAAGATATTAAGTTTATAGCGGAATATTGTGAGGTTTGTCAAATATTTCTTGTTTATTTACAATTGTTTTTTATAAATAATTAATTTTAGATTATGGAACCAATAGCTAATGCCCTAGACATACTGCAAGGCGAAAACAATATGTACATGGCCTACTTACAACCAACCATAGAAGAAATATACCGGAAAATGCAATTACTGAAAACAAAGAATTTTACTTTTTGCGGATCATTGATTAAAGCTATCACCGATAGCTTAAATAAAAGGTATTTATTTAATAGGAATGCATTAACAAAAATATTGACTGTTGTTGCCAATTTTTATTTTAGATTCACAGAAATTCGCAACAATTCTGACTACACTCTGGCGGCGGTTACTCATCCTTGGTTCAAATTTGAGTGGATATGTGATGCAGAAAAAACACAAAACGCTGTTACATTATTGGAAAATGAAGTAAAAAATCGTGCTTCTACTTCATCAGTTTGTCCACTTCCCAGTCCACAAAATAATGATGGAGACAAAGGAGAACACAATTTTTTTTCTTTCAAAACAGTAAAGCGGTCCAAAAATATGGACGAAACTGAAATATATATGAAGTGCGATTCATCCAATTTAACAGCTTTAGACAAATTTCCAACAATTAGGGAAATATTTATTAGATATAATACTGCCCTCCCTTCCAGTGCTCCAGTAGAACGATTGTTCAGCACTGCAAAAGACGTTCTCCATTTCAAACGAACAAAATTAAGCGATAAAAATTTTGAAATGCAGTTATTATTAAAAACCAATAAATTTTATACATAAGACAGAAATGTACCAAATAGGAATCTAATTTACTAATAAACAATTGTTTATAAATATGTGTTTCTGTTGATATTAAGTTGATAGTAATTGCATGTAGATTAGTAGCCTCTCATAAAAAAAGTAACTTAAAATATAACGAGTTACTTTATGGTAACTTAGTAACTTATTCAAGTTACTTTTATAATTCTGTAACTTAGTAACTTACTCAGTTACTTTTTTGTCGAGTAACTGATTAACTTACTTAGTTACTTTTCTAGAGTAACTTACCCAACACTGTTCCCTCTCCAGTGGAAGCTAGGGCAAGTATCCCGATAACGCGGTAGAAAAGGTATAAAGGAAGATTGCACTGCCAGTTCCAGTAATTTTCCCTTGAGTCCACCAGCCCTGATACTGTCCTCTCCTTTTCTACCTAGGCCCTCCGGTCTGACACGCTGAACTGTCTAACGGAGTAGGCCTCCAACCCTTACCAGACCAGGCTTGAAGGGAGATGACGTGTTGTACTGTCAGCCCGAGAAGTTCAAATTTTCCGCAAGAGCAAGACCGCTAGAATTCGATTTTACTTTGATTGTTGAACTGTCTTGAGAAATCAAATCCTTGAGGCTTTAACCTTGTCTTAATACGCTGTACTGTCTTGCAGGGCTAACTGCTTAAAAGCCATTTCCAACCGCCTAATTTTTAAACGCAAATCCCGGCGCCCCGAGAGGTGAAATACTCCTCATAACCTCATTTTACTAATAATTAAATCTGTAACCTGTAGGAATCGCAGCCTCTACCCCGCTTATGAGCGGCTAGAGTCCTGTAGCCGTCCTTCATAAACTCTTTTGCAGGGCCACTTTTTGGTCATTAAAAGGCGAATTCCTGGACTTCGACGTTTGATTCCACAGAACGCAAATTCCCTACCGGGGGAATGTCAACATCATTTTCCGGCTCAAGGCGAATGAATTCCATCTGCAGGATTTGACACCGCGTAAGCTCTAAGAGGGACGCCTAGCCGTCGTAAGGTACCAGCAACCTCTGCACCAGGATTTAGGCACTAACGCCCGCCCCAGGTAACCCTTAAAATCGCTAAATTCACCGGAAAATTACAGCTTAAAATCACTGCTGAGTGGAAGTTCAAGTTTGCAGAAACAAAAGACCTACTCAGCCCATTTCCCGAAGAATCAACGTGCGTACCGGCGGACTACCAATAGGGACAACACTCGCCGGTGCATTGGGTTGCAGCTCGACCCACGAAACCAGACACCGTTCCAGAAGAACATGTTAATTTTAAATAATGTACAACTCAGTTATTTTTACTTAATCATTGTAACTAGCTAAAAACATATTTGTTTTGGTAATTATCTGGTGTTTTACCTAATCGAATATATATTTGAGTGAACGTATTTCTCCGATTTGAGCTTAACCCGAGGGGTGAATCTTTGACGCCCTTAGTAAGGGGGTGAAACGTCACATCTCTATACGTAAATTTACATCAATTGATGTAATTTTTTTCTTTTGTCGGTATCTCAAGAACGGAAAGGAATTACCTTAAAATGAATGTTTTTTTTTGTTTAGAATCACTTCTAGAACATATGGTGTAAGTTTGTCGGTTACCTCAGGGAACACCCTGTATATCTCTTTTATGTTTCAATGCTTTTTGTAATGTAACCTAAGTTTCTTGAATAAATAAAAATTAGTATTGAAATATACACGTTTTGTATTTATTACGAATCACTCACAAAGTCGCACAGTACGACACATTTTATGATGCGGCCCTCACAACTTTCAAATTTTTTACAGTGGCCCTTGGGTCTCTTGAAGTTGGACAGCCCTGAGTTAGCACATCAATATTTGTGTGACTCGCATGACCGTCTACTAAAAGCAAGACGTTCTTCTCTGGAGATGGATTAGCATATTCCTTCAAGTGCTTCATCCAAGTTAAAAAAACTTTACCGGTCATCCAACCGGTTTCTTGAGCAATTCCTAATGTTCCTGTTGGTGCTTCATCTGTAAGTTCCTTCTTCCAGTTTTTTCGTGGGAAGATAAGAGCAGGTAGAATATAACCACCAGCAGAACTCATACAAGCTACCACGGTAACATGTTGTCCCCTTTCCGCACTTGTGATTAATCCAACTTGCTTTCTTCCTTTGGTTGCAAAAACTTTACTTGGCCTTTGTACTGTGGAAAGTCCCGATTCATCTACATTCCATAAACGGGTTACATTAATATTGTGCTTTTGGATAGTTTCCTGCAATGTCTTGAAAAATCTTGCTACTAGAGGCTTATTAAATGATTACGCTCTAGCTGCCGATGTCGCTTCTGTCTTCCTAAGTGAAATGTCCGGGTGTCTATTGCAAAAACAGTACAGCCAATCCCCTTCCAGCTAGTTTTGTAACTTTATTAAAACGATGGTCAAGACCATTTCGATCTGCTAATTGATATGCCAAAGAACGGACATCATTACATGTTAGGCTAAATAAATAAGACTCTAATAATTTTATATGTTTTACGAGGTCTCTTTCAAGTTCTAAAGGAAAGGGAGAGACATACCGACCAAGTCCCTTTTCGATGCCTTTAATTTGCTTAGCGTCTTTTAGTATTTTTATGCTTAAATGTAGTAACAGAATGGCTATTTTTGTATCTAGAATGCGAAATGCTACTTTTGCGTTCAAGAATGGAAGTTATTTTGCCGAGCTTTAGCGAGGCAAAATACCCATTCGAGAACGCAAAAGTATTTCGCATTCGAGATGCAAACAATGATTTTTCGAAAACTGCAATAAAACTAGTATAATAAAAAAAAATTAAATAAGGTAACTGTCAACGTTAATTGACAATTTTATATTGTTTGTTTGTTTGTTAATGGACAAGGTCTAGGCATGCAGAGTACCAGGTACCTTAGACACCGACTGCTTTGGTCATATGGTCAAAGTCCTACTTAAAATTTTGCCGAGACTAAGGAGTTCCAACATTTCATAAACAATTAATTTATGTTTGAACCACGGCCTGCTGAATTGTTTGACAAACGTCAAAGTGACGTATAAATTTAACTGACCGCAGTATCAGCACCTTCAATTTACATGTAGTACAACATAAATTAGTCATGTTTATAATAGTTATTAGTATCTATTGAAATTTTAAATTACTTAATAAAAAAGTAATGTAGGTTACTTAATTAATAAAAACACAAATAAGTTCCTAAAAATGACAAATTTTTTGACATTTCTTTTATGTTCTAGAACGCAAAAGAGTTTGCGTTCTAGAACATAAAAGTATTTCGCTGTTAAGTGACAAAAAAGAATCACTTTGCTTACTGAGAATTTTACGAAAATTTCTACATTTGATGACAGTTTTTGAAAATGGCTATTTTTGTATCTAGAATGCGAAATGCTACTTTTGCGTTCGAGAATGGAAGTTATTTTGCCGAGCTTTAGCGAGGCAAAATACTCATTCGAGAACGCAAAAGCATTTCGCATTCGAGACGCAAACAATGATTTTTCGAAAACTGCAATAAAACTAAGTAGTATGAGAATAAAAAAAATTAAATAAGGTAACTGTCAACGTTAATTGACAATTTTATATTTCATAAACAATTAATTTTTGAACCACGGTCTGCTGAATTGTTTAACAAATGTCAAAGTGACGTATAAATTTAACTCACTGCAATATCAGCACCTTCAATTTACATGTAGTACAACATAAATTAGTCATGTTTATAATAGCTTATAATAGTTATTAGTATCTATTGAAATTTTAAATTACTTAATATAAAACTAATGTGGGTTACTTAATTAATAAAATCACAAATAAGTTCCTAAAAAATTACAACTTTTTTGACATTTCTTTTATGTTCTAGAACGCAAAAGAGTTTTGCGTTCTAGAACATAAAAGTATTTCGCTGTTAAGTGACAAAAAAGAATCACTTTGCTTACTGAGAATTTAACGAAAATGTCAACATTTGATGACAGTTTTCGAAAAAAAATATTTTCATCTTTAACAGTGGCGTAC
>CALNHX010002257.1:0-186603 GCA_940337035.1 Agriotes lineatus | reverse complement strand
GTTCTAAAATCAGAAAAATTATTGACTAATGAACGTCAATTAATATGAAAACATTTTAAATTTCAATCTGCATGCATTACAAAAATTAGAAGTAACTGACTGTCAGGCAAAATGAAAGCAAAACAAGACATCACATAACGATAAACATAAGTAGCACAACATCACACTATTAGGAAAATCAAGTTGTATTGATTAATGAACCTCATAATCAAAATAAAAATTCAAAACAGTGAAAATGAAGCTAATTGAACGTATTAAACAGAAAACTTATTTAACCATATTAAACTAAGATAAAAGATGAATTATAATTAAAACAATGAATTATTAACAAATTACTAACAAATAAATTATGGGTTACTTGAAATGAAAAAGTAAATGTACAACAAGTGATAAAGTATACTAAAAATTTGCAGCGAAGGGCAGTGATAGTGGAAAATACGAAGGTAGGTCTGTATATTTTCACAGCTTCCTTTTTGTTTAGTTGGTTTGATAAGTGGTTTTGCTTAACTATACATCGGAAAACTTGAAATTTTTATAATTTTGTTATCAACTTTTGTAAGAATTTTTCCGTTAAATGACCACACATTACAAGCACCAAATTTAATTCCAGGGACCTTTAATAACTCCATTCTTCTATTTGTTAAGTTTTCTTTAATGATCATTTTAGTCGCCTTCAGGAGCTTCTTGTTTATAAAAACCGGGTTTTTCGTATTCCTTCTTAAAAATTTAATAGTGATGGGCAATGTCCAGGTTTTTTCCCAGGGAGACGATGGCTACAATCAATTAAGGAGGCAAGACTATCCAAACGTAGTTTTTCTTTACACAGTTTACTAATGAATTCGTTCATAGATTCATCCTCTTCTTCTGGAACTCCGGAAAACCGCAAATTGTGTAACCGTGTGTAGGTATTATTCAAGATTGTCGGCACGTTGAAGAAACTCCTTTTCTGCGGTAGCTAAATGATTCTACAATTTTTATAATTTTTCCTTGTAGATTTTTTCTTCATTTTGGATATACAATTGCATTTTTACTTAAAACTTAAGTTTTTCAAAAAGCCGGTCTAAAACGATGGGGCTTCAAGAACCCTTCTTTCAATTATTCTTTTATTATATTTTTTCTCCGCAACAGATCTTGTTTGTCTTGCTGAATCAGGCATTTTGTAACAAGAACGAATGAACTAATAATCGCAATAAGTAAGCATATCGCACCACTACAGCTCGTCTACGCATGTTGAGCGTACATGAGACAATCAACTTGCAAAAGTATTCGTTACATTTTTAAAACAGTTACTCAAGTTAACCTTGCTTTTTATTTTATTGGCGTTATTTGGAGAGCATAAGAGTGGTGTATTAAACAGGTTCTGGCTCAAAATATGTCACTGCGCAGGTTTTGGCGGGAAATTTAAATTCTGCGCAGGTTTTTGGCGGTAAATTCCAATTATGAGCATTATTTACCGGTAAATTCAAATTCTGCGCAGGTTTTGGCGGGAAATTCAAATTACGCGCAAGTTTTGGCGGTAAATTCAAATTCTGCTCAAGTTCTGACGGGAAATTCCAATTCTGCTTATCATTTTCGTGGTAAATTTAAATTCTACGCAGATTTTTGGCGGTAAATTCAAATTATGAGCATTATTTTGCTGGCAAATTCAGATTCTGCGCAGGTTTTGGCAGGAAATTCTAATTCTGCGCAACACAAATGAACTAATTTAGATTTGGCGGTAAATTCAAATTTTGCACAGGTTTTGGCAGGAAATTAAAATTCTGCGCAGGTTTTTGGCGGTAAATTCAAATTTTGCGCATTATTTTGGCGGTAAATTCAAATTTTGCGCAGGTTCTGGAGGGGAATTCAAATTCTGCTTATCATTTTGGTGGTAAATTTAAATTCTGCGCAGGTTTTTGGCGGTAAATTCAAATTATGAGCATTATTTTGCCGGTAAATTCAGATTCTGCGCAGGTTTTGGCAGGAAATTCAAATTCTGCGCAACAGAAATGAACTAATTTAGATTTGGCAGTAAATTCAAATTCTGCTTATCATTTTGGTGGTAAATTTAAATTCTCCGCAGGTTTTTGGCGGTAAATTCAAATTATGAGCATTATTTTGCCGGTATATTCAAATTCTGCCAGGTTTTGAAGGGAAATTAATATTCTGCTCAACACAAATGAACTAATTTAGATTTGGCGGTAAATTCAAATTCTGCGCAGGTTTTGGCGGTAAATTCAAATTTTGCGCATTATTTTGGCGGTAAATTTAAATTTGAGCATTATTTTGCCTGTAAATTCAAATTCTGGGCAGGTTTTTGCGGGAAATTTAAATTATGAGCAGGTTTTGGCGGTAAATTCAAATTTTGCGCTTTATTTTGGCGGTAAATTCAAATTCTGCGCAGGTTTTGGCGGGAAATTTAGATTTTACATACCAATTTGGTGGTAAATTTAAATTCTGCGCAACACAAATGAACTAATTTAGATTTGGCGGTCAATTCAAATTCTGCGCAATATTTTGGCGGTAAATTTAAATTCTGCGCAGCTTTTGGCGGGAAATTTAGATTCTGCTTACCATTTTGGTGGTAAATTTAAATTCTGAGCACCACAAATAAACTAATTTAGATTTGGCGGTAAATTCAAATTCTGCGCAGGTGTTAATAGAGGCTATATTTGTGCGACGCCAGATGTCAGACTTGTTGAGACCTGTTCAGACTAGTTTAAACAGATGTGAGCCTCTGGGAAATTTACAGGTATTTGCGCCGAGATTTTGCACAGGTTTTTGGTAGGAAATTGAAATTCTGCTCCTCATTTTGGTGGTAAATTCAAATTCTGCGCAGGCGTCAATAGAGGCTATATTTGTGCGTCGCCAGATGTCAGACTTGTTGAGACCTGTTCAGACTAGTTTAAACAGATGTGGGAGTCTGGGAAATTTACATCGGATGTGATTGTCTGGGAATTTGATGAACGCAGCTAATGAGAGGGTCAATGACCTCAATTATCATTGTTTGATAATTTGCTTCGAGGAGTAAATATACCACTGGCGCCTTAGATCACTCGGCCAACCTGACATGTTCATGTTACAGTTTTATGATCACAACGGTGTAATAAAACGACAGTTGTAAATATAATTGTATTTATTTGTTTAAAACGTACATGTATAAAATTATTACAAATATTGTAGTGACTTTTATATTATAATTGTAAATGTAATATAACTAATTAATAAATAAAGTTCACCACACAATTATTTTTAGAATCTTGTTGCAATCAAATTTTGACTGATTAATTCTGGGTTCGCCAATTGAGAATGTTATTTACCGTAGTTCGCCTTTTATTTATAATACATCCATCTGATAATGAATAATACGCTAGCTCAATTAAAACATGAAACTCAAATCTCGGGTGTTGGGTTCCTAATTTGTCAATTTTAAAAGTTGAACGGTACGCCGCTGCAAATATGAACTTGAACTAATATTTGAAACGTACTGCGCAGGTGCTACTAATCTGTCAGATATTCTGGCCCAAATAATTCAAACTACGCTGTCAGTTCGCGTGTGAAATGATTTATCAAAGGAATTTAATGAACAAATTTATCAGGTAAGGACGCTAATCCTGCATTTGTTTATTCTAACCTCCAAATGGCATCTTAAATTACAATTTTTGCAAATCTGACTGCTCATGGACACGAAATTCAATGGGAATCTGGTTCTGCAGCTCGGGTTCTAGGTATGCTTACTCATTCCAACCCTCTAGCGCCGATTAAATTGGTTCAAATACACTAACCTCAAATTAGCAGGTTCGGAGCTGGTCTCGGAAGCTCTCTATGATGCGTCTCGCTGGAATCTTTGCACCCGGAATGCTCAAACTGCTGTTGCGTGCTGGTACCTCTTGGGCGGAGCTGCTGGAACACCCTTGTAGGCTCAGGACTCCCCACAAAGCTGCAAACTGCTGCCGAGGGAAATGCGATCGGGACCCGTTTTCGTCGAAGTGGTAGCCGAAGAGAAAATAATTTTATGTTTGCGATTTTGCCACCTTCATTTGTGTAGATGCACCACGAACTTCTTAATCTGACGGTACACTTTATTTTATTGTAAGAAAATGGTAAATATTAAAATTCTTTAATTAAAGTAGGAGTAAAACTCAATCTGTCATTTACAAAATTTATTCAATTGTTGGCTGATATCGGTCGTTATTAACAAAACACCATCTAATATTTTAAAATAGGAAATGAACTAAGTTCAATGATGCTACTTATAAATTGAGATTGGCCTTATGCTATATTATTTACAATATTATAAATCTTAAATTAATTGTCTTTTGAATTTCTGATTTTTCATAGTCTTAAAACGCCACTCACTTCATTTTATTACACTTAACTGCCCATTTTTGTCACTACACTGATTCGTTTTTAAACACCAATATTGTTTCATATCCTGCTGCCTGAATTTAAGCAATTTTTCTGCCACTGTATGATTTTCTTCATATTTCCAAGTCTTGTTGCTGCATGTAATATTTGATTTGCCTGGCTTTTCTATGCTCTTTGCATTATCCTTCTCTGATCATCCTTTTTCTTACCTTTATCTTGAAATGCTCATGAAATGTCCATTTTCTAATTATTTTACTTTCTACGCTTCATTTTAAGCTGTGCATATTCTGAACTTTCTGTGCCAGTTTTATTAAATTTAGGTTCGGCTTTTACTTTGCCCAAACCTTTTATATTGTGCTTAAATTATATTACTGACTCCAATACATGAAAATTGAGTTTCAATACTTGTCTGCTCATTCAAATACATTCAATGTTATTGGCTATTTTTGCCAGTGTGATTACGATTTGACAAATTATGTGAAATTTTTCAGTTGTATGCATTACCTCAACTCTGTGATTTTGTGACTTGATTCTTAATTTTCTTGCACTGCCACCAGAGCTGAGTGTAGGGCTAAATACCATTGCAATATATTATGCATCACTCAATTACTGTGGTAGAGATGTTTTTGCCATCTCTGTCTGTGGTGTAACGATCTCCTCAAAGAGAAGTTTCGTGCTGTTTCCACACTTTCCGCCCGAGATGATGTAATAGCGACGTCCTCCTAATCGTTGCAGGTCTGCATCTGTTAGACAATCGTAGCGTGCTGGTAGAATGAATCGGAGGTTGTCCAATTCTAATGCCACTTTATTGCCGTATTTAGTCGACTACCGATATACATTTATTATTAGGTATTTTTCTTGGACCTTTAAATCTCGTACATTTCCCCACTCTAACCTCATTTATGTTTCAAAGTTTCTGATTAAAATCTGCCATGTTTTGGAGAGAGAGTGCGCGTACAAGAGAATGATAGAAATGCTGCAACACATCAGGTTTATATAGCACTGATGAAAATTAAGTGATAAGTCATCACAGCATGTGGAAATTTAGACGATATTTTTAGCATCAATCCAGCTATTGTGCTGATTTGAAAATCCAAGCCATTTTACAAATACCTTGTTAGGTTTTCGTTTTATTACGCTTCCAACGAGATGTGAGTCTGGATCTCTGGATATTTAACTTTTTGAAGCCCGAGATCGTAGAAACATCCTCGAATAGGCCTATTGGAAGCATATTTTAGTAGGTAGGTAATAGGATTAGTTAATTTAACTTGATCGATAGTGAATATTTAATTAGTCCAGTTGGGCGTATATCCTTTATCGAATATTGCTCGATATTTGCTAATTCGCACAGGATCGCCAACCTTAAATTTGATGTTACTTAAATCTGCAATTTTGATGTAATTATAGGCTTGATTGAGAATTTTCTTCTCATTACTCTTATTCACATCAGCAGGTCTTTTACCAATTGTACTATGTTTTTTGTGATTGTAGATGTGACTGACTTGAGATAATAGAGAAAGCCATTTGTATGGACCTTGCAAACTAAACATTTTCCACATAATAGATTTAAGTGTACGATTTACTCTTTCAACGACACACGCTTTTTTGTGCTAAATGTTGAAAAATGGTTAATTTTTTATTTATTCATTGGTGTTTGAAAATCTTTATTGAGAAACTCTTTACCCTGATCTGTCTGCAAGTTCTTCGGAATTCTACCGCTTTCAGATAGTATCTTTTCAGTTGCACTAGCAACTTTCTTAGAGGTTTTCGTTTTACAATCTCTAACCAAACATATTTTGAAAATACATCAGTAGTGTACGTAGGGGTATTCTAGGACACAATGTGTCACTGCGCAAGTCTGCGCGGGGTTTGTGCGCAAGTTTTTTGGCGGGAAATTCAAATTCTGCGCAGGTTTTTGACGGGAAATTCAAATTATGCATACTATTTTAACGGGATATTCAAATTCTGCGCATTATTTTGGCGGTAAATTTGAATTCTGTGCATAATTTTGGCGGTAAATTCATATTCTGCATAGGTTTTTTTACTTTAAATTCAAATTCTGCGCAGGGTTTGGCGGTAAATTCAATTTATGCTCAGGTTTTTGGCGGGAAATTCAAATTTGGTTGTAATGTTGCTTTTTGTCCAAGATACACATAGTCTGTCTGTCTGCCTGTCTGCTTGCTTGCCTGTCTGCCTGTCTGTCTGTCTGTCTGTCTGTCTGCTTGCTTGCCTGTCTGACTGCCTGTCTGCCTGCCTGCCTGTCTATATATCTGTCTGCCTGCCTGTCTGTCTGTCTGTCTGTCTTTCTGCCTGCCTGCCTGTCTGTCTGCATGCCTGTCTGCCTACCCGTCTACCTGTCTGCTTACCTGTCTACCTGTCTAACTCTCTACCTGTCTGTCTACCTGTCTACCTGTCTGTCTACCTGCTTTCCTGTCTGTCTGCATGCCTGCCTGCCTGCCTGTCTGCCTGCCTACCTGTCTACCTGTCTAGTTGTCTACCTGCCTACTTGTCTATCTGTTTACCTGTCTACCTGTGCACCTGTCTGGAAAGTGTAAGCAAGGGCTGGACTCCGATAATATTCCAACTACATTTGTTAAAAACTGCTCAATCTGATCCGTTAACTATTATGCTATTTCAACTTGAGCAACATAAATTGGGTTAAGAATGGCAATGAGCTTCAACGTACGACAATAATGCAAATTTATTTGTGGATTGTATATTTGAAAGTGGAATTATGTTAAAATATTAATTTGAGGATTCTATTCTTGTGTTATCTAACAACGAAGACACAGAGACTATTCAATGCGAAATCCCCCTTACTGCTTGTCACGAATGTTTATGCAAAAGTTGTCAATGATGGTCCGTTGATGGCAACATAAATAGGCTCGGCTGAGCTCAGCCTGGGTCGTAGGCTATTGTAGATTTTCCTCTTCTGGACGGTCTGGAAAATCTTGGGCGCCAAGATCCTAAATATTAATTTTCGAGCCTCGAGATACTGATGCACCGGATATCAAAATGCACAAGCTAATAGAACCAAAATAAAACCAACTAAATGCAGCAAAACCATTTATTCTCATACCCTCGACGCTAATTCCACATCGCAATAACAGCAGTAGACCTAATTAAATCAACTAAAAAGGAACAACATATTCGTTACATAAAGAAATGTAAACAAATAGCTATATACAAATATCTCCACATTTATTAACATGTAAACAAATCCTTAATCTAACCAAAATGTAAAATAAATACGGTTGGTTTAACGACAAACCAACAGCTCGCAGCAAGTTGTAATAATGAAAATTAACCCACCGGAATACCTTTATAACAACGTGCTTATCAGCAACAATTTATTGGAAAAATCAATTTAATTTAACAGTTTTTGATCGACGTAATCGAGCTCTATTAGCTACGCGATAATTTTAGGCAAAGCGGTTGGCCTAATTACATATATTGAAAACAAGAGTAGCTTTAAAATATACCGCCGGGTGGGGTGCGACTCATGATCATGGTTCGGTTACCGTACGCGGTTCTGCGGTTGATCTTGATCAAGCGATTATAAGCTAAACTAATAGACAACTCAAGTAAACGATTATTCACGCAAATTATGAGCCAAACAATAATTTAACTAGTCCTGGAGCGAGCAAATCGGTTTTACAGTTGTAAAAGTAAATTAATGTAATCAACAGAGATAACAACGCGATAACTATTCAGATTGGCAATTCTTAAATGTAAATTGTAATGTTTTACTAATCACTACGCTCTGCGCTATATCTCGGAGCACGTCCTCGAAGAATAATTGGAACCGATGATAAAATACTAAGAGACCTGACCTTATCTCCAGCATACGGACAATCCAGTTCCAAGATTATTGATTGGCAGAACCTAACCGTCACAGCAGAACTTGAGGGGCTGTGATACTGCAGTGGCCAAGGCAGATTAAGACCTTCTTATTCCTTCTGCCTTCCGATTTCCAACTTCTTACAACCAAAATTTTCTCCAGCAGGACGTCATGGTTGTTGAGCGGCTTCTTGTTTAATTCCGATATTCGGATTTCTTCTCGTTCTCCCAAATCGATTAGTTTAGCAACGTAACTAAATCCAGTCGAAACTGTACCTTATATTGCAAATAAAAGTCTCCAATATATTCCAAATTACCACAATATAAATATGTTATTTTGCGAAGTAGACCCCCAAATTTCGGCACTAATATATCTCCTCAAAATAACTTAACGCGCCTCGCTAACGTTTCGGGCGAACAGTTCAAATCGAAATCCTAGTTGTTGGAGCCTCGCGGAAATTCCAGCTCAAATTATCGCCGGCCACCTGCTAGCGAGCGGACCAGCCGTGCTCGCATATTCGATAAGCACGAAATACGGTGGAAAAATTTAAATTATTTAACTAATGGCAGTTAGTTGTTACAGACTCCCACCTTTTTTTGGCAGGCTGGAAATTTCTGGGAAATGGACAGCCTAAAATTATCTCATAACAGAAACGGAAATGACTTGTTACGGAAAGAAACCAAAACAATATAAACGAGACATTCGTGATAACTCTCGCACCAGACGCCCACAAGAACACCCTCAACCCAAATATCCATACACTAATCAAAACCCACTTACCGAAAGGTTATAATAAAAAAAAGAAACCAATATAGAGAATTCGACTACGGAGGATCATAGACAGGCTTCAAATCTTGATCATGCCAAACGCCTCTGTCCAATTCTTCTTCATCTCTGAGCTGATAAGTATTTAGCCCCAGTCTTCGACGAACGATGAAAGGCCCTAGATACTTTGGTCCAAGTTTGGCATTATAGTATTCTGTAGCATTAGATAAACTTTTATTCTTACGCCAAACTCGTTGTCCGGGAATATATTCTACAGGACGTCTTCTGAGATCATAAGTTCGTTTATTTCGTTCGTAAGCACCTTGAAGCTTTTTACTCAGGTCTGCATACATAGTCTGAAATTCTCGCTTCCTTCGCTGAATTTCATTTGCAAAAGCAACCTCTGGATTATCTTCTTCATCTTTCCCGCTAATCTTGTGTTCTTTCCCGAAGTTTACATAATAAGGCGTGTATCCGGTAACTTCTTGTTTGGAGGTTCGAATAGCACAACCAATAGATGCTAAATGTTCATCCCCATGCCATTGATTATTTCGAATATACGACGACGGCGTAGTTCTTACGACGCGGTTCACTCTTTCCGTCGGGTCCGCTTTTGGGTAGTAAGAGCTGTAAAAGAAACTTTTACATGGTAACTGTCGCAAAGTCGTTAAAATTCTTTGCTCTTCATTTGAACTCCGTTGTCGAAAATTATATACTAAAAATATACCTTCTTCCACACTTTTGACTAAGGCTTTTGCTGTAGCAGAACGAAGCGGAAACATCACTATATATTTGCTGAAATAATCAGTTACAACCAATATATGAGTATACCCTTGGGTTGACCTAGGTAACGGGCCTATAAAATCTAGACTAATTAGTTGCCACGGTTCAGTAATGGGAGGTCGGGTTCCCATTAATCCTGTAGGAGTTTTTTGTTCCGGTACAACTCGACTCCTGAAAATGCAATTTCAAACCTAGGTTATTTAAAATTTTCAAACCTGGATCTCCAACTATCGTGCGACTGGTTCCCGAATCCAATAAACCTAAAATCTTATAACCTAATATTATAACTTCCAAATAAGGACGCTGATCAGCTTGAGCGTGACAAAGTACGTAATCTAAAAGAATCTTTTGTCGATAATTTGAAAATAAAGTTGTTTTGGCCGTCAAATAAGAAGCGGAGACAATTTTACGACCGGTCCGTCTCACTGATACAAGTTTCCCGAATTGGTACAATCTGGACAATTCCTGGAAGTAAATCCATGTTTACCGCAACGGTAGCATAGTAACCGCTTAGATTCGAAGCAATTGCGTATCGTATGGCCGACCTTCTGACAATTCCAGCAAGTGCGGGTAGCAACAGCAGAAACAGCAGACGACGGAAATTCTTTATTATGGGAATTGGATTCGTTTCTCGAAAAATTCGAATCAATAGCAGCTAAGCGATAGGATTTCTTGGATTTCTGATAAGCGAGACCTGGCTCTAAGGTATGATAGGTACATGAAGGAGGTTGACAAAATCTACTCGAGCGGATATATGCGTCTTCGATCGATTTACATATACGGGTTAACTCTTCTATTGATTTGGTAGCCTGTAAAGTCAATTGAGTTTGAAGAGACGGTTGTAAATTCCTTCGAATTAAGTTGACACGAGTGGCTTCCATTGGGGAAGTGGGTAAACGCCTAAGCAAATTTTCCATGACGGCTGCGCTACGGGTTCTTCAGTTCCTTGAGTACGACATTTGATCTCTTCCCAAAGACTTTCTTCGTAGTCACAAGGTAAGAATGCTGTTTTCAATGGAATCACCAATTCGTCCCAATTACTAACTGAATTTCGCATGGAACGATACCAGATTAAAGCGTGTCCAGTAAACAGTTCGACGGCAGCCGTATATAATTGTTGTTTGGTGACACCTCGGGCATTCCTTACTTCGTCTAGCCTTTCTAGAAAATCGCATAGTCCAGCTTCTCCATCATAGCGGATGTTCCATTTATTAATGGCAAGATGATTAGAAGTCAGGGATGATGTAGTTTGAGGTAGCATAGTGCTACTGAATTTTGACGAGCGACGAACAGTAGCTGGGTGCGAAGGAGCGGAACCAATATTAAAGCATCTGAAGGCAGTTTCAATGTCTTATACACATGGATAAGGGGTGGCGAAACGAACATGTGAACTTGATGGATATTCTTCTTCTGGTGCTGCGTCTAGGCTCTGAGCACTGTTGTCCACGGTAACGGGTTCTAGTTCAATTAAGTTTGCGTCTTCGGTTGCACGTGGCGCTGCATTAACGATTTTTGATTCCAAATCGTCCAAAAGCATGAGGTTCTTATTCACCAATGCATCTCTTCTAGTGAGGGTGACTTCATCGTTGCTCTGGATGCGTTCTAAACGTCCATGTAAATGTAGCAGCCTCGTGCGAATCCGCTTATAATCGATCGAGGCGATTCCATCCTCGAATGTCGGTATTTCAGCTTCAAACAAGTTCAGTTTTGCTTGACATATACCTAACTCTTCGTCCACGTCCATTTCCACATTGGGAAAATTAGCATTTGTCGAAGTCTCGAGGTTCAAACAAGCCCTAAGTAACTTACGCTTGTTGTGCACATTGCCCTGAAAAACTATGCCACGAATACGTAGTTCGTAATGAACTTCATCTACCAATAGTCTATTAATTTACATGTTATCTACTAAACTTACAAAACAACAACTACCATATAAACTAATCAACACCAATACTATACAATCAAAGAACACACAAAAAAGAGCCAAGTACCTACAAAGTAAATAAATAAAAAGTATATGCTAAGATATTGCAACCCCAGCGAAGACCTTATTCTTTGAATTGGTAGAAATCTGTAAGAGAATAAAGAACAAAAAACCTAAAGCAACGTAACTGCAATAAGGCAACTGCGAAGGGATGACTGCATCGGGGCCCCACGCTGGGCGCCAAAATTTATGTCACGAATGTTTATGCAAAAGTTGTTAATGATGGTCCGTTGATGGCAACATAAATAGGCTCGGCTGAGCTCAGCGTGGGTCGTAGGCTATTGTAGATTTTCATCTTCTGGACCGACTGGAAAATCTTGGGCGCCAGGATCCTAAATATTAATTTCCGAGCCTCGAGTTACTGATGCACCGGATACCAAAATGCACAAGCTAACAGAACCAAAATAAAACCAACTAAATGCAACAAAACCATTTATTCTCATACCCTCGACTCTAATTCCACATCGCAATAACAGCAGTAGACCTAATTAAATCAACTAAAAAGGAACAACATATTCGCTACATAAAGAAATGTAAACAAATAGCTATATACAAATATCTCCACATTTATTAACATGTAAACAAATCCTTAATCTAACAAAAATGTAAAATAAATACAGATGGATTAACGACAAACCATCAGCTCGCAGCAAGTTGTAATAATGAAAATTAACGCACCGGAATACCTTTGTAACAACGTGCTTATCAGCAATAATTCATTGGGAAAATCAATTTAATTTAACAGTTTTTGATCGACGTTATCGAGCTCTATTAGCTACGCGACAATTTTAGGCAAAACGGTTGGCCTAATTACATATATTGAAAACAAGAGCAGCTTTAAAATATACCGCCGGTTGGGGTGCGACTCATGATCATGGTTTGGTTACCGTACGCGGTTCTGCGGTTGATCTTGATCAAGCGATTATAAGCTAAACTAATAGACAACTCAAGTAAACGATTATTCACGCAAATTATGAGCCAAACAATAATTTAACTAGTTCTGGAGCGAGCAAATCGGTTTTACAATTTACAAAAAGTAAATTAATGTAATCAACAGAGATATTAACGCGATAACTATTCAGATAGGCAATTCTTAAATGTAAATTGTAATGTTTTACTAATCACTACGCGCTGCGCTATATCTCGGAGCACGTCCTCGAAGAATAATTCGAACCGATGATAAAATACTAAGAGACCTGACCTTATCTCAGCATACGGACAATCCAGTTCCAATATTATTGATTGGCAGAACCTCGTTCTCATACGTACTAAGTTGTTGAGCGGCTTCTTGTTTAATTCCGATAACTGTACCTTATATTGCGAATAAAAGTCTCCAATGTATTCCAAATTACCACAATATAAATATGTTATTTTGCACTTTTCGCTTCCGGTCTTTCAAGACCGTTGGGTAGTCCTAGACTATGTGATCTGAGATTGCATCCTTCCTGTGGTGGCCCTGTTTAAACTAAACCCTTCGGATCTAGACCGGGAAGTCGATAAACTAACCCCAAGCTAAGGTGGAAGCTATCGTGCCGAGAGCTGAATGGCACAGGGTGACAGTGCCGTGAACGATGCCCATGGAATACCTGGCGCCCTTCCATGGTCCCTTAGCCCTACTCCTGCAACAGGCTCTGCAGGAGCGGACCTCCTTTCCTGACTACTCGTGGGATTAATTATGGAAGACATTTTTAAAAACCCAAACACCCCTTCAGAGGAGGGATCCGTTGCAGGTCCTACTCTGACCACCTCAGGAGGGTGCTCCTCTACTGGAGCCCCTCCAGTACTACCCAATGAGGAGGGAACCGTTTCGGGGCCCTCCTCAGAAACCGACCCTGCATCGCAAAAAGGGCCTCTTACTAAGAGAAACCGTTGCGGTGCAGAGAGAAGACGGTGCAAAAAGGCGAAGGCCAGGTTGGCTACCAGTGACCAACCAGGCCCGTCGACAGGTACTGACACACAGCAGGAGCTTCTCACCAGAGGCACTACTGTCACAGACCAACCTAGTGCCACGGAGAAGGTCACACTCTCTGCTGGGGGCTCCAAACGGGGCCGCCCAGAGAAGGAGACTCCTCCTAGTGCACAGAAAGCCGCCAAGAGGGTCCGACCCGGGCTCTCGTACAGTCAAGCGGCCAACAAAGAACTCAGGGTTGCGATTGCTCGGGGACACTTTCCGGAGTCGCAAATTTCTGTGGAGCTTGCCGGGGAATTTTAACTTACCCTCGGCGAATACATGGATGGGATCCCAGATGAGGGGCCCCACCCAAAATACGACGATTTCAGAAGGACGGAACAAGGGATCATTATGGTCACATGTTCCGATGCCTTCTCCAAAACCTGGTTAAAAGAAACCGTCGGTAAGATCAGCACGAGAACAGGAGTCGAACTCGTTTTTTTAAAGGGCGACTCCGTTCCCAGGCTGAGTAAGATGGTAGCCTGGATACCGGGAGTACCTGAGGACGGGGCTACCATCTTAAGGAGGTTAAAACGCCAGAATCCGGGACTTCGGACCGATCTCTGGAGGATTCGGCATGCCGGACGGGTCGAGTCCAAAGGGCTCAGGCTTGTTCTTGTCGTGGACGGGCTCTCCGTGTCGGTTCTGAAGCAACTCGGCATGAAGGCATATGCGGGCATGATAAGGGTCTCTTTCTGGGACCCCAAACATGCAAAATAAAAGCCGCCCGTAGCAGAGCTTGAAGACATGGAGGTGTCTGACTCTGCTGCGGAGGCAGAGGATGCGACGGAGGCGCAGGAGTAGGAGTGGACGCTTTTCCCTTAATGAATAGTATCCATCTCTTACAAATTAACCTGCAACACAGCATAGCAGCCTCCTATGCTCTGCAGAGGAGGCTTACAAATGATAATATTAATATAGCACTTATTCAGGAACCATGGGTACGACATGGCTCTGTCCAGGGGCTATGTCTCTGTTGCCAGACACTGAACAGACTCGGTACAACAAACTGGGTGAAACTACTATGGGTACCAGGCCATAGTGAAATAGAGGGTAACGAAGAAGCTGACGCTCTAGCCAGAAGAGGTTCTCAAAAGCCGCTCATCGGCCCTGAGCCGGCTTTAGGAATTACCCGTGCCACCGCAAAGCGACAAGTTGAGCGCTGGTTAAGTAACCAATCCAGCACCAACTGGGCCTCGGTACCAAGGCTACGTCAGGCAAAACTCCTCATCGGGGAAATGTCGCCTACCAACACCTTTACTCTCCTGTCAATGAGCAGGAAAAACATTAGGATCGTGACTGGTTTACTAACAGCACACGGTCACTTACAGAAGCACTTATTCACAACTGGAATCGTAAATGATGCCACCTGCAGTAAGTGCCAGTTGGAGGAAGAAACCTCAATTCATGTTTTATGTCAATGTGTGGCTCTCCTAACACTGCGACATAAACATTTTGGAGCCGGCCTGGTGGAACCCCAGGCAATAAGGGACGTTCCTATGGGTAGGATTCTTTCCTTCGCGTTGGAAACCGGCCTCTTCGAACGAGACCCATAACAAATTAGGTGGGAGCACAATGGACCAATAGGTCTCAGTGCAGCTTACAGCAAGCCCCATCAGAAGAAGAAGTAGATCCCCAAATTTCGGCACTAATATATCTCCTCAAAATAACTTAACGCGTCTCGCTAACGTTTCGGGCGAACGGTTCAAATTGAAATCCTAGTTCTTCGAGCCTCGCGGAAATTCCAGCTCAAATTATCGCCGGCCACCTGTGAGCGAGTGGACCAGTCGTGCTCGCATATTCGATAAGCACGAAATACGATGGAAACATTTAAATTAATTAACTGATGGAAGTTAATTGTTACATGCTGTAGATCAAAACTATCCTCCTTTAAAAATATATTTTAGATTAATTATATTAATTTTTGTTCCCATCATATTGGCACAAGGATTCAATGTGTCATACAAAATGTGTACATTTTGCACAAGTGGTATGATGATAACCATTAATCGCTCTACTGTCTTTTAATTATCAAGTCAGCTGTCTGGAGTTGTACAAACCTGTCCAGACCTGTTGATACCTGTTCTCATTGGCTACTAAAACAGCTGTAGACCTGTTGATACTTGTCCTCACAGCGAGCCAGGCCACTTCCGCATCACCGACACCATCACCATCCGCACTGCTGGAACAGGTGTCACCAACGCCTCCGTCACCAGCTCAACTTTTGTCACATTAAAATAGAAATTAGGTTAGGAAATAAGCTTATTCATGTAACTTTTAAAGATTGAAATAAAACGCTTTTATTTTAATATGTGTTTTATTTAATTAATATATACATCTTATTTATCCATAAGAGAAACAGAACTTAACAGAGAGTAAGTATCAATATAATCTTGAGGTGTTGTTGAAGGCCAAGAATCGGAACAAGGACTAGTTCTCCAACCTACGGCTTCACCATTTTGCGCTTTTTTATATTTTCCTCGAGCCATTTAAAAATATCTGTGTGGTGGTGTACAACGCTAGACTGAAATATATAAGTTATGTGGTGTGTATTCAAATACTCGAACTTGCTTATAATGTGCTTGGTGGGCAGTAGCCCCAAGGCAAAGTATCAGTATAAATATAGTTTACTATTCTTTTGTCATCATGAGGGTCTAAAGCCTTTTTTCTTTGTTTTAAAGAAAAGACATTGTGAGTTTTTGATCTAATTGTTCGCAGTTTGCAAAATACTCTTTCGTTATTAAAAAGGCTGTCTTGTAATCGTCAAATGTAATTCTATTCAAAGCAGCCCTGGTAATACCTTTAGTTTTCTTTATAATTCTAAGTTCCTCATCCTCAGCATCCTCTAATGTTTTCAAAGCATACAATTTTGCACGTAGACCAACAAATTCAATAATTATTTTTCCATTTATTTCATCCTTCATTAGACCTCATACTTTTTTATTAACTTGTGGAAAGTTATACGGATTGTTTGAAGGATAATCGCTTGTATCAAATTTGTGAATATCTTCTCGTATAAAATCGTATATATTTGGAAGGCTAAAGTGACATATGAGACTATCAGTGTCTGTGTACAGCAATTTTGATTGATTACCCATCTTCTGTATACTATATTTATAATGAAAATCGTATATTCAAATTTTTGAAAGATCTAGAACTGAAAATCCAACGTATATTGGCTTATTAAAAATTACTTTCAACTCATTTAATTCTAGAAGTACCAAGTCTTTATCTAAAATAGTATAGCTGTGAAAATTTGGTTTTGATAAGTATGCATTGGCTCCGTACCTACCTTCCCATTTAGAAAGTAATTTTATTGTTTTGTATTTTCTAACATTTTCCATAATTTTTCCAAATACACCGATATTCGTATGTTTATAAAAATATTTTTCAAAATTATTTTTGGCGGCTTGTCTTAAATTTTTTATTTAAATTTATGTGCGGTTTAAGCCAAGCTGCTTACTTAAATTTTAATATTCTATGGATTTTTACAATTTTTAGCCCTAAACTTACAGCTTGCTGCAGATTGCGGTAATGTATTACGTAGTTTTGTTTTTTAAATAATGTGGTCGTCAATTTTGATTGCTTAGGTGTTGGCGGTGTATAATGGTCAGGACATAGAGGCAAATCTTTGTGAAGTTCCAATAAATGTTGAGGATATTCTAAATCAACTTCATAAATATATTCTGTTTCAGAATTTTCCGGAGTATTTAAATAATCAATATTATGGATATCTAAATCATTTACCCATTTAAACGCTCCATACGGCAAATATTCTGACATCCCGACTCCGTGTTATTAATATCAAGTAACATGATATATGATTCAAGATCGGCTTCTACATATTTTTCACCTATATATCGATTATTAGCTTTAGCGTATCGATTCGAATACTGTGCTAATCCTCCTCTAATACCCTGCTCTATGAATAACAGTTGATCTACATCTGTCAGCAGTTCAAGTTTAACTTTAGTAGTTTTTAACATTGCTTGAAATGCCAATCCTGGTGCCGTGTATTATAAAAGTGCAGAGCATCTAATCCATACGTTTTCATACAATTTTCTCTGAAATTCTCAAACACAACGGCTAAGAGCGGAACATCAACAGTAAGATACATATCCGCATACTGACTTAGAGTTTGCATATTAAATGTGTTCCAAACACGCAGTGCATGTTCATAATTTTCGTCTGAAATAGCTGTTCCATGCAGCTGACTAAAAAAATGCGTTTTGTCAGGAAGAC
Source organism: Agriotes lineatus (assembly GCA_940337035.1). NCBI lineage: Eukaryota > Metazoa > Arthropoda > Insecta > Coleoptera > Elateridae > Agriotes > Agriotes lineatus. The sequence goes on along the minus strand of CALNHX010002257.1, from coordinate 168,690 downwards.
TTTTATCATTCAACTTCTCAAAACTGTCTAGATAGTCGTAGGGAAAGATACCCTTACGTAGTAATAATTGAAATTCTTCTTCGGTCTTGCAAAATTTGCGTGTAATAATTTTTAAATTGTTCGGCAAATTTAAAGACAATTGTTCTAAACTGCTAGCCATAAATCGAAACAAGTCTAAAAATCTAAAATCAATATTTGTACCATCCACATTGTAAATGATGTATTGCAATGGCTACTGTAATAATAATAGGTATTTATAATTTATTATATTATATAAGTCACTGTTTGCAATGTTATTAAAATAAAATTGAGACTGATTAAAATGTAATTCTCTTTCTCATTTAATCAAAATAATATGGTAGTATGCCCTTTCGTATTTTATTCGTCTGCAAAATAAATATAATTGAAAGCTAGCTCGTAAAGCAAGAAAACTCTTTGGTCCCAGGCGGATTCCCCTAATAAATTTATTATTATATAGTGCGCCACTGGCAACAATTTTAGTTCAACTGCGCGATTGCTGAAATGTAATGCTGTCAAAATTATCACAGTTTGGTTTTATTTGCAGGCTGTGTTGTGATTTTACTTTTAATAATTGGAGTTTATGAACGTTCGTCTAGGTAGCTATTTGAATTTTGCGCTCTTAGCTTTTGTTTCAGAAAATAACGCGGCCAAATTAGCAATTGTTTTGGAAAAGCGTCCTTTTACTCGCATAACCTCAAACTTGGAATCCACTTCATATGCGAAGAGCACCTTCTCTGTGGCCGTGAAATATTTGGATTTTGCTCAGTAATGTCTCCTTTATGATGCACGTAGCTTTCCCCGGGCCTAACCACGTTAATTTTAGGTTAAATGGGTACCTGGTATCTGTCGTAAACTTTGGCTGACTGGAACAACGCCGTTGATGTTGTGGCCCTGTTATGGGCCCCCTCGTGGTGAAACCTCTTGTAGACGGTCTTACAAAGCTGTCCTACACCCTAGAATGCTGACCTCGTAGCGCCAATGGACCCTTTTGTTGCACGCAGACTTAAAAATTTTGAGCTGAATCGGCTGCGACCTTCTCGGAACGGACCCCCTCGTGAACCTTCTTACTTTTGGTGTCGGAATTTGTTGCAAATAATACCACACAACTGGATATTAAAATAATCTGGTTTATTATGTAAAATTCAATTTTAAAAAGGAGCACAATTTTACAGCATCAATCTCATTAATTTATTCATTTGTTCTCTCTTAAAATCCGTTATAAACAATTGATAACTATAACTAAACAAAACGGATATTAACCAAAGTTAATTACAGTACTTTTTAACATAAAATTGTTTACAAATAAACATTTTTACAAATTGCCTAAAACTAAAAATTATGTCTCTTCATTTTAATTATTAATGTCTTATTTGCGCCACTTGCACGTTTTGTAATCACTTAATTTGTCTCACACGCGTGATTGCATTGATTAGTTTTAAAAGTTCACTTCCTTTTCACATTTGTTTCATATCCTCCTGTGTGCTTTTCTTGCCAAATTTTTAAATGTCTATTTTTTCCTGCTAATCTTGGTATTACAGCTTAATCTTACATAGTCATGCAACCAAAAAAAAAGTTCGTTTTTTTAAAAAAAAATCTGTTTTTTTTGTAAAAAAACCAAGCGGTCTGGTTTTTTTAATGCGTTTTTTCAGAATTAAAGTGTAGTGAATAACAACAAGTAATTTGTTTGGAAAAACAAAAAACAGATATTTTTAAATAAAAATAATATATTTCGTAAGTAAAGTGAATTATAGAATTTATAATAACAATAAAAAGCAAATATTTCTAAAGAAAAATAGAAAAATAGTCAAAGTGGATATACAGGGTGTTTGGGAAGTCGACGGGGGGGGGGGAGGGGGGGTGAATCCTTGGCCCAAAATATGATGATTTAACTCAACTTACCTATATACAAAGTTGCTTAATTTAGCCGCTAAAGGGCTTTAAAGAAGATTAGCTTTTTTTAATTTTTTCAAATAGGTCGAAAAATCTTCGATGGAGTTTATTAATTTTTTGGCCATGCGTTTTTACCAGTAAACTTAAGCTTTTTGTGGAATAAATCCTAACTTCGAAAATTATAGGGTGTTGAAAAACTTTGTCACAATTAATTATCCATCCATATTTTTTTAACCCCCTGTATAATCACTACCAATGTTTTTTGTGGATAGCTACTTTGATTTATAAGCTATTTCCTCTCTTAAAAAATTTTAGTTGAGTAAACGGTTTAGCAACAAAAAATATTTTCTAAATCCCTACAAGCCTGACTCAGTAATTTTAACTTAACACTAGACTTGTAGGGATTTACAATTTTTTTTTGGTTAAACCGTTTACCCAACTAAAATTTTGTAAGAGAGTGAATAGCTTCTAAATTAAAGTAACTATCCAGAAAAAAAATTGGTAGTGATTATACAGGGGGTTAAAACATTTAAAAAAGCTAGTCGCTTTAAATAATTGGGGACCTGAGTTCGAAGGAATAATGGGTAATAATGCGGTTGTCTAATGCGTGATGCTCACCACATCACCACGTGTCATGAATTTGACACGCGACAGCCAGGTGTGAGAGCGAGGATATGGAAGCTCTGACCTTCCGCCTTGCAGGCCAAGCTCCTTCATGGGGTGTTAGTGCCTCACCATTATTATTATTAAAAATCTTTAAAGCCCTCTAGGGGCTAAACTAAGCAACTTTGTATATAGGTAAGTTGAGTTAAATCATCATATCTTGGGCCAAGGATTCACCCCTAGAAATTTTTCCGTCGACTTCTCTAACACCCTGTAGAAATTATAACAATGCAGAAATTACTTGCTAACATGCAGTTTACGTCGCCCGTGTCACTGTCTGATGACCCTGATGAATCGCTAACGTAACTTGATTCGTCGATCAGGTCGACAATTTCAGAGCTGGGTCCAGCTTAAAGCAACTTCCAATAGTAGGGGAGAGGCGGGGGTGCTCTCATAGATGCATGCATACGCTTTGCTGTTCTGTGAGTAATACGTAATACGAGTAGGCAGTAGGTATAAAATGTTACTGTTATTTATTAAACATTTGTCTAGTCTGTGCTGTAGTTTTCTTGAACTTTAAAGTGCATGTAATACTAAAATAAGTTTAAACTTTGTCGTTTGCTTACATGCCGCCAACCATACCTACCAAAACGTGCCGCCAATTACAAAAATGAATAAAAAACAAAAAAAAACGTTTTTTTCTGTTTTTTTATAGGTTTTTTATTCGATTTTTAAAAAACGCGTTTTTTATATCATTAATCTTACAATTGTCAATTCCTTTCTTATAATTTGCTCTTTGCAACATATGATAATATAATTCTGGCTTCCTGTACCTTATTTAAGATTGTTCATAAATGTTTCCTGCTTATTTATTTGAATTCTACGCTACAATACCATACACTTAGCAAACCTTTCTGTGACAAATCAATTCTATTGGTTCGGCTTTAATTCTGCACAAACCTATTTAATTAATTTTGAAATGTCGATTTCAACCTGTGACAAATGAGCCTTGTCCCTTGCGTTTCTTATTCAAAACCTTTCTTTTAATTCAAGCATTTCTTTCTCAATGCAATTACTGACTGATATTTAAGTTTATAGTCTCGCAGCTAAATAAAACTCCCCTACTCCGTGCTTTGATTTAATTTTAACATTGTACTGCGATCAGAGCAGGGCTTAATACCACTGCAATATATTTGTTCTTATTTATAGGCAACAATCTAATATCTCCCATAATCAGTTTTGCCAATGGTTTTATAATAAAATGTGCATCACAATCGCTGAGATTATGAAAGAGAACGGGAATATAATGTGCATATTTATAGTTAAGATTACAATGTTGATGGGCACTACCTCTATACTCACCTGTCTGATGATTGTGATCACGTACACGCACGTATTTATCGGTGAAACGTTTTTTACAAATGTAGCAGCATACCGATTTTTGAAACGATTCGTTTTCCTGTTGGCTAATATTCATAGGCTGAGCATTTATTAGTATACTATTTACTTGATATGCTATAGATTTTAATTATTTACAAACCATTCCATACAGTCGGCACCACGATATATATTAAATCGAGATAAACTATCATCATATGATCATTTTAAATAATATTCAATACTAAAAGGAACATGGTTTTGATAATTCTCGGCATTTTCGGAAACAACATTCTTTTCTTTCTCTAAAATACAGATTGAAAATGGTACTTTTTCTTGATATTTATAGTCTTTAAATTCTATTGCTGTACATTCTTCAGGCATTCTAATTTTAGTTTCTTTTACTCTATTACAATTTCTAATATGATTTAAATGGGATTCTTTAGTTACAAAATGATTTAAACAAATATCGCATAATAAAGTTTAAGAGTGTTTCTTATGCAGTTGATTTTTAACCAATCTAGATAAGTTTTTTGTCCAGCAGAAATCCCCTCATCGTCGGATATCATTAATAAATGTATAACATATTTATTAATTTGAGTATTTTTTACTAATATATATGGGCAATACTGCATTTTTACTAAATTTGGTTTTTCTTTCTAGCGTATACACATTTATACGTAAATCATTTATTGTTTAAAATTTTGATATATTTTTTAATTTCATTGAAAATTCTAGTCCCGGGTACTTTAAAACTTCACTGAAATGTGGATAGGAAGATATTCTAACAGAATGCACATCTGTAGGATGTAATGCTGACACTACTGACAACAAAAAACAATATTCATCATCATTTTTTACGTTAATCACAGCCTTTTTATTTTTAATATCTTGAGGTATCTACTGTTAATGGCATATAATTATTCAAATTTACTGTTAAATGCAATATCTCGAGCAATCTTGAATCACGTTCTTGAAAATCTTTTAATTTTGTCAGCATCTTATTTTCCACATAATTGGTATACCATTGTTTTAAATTAGTACCAGAATAAATTTTTTCATTTTTAGTAGCAAACGTTTTAAATCTATCTCGCCACTACTAAGTTTTATAAAATATGCGCTAAATACTACATTAGCTTTAAGCATCAAGTTATTTTTTATAATTTGTTTTACTTTTATTGAGAAACTTCTATATGCTTTTGAAATACATTTTTGTGGCTTCTTGTTGCCTAAATTTACAATCATACCTGTCCTTCTTCGACTATTAATACGTGATTCCACATCTTCCCACACTATCTTGTTCTTTTGCTGCTGCTGCTGTTGGCCACTCCCTACACCCGACCCCTTCGTTACTAATTTAGCTATTAAATTTCTTAATAATTGCTGTTGTCCCTTTAATAAATTAAAATTTCTTTTTAACTTGAATGGATTTTCATTTTTACTGCTATCCTTCGAATAAATCGACTAACAATTAAAATGGTTTTATCCACAATCACCTTATAATTGAAGTTTTATCCACACTTATGAACCGTCTATAGTACCACTTTATCCCCTAGTGGAATAATGAAATTACTTTATTCCACTAGTGGGATAAAACCATGTAACTTACTTCTGCATTGTTGGTAGCACTGTCAAGCTATGCCAAATTCGAAATTTGTAGGTTATGTTTTGCGTCAATCTGTGTCAAATAACAAACCAAACTTAACCTATTAAGCTCTCGAATTTGACATAGACTGACAATACACTTCAGTACTGCCAAACGTATAACATTTGATCTTTCGGTACTTTCCAAAGAAAATTAAACGCTCGAACTGCGTTCTCGCGTTTAAAGATTCTTGAGTGGATAAAATACTATCTAAAACACTTATACAATAAATAACTATTATTTGCGTCTTTAATCCATCTGTCAGCCTCATCATTATATTTTAAAATCCCAATGCGTCTCTGATTGTTTTTATTGAATTCTAACTTAATTCAGTAATGCTATCTGTCGCAAACATGTTCACGCGCGCGCTGTTGTAGTACTAACTATTGTAAACAGCGGAGACGGTTTATTTATTCATAGTTGCAAATTCCTCCAGACACCGATAATGAAGTCATTAACTACATCCGGTGTAGATTTCCAGACAATAACATCCGGTTTATTGTTAGCAACCGTGCACATTATCAAACAATGACTTCATACAATTATTTTTAGCAACGTTGCACATTTCAAACAATCACATTCAGTGTAAATTTTCCCAGACGCCCACATCCGCTTAAACACGTCTGGACAGGTTTGAACCCCAGGCACTGATGACTCCCTCATTCACCATATCCGGTGCACATTTTCAGACAATGACATCTCCCAGACAATAACATCCGGTCAGACGCCCACACCCGTTTAAACAAATCTCAACAAGTCTGACATCTGGCAACGCGTAAATGTAGCCCCAATTAACACCTGCCAAATCTAAATTGGTTCATTTGTCTTGCGCAGAATTTGAATTTCCCGCCAAAAACCTGAGCATAATTAGAATTTATCGCCAAACCCTGCTTAGAATTTGAATTTCCCGCCAAAACGATGCGCAGAATTCAAATTTATCACCAATATGATGCGCAGAATTGGAATTTCCCGCCAAAATAAATCGCAGAATTTGAATTTCCCGTCAAAATCCTGCGCAGAATTTGGATTTCCCGCCAAAAAACCTGCGCAAAAACCCCGCGTAGGCCTGCGCAGTGACACATATTGTTCCAAAATACACTACTTACATCTATTATTACTAAAATATATCGATAACCTTTATTTACTTTAGAGAATGGTATCATTTCTACTAAATCGGTTTGATGAAGATCATCCAACTCTTTTACTATTACACGAAGCCTTCGAAAATTTCTTCGTGCAGGCTTATGCAACTCATCTACTATTTGAGCCTTAATCGAGGTGTTTATTTTCTTCCGTGTCATTTTGAACCTCTCTAAATGCAGTAGTTTCCCTAACTGAAGGTTTAGGCTGAGGTTTAGTTAGTTTTAGAAAAAAGTAAATATGATCAATTTCAGCTTGAATGTCTGCAATAATTTCATTTGCTATTTCTATATTTGTACTATTTTACAGTATCAACTTGACTTAACGACACTCACGGATGAGCGAGTGTCGAATCTAAACAAGTCCAGGAAACGTGCACACTTACCCTGGAAATCGTAAGAAACAGGCTAAAGGCCTCGGCTTAGATACGCTCAAGAAGGGGTCGGGGTCTTAAACCGAGACACCACAGGGCAAGCGTGTTGACATATATATAGGGCGTTACCAAATAATAATAAGGCGCGACAAGATCCAAATAGGGAGAAAATCCACGTGGTTGCATTTGTTGCTGCGATGTGGCTTCTAGAAGTAGCTTATGAGTATCTTTCGTCCTGTTTGACCCTCAAGGTCTGGTTGAACGTGGGTCTCTTGGATTTGGATCTTGTGGCGCCAATTTATTTGGTAACACCCTATATGTACCTCAACACGCTTGCCCTGTGGTGTTTCATTTTAGGACCCCGCCCCCTCCCTGAGCGTATCTGAGCCGAGGCTTTTAGCCTGTTTCTTACGATTTCCACATATGAAAAAACTCTCAATAAAATCAGAATAATAAAAATATGTATCATACGGGGATAATTCAAAATTTTACAAAAAATAATCAAAATTCGAATAGGAGGCCGTGACTTTGTATTTGAGCATTACTTTTGATTCTAAACAACTTTTCTCAATAAAATTTTGCTATATTTTTTGAAATAAGGTAACTTTATTCTTGAACGAATTTCATATTTTTGTCCTGCTCTGTATGCTGTTTGATTTGGAGCCATTCTGAATGCATCTGATATGGTTATCAAACGTGCACTAACTTGTGACCGTATTTAAATTTTGATTGTACAACTAATAAAAAAATGTCCCATTTGTTGGACACTTAATGGACCACACTGTATAGAAAGAAGGAAGTGAATTCCGTTGGTGATTAAGCTTCTGGAGTAGAGTTAATTTCTTCGAAAATTTTAGCACAATCAACAAGTTTTGTTTTCCAAATAATTTAAAAACTTTTGTTTTACCCCTCCTGAAAATTGCTGATGTATCGCAGCCAGTAATTGTATGCAAAAATAGGATGTGATTTTGGCATTTTGGATAGGCGGATAATCTTTTGGAGGAAAATATTTCCGATTGCTTCCCAGGTTTTAAAAAATAAATAATTTTCTCGGTTGGAGTTAGAGCAGTGAGAAATACCAATAAATCAACATCTGCACCAACAACAGTATTTGTATTTGTTGGGTTGAATTGTTCTATTGCTGTTTCAACTATGAGGACATCAGTGTCATTATTAGCTTGTTTGACTAAAATATTTTCAGAGGTAAATTTTTCTTTCAACATTAAAATGAAACGAGACTTGGGAGTATTAGCAAGAAATTGTTGTTGGCCTGTTGAAACTGTCATGAATTGATCAAAAATTACATGAGAAGATGAAGATGTTTTTGTAGTTCGACGATGTCATTCTGCGGCTTTAGTATTTTTCTTACAGTCAGTATAGCCATTAAATACTACAGTCACTCTATGACCAAAATGTCTATGCACATACTGAACGTATTTATCTAAAATCATATTAAATGTTTCTCTTGATCCCAAACAACGTGGTGTAATAGATATCATCCATGATGTACGTTGCATTTAAGTTGTCAATATCAATGTTTACTGATTGAAAACAATTGTAAATGGCTGACTTTTGTGTCTTACGCATTCCAATATCATCGAACAGTGACAACGGGTAGGGAGCTAATTCATATTCGAAAATTGTTTCAATTTCATCTGGAAATGCCGTAGTAATACTCATGCGTTGAAATAATAATACAGGATTAACATGTACCTTTTTATCATGAACTTTTATGGTCCTGTCATTTTAGACATGGATGCAATCCTAACTTCACGAGCTTTATGGCTTTACGGGTCTTGTAATGTATATAGGTGGCGTACTCGTGCATATTTTGGAGAACACGACTTTTTCAACTTTTAGAATAGCTATATCTCAGAAATGGCAATTGTTAGGAAAAAAAGGGCAAGAACAATTTTATAGATAATTGTGTGATCTCCAATTTTTGTCTGGCATATTTTTATGATAAAACTGACTGCGGAAAAATGCGAAAAACCCATTTTTGCAAACTTTGACCTTGAATAAATTTTTTTGCACACGTGGGATCGATGGGGATTTTTCACAATTTGTTTATGATGGTGTTCTCAACATTTGTACCAATATTCAGCTTCTTGCGAATTTTTGTAAGCCTACCATTAGTTTTCGAGCTAACTTGACCAGATTATTAAAAATGTTACATTTTAAAAACTACCTTAAAAAAAAGGGAATAATCCTTAAAAAAGTGTCATGTGCTGAAGGGCTCTCCATATTACTGCGGTTAGACAGGGACGAGACGATTTCTCTCTTGCTTTTCAATTCGAATAAAAAGACAGTTAATTCACAACCAAAATGCCTAAATTTCAGACAGCTGTCCGAAAATTAGATTGTTTTGTTTTGTGTATACCCTATTGTCGGACACACTTTTAAGGTTAGAAAAAGTACAATCGATTTTCCAACATGAAATATTAATTTCAATATACTAATTGTGAATGCATGAAGATCTAAGGGGCTATCTCATAAGTAGACAAATTAAAAAAAAATTTAATTCACAATTTTTTAAACGGTACATAATATTAATTACTTAACATATGAGGAACAAACAAATATTTAATCAAGAGGCTGAACGCCTTAGTAACGAATAACACGAAGCTTTTTGTAACAAATGCTCATAACTGCTTTTCATGATTTTTTAGCTACTCTTCTACTTATATTATTGAATTTTTTTTAAAAGATCTGAGTAGGGATGTCAGCGGGTACCCGGCTAATAGTCAACCTGGGTACCCGACTAGTAAACTACGTAATTTCCAAAAAGTCAGTCTTTTTCGGAGACGATAAAACAATAGCAATACACTCTAAAAAAAATATAACCATGCAGTAATAAGAATCACCTCATCCATTATGACATAATGTTGTTTCTTGTTTCATTAAAGGCAATAAATCTGCTTCCAATTTCGGATAAAAAGTCAGGTACTTGAATTTGATAGCGCTTGGAAGTGTGAAAATATTTACGAATAACAGAAGACTTGCAGTTTGAATTGGTGATGCTATTTCAATTTAGTTCAGTTTAAAATTTGTGGCGTAAAAGAAAGAAATTGTAGCTACCTCAGATGTTCAGATGTACCTACCCCAAAGTTTTTGTTATATATTTTGGGTACCCGAGTACTGTTTTCGGAGTACCCGGGTTTCATTTTAGACCGGGTACGACATCCCTAGATCTAAGGTTTTTGGGTTTATTAGTTGACATATTTTGGGTTTGTTGCGTGATATACTTGTCGGCCAGGGACATCTGCTGGGTCAAATGGCACATAAGTTTAGTTTTTGATTATTACATATTTAGACCATGTTTTCCTGTAACCTCTTCGGCTGCCTAACTTTACTTGCTATTTGTTCTTGAATCTTATAGTATTTTGGCGGCGATAGCTTTGAGTAAACTTTAATTCTCAATATCTTGCATTTAATGACACCGTTGAAACCGAAAATCGAAGTTTTAAGGCAGCACGGCAAACTGATGTGGAAGATTCAGTTTCCAACATATTTTTTACCTTAATATTTCTTGAAATAGACTGAGGCCTCTTGACGATCAGGCTGTTTTTTACTTCCTTTTACTACTATAAAGGAAGTATTGGATTCACCCCAAAAATTCGAAATTGAGTTTTCAACAGATCTTCACGTTTTAGAGTCCCCTGATCCCAAAAAACATATTTTTTTTCATTGGTCTGTCTGTCTGTGTGTCTGTGAACAGAATATCTCAAAAACGAAAAGAGTTTTTTTCGATTTTTTCAAAAACGGCTCTAACGATTTTTTTTAAATTTTACATTTTTCTTACATTTTTAATGTGTATTGATGTGAGATAGGTGATTTTCCAGTTGAATACTTCTAAAGTGGGTTTCTTTTGTTTTTTTTCTATATTTTTTATTAACTCCTATTTTAAATAAAACACCCGGTATATTATTACATTTTTGAATTCACCTTAAAATTCTAGAGAAAATTTGTCTCTTCAACTAACACTCGATTTTGTACCGTTTTTGTAGAATTTGTAATTTTTGAAAATTTTTAACAAATGGTTAAAAATTAAAAAAGAAATTTTTGACTAATTATAAGATCACTGTAAAAGGAAGTTGTGTGAGTGTATCACACCAGATTTTTTAAATTGGTGTTAGTATACTTCTTAGTAGATATACTCCTATAACCAGAAGTTCATCTAAATCTTTCACCAATAAAATGTCTAACTGTCCTAAACTTGCGTCCTTCGGCAGTGGCTTTATAATAATGAATAATGCGTTTTGCTAGGAACTCACTTTTTTGTCTTTTTATGGCTACTATTATTGTAATCAACTAAAAAAATTAATGTCGCTTCAAAATTAAACTATCTGTCAACAAAATTATGTTTGACATTTAGGCTGTCCGCTCACTCAGACGACGCCATTGCGACGCAACTGACAAGATACTCATAAGCGCTGATCGCGTGGTGATTGTTCTACGAGTTTATGTACAGTCGTGTGCAAATAAATCTGGGACAGTGTTTTTTTCACATGCAGATTCAGTTAAGAATTGAAGAATATCTCCATGGATTTCCTGCTATCAGAAAGAGTTACATTAAACTTTAACAGGTACTGAAACCCGTAAGTCTCTCTGATAAGAGGAAATCCATGGACATATTCTTCAAATTCTTAACTGAATCTGCATGTGAAAAAAACACTGTCCCAGATTTATTTGCACACGACTGTACTTCACTGTACACTGCTGCGACTGCCTTCGGCTCGTCTTGTTTCTAAGCAACCCGTTTCGTGAGAAAGCAAAAGCATTTTTGATAATTCATAGTAGTCTCGTGGTATATTACTGATAATAACTCCTTACGAGTTGTATTAAGATGCATTTAACAGCACTAGTGTTGTTAAGAAAAATAACATACCGATACTTTATAAGCATTTAATCACATGTTGGCAGTACTGACGTGTATTGTTAGTGACAATGTCAGTCTATGTCAAATTCGATGTTAGTAGGTTAGGTTTGTTTGTTATTTGACACAGACTGATGCAAAACTTAACCTGCTAATCTCGAATTTAACATAACCTGACAGTGCAACCAACAATACAGTATTGAGTGATTCCACCACAGCCATAGCAGACACATGTCTCACTGTTGTGTCATTAATAAAAAAATTTCCTATTTTTTGAAAAAGATTTAGGATAAAATAAACCATGTTGCGATATACATAACATTATCTGCTTTCTACATTACTTAAGAATTTTAAAGAACTAACTAAACTATTCTCTCGAAATGTAAAAAGCTTGATAACGTTACTTGAATCGTAAATTACTATTAATTAGTACTTACTATTTGTTTCCTGCATATACACTATCACTTTTTTTACTCAAATCACAGCCATCTTTGACAGTCACAAACGTTGGTTATTTTTCATTTTCACTTGTCAAAATCTGGGTTGGGTATTCTAGAAGGATGTCCAAAAAGGAAAATTATATCAAAATGAAATTAGTAATAGCTGTTTTATTATCATTTGACTTTAATTATGAAACTGTCTATTAACAGGTTCTGTCCATATAACTGGCACATTTACCCTGTAATTGCATGTAGTCCATCTTTTCTCATATGGAAAAAGTAGCTAAATTCTAGAGAAACCATTTGCAAAACTATGTTGGTTGGTACAAAGCTTCTGGTATTATATTTGCAGTGAGGTTGAGTTTCATGTTGACATATTAATTATTTAAATTGTAGTTTTGGGTATTATATAGTACATTTATTTTCTATAATAATTTTCAAGGTCAACTTTCTAAGGGATAAGCTGCATTCCTGCAGGGTCCCTAGTTTTAATAATGTTCGTACATAGATATTTAGTTCTTTTCTTCCACTAAAAAAATTATTGTCATTTTGACAGATATGTCATAATTTAATATCACTTGCTTCATTTTTGCATTTAAAATATTTCTTGGTTTTCTTTTTTTATCTGATTTTATTGATGATGATGATTCCATGTTAAAAAAAGAAAATTGTCAAGATTTCAAATTAAGAAACTTTGACATTCAAAATTGACACATAACCATAATTTTGAAAAAGTTCTACCAACACGACGTATAAAAATTTCCTAGCGTTTTAATCACATGTCTACCCAACATTGTAACACTTTGACAGTTATAGAAAAAAAAAACGTACTTTTCACTTAAAATGTGATTTCATAATATGGTTTTAATTAGATAGGTATTGCACTGATGACAATTTCAGTTCGAGCCACAACTATAAGTTAAATAATTAAGATCTCAACCAGTTAGCGTGAAACCGAACGTCACTGCAAAAATAATAATCAGAAGCTTACGCACCAACAAAATTCAGTCTAGTGACAATACTTGTTGCCGATGGCTTTCCTAGATTACATTTCCATATGAAAACAAAATCAACTATAATCAATTTTGTGGTTTCAGTAAATTAAAATTTGTACAAACTGTTCACAGAAGGTTTTAAGTTTTGCCGCAATAAAACCTGCAGCATTTAAAATAATTTTATTTTCAATAAAAATGCAAAAAATAATGCATAAAAAACAGATATATGCAATTGATAACTTTAATTTATCAGATGTCTAAATTTCTAAAAATATATTTAGACATTCCGATAAACTTCAATAATTCCAATTAAAACGAGGGAGTTAATTATGCGTAAAAAATTAATAACATATCACACGCAAATATAATTAGCTAACAATATTTCTCCTTAACAGCATTATAATACTATACAATTTGATGGCGGGGCCTAACTTGATATTTAGAATATCCACTAAATCTCGTTGACTGAGCATTAAAAGTGCTTCTCCATCTATTCTGTGTTCTCTAAACAAAGCACCATGGTTTTCACAATAAGGTAGAGAGGTAATAAACTGCACAACCTCCTCTTCCCGCCACTCACGAGGGTCCACATTTTTCTTAACGTACCTACTTAAGTACTTGGAATGTTTTTCCCATATTTGTTCAGTATATACACTTGCATATCCATTAGTAAGAGGCACTACTATTTTCTTTTTAACACACTCTACCGAGTCACTTTTAAAACCCCGTCCGTTTTTCCGTTTCGGTGGCCTACGTTCGTCCACTTCTGCTTCTTCCTCGTTCCATTCTATTTTAACTGGGGGCTCTCGACGAGGTATCTTTGGCGGTCTTCCTAGCCGAGGTTTACTGGAAACAAGACTATTAGTTTAGGCTTAGTCAATGTCTTTACAATGTTGCTTACATTTTTTCCCTAGGTTCCCTAGAGACTGGAACAACAGACTCCAGTTGCCGATCGGGGCTTAAAAGTCGATCAGGCAGTATGTGTTCCCTGTCCATATTTTCATCAGAATACGGGCAGTCCGTAGGCGATGAATGTGTGGAAAATTTCGACCCTTTAATGTGCCCTTGGCCTCTGCAGCCCACGGTAGGACATTCCAGAAAATCATACACATCATCGGGTGCTGAAAAGAAGCATGCTTAATTACAAGGAAATAAAACCCCTCCCTATGCTTACTTAATGGTGGTTCTATCGGGTGACCTGTTTTCTGACACCATCCGACGGGATGTATATCACTGCTGTCGTTGTCAACCCAGTAGCTGTACCGGTCGGGCCATCCGTCGAAGCTGATTCGAATCTGATGTTCCCTAGTGTCATCGACCGTTGCTACTCTGATGAGTTGGGGAACCCGTTTGTCTACGCACTCGAGTCGCATGCCCTTCTTGAAGCCGTACACGGGCCTTTGCTTGAACGCCCTTACTGGTGCTGCCGTTGTTTTGCTTTCTTTCAGGTATTTTTCCCATGTAAAAGTTTCTGGGTTTGGGTGTCCTGAAGAATACATAGATATGAATTAGTTGGTTTATTAGTTTGAAGTAATTTTGGTGCCAAGCAAATGAGGGTAAATTATTTAAACTTTCACTATAGTTGTAAAGTCACGGAACAAGGCCTAGATATACAGAAGCGACAGTGGCCGTTACCTCAAGCAAATGGTTTTAGAGTGTATGAGTGGGACTCCAACAGTTGGACACACCTTTTGGCAAGTATATTGGAGCCCATAAGATACAAAACTCTGCGTTTACAACCTCAGTAAATTTGTGCTACAAACAAAAAACTGTTACCTCGTGTTTGCTATACTATTCGACCTGCAAAAGGTGGCCTAATAGATGGTACTACCACCAACGGAGATTGTATTATTTTATTTTGCTTGAAAATGAATTAGTTTTAACGTAAACTGCATTTTAAAAATGAACTTACATAATTTTGCATCTAACTTACCGTTTTACTTAGTTTTGTATCTGAATGACAACAAAATTTTGAAAAGTCATTTGAAATTTTACGTTTACCAATTCATAACTGACTATGTACAGATGGGTTAATTAATACGGTACCAAAAATTATATTTTTGGTAAAATTTTTATTTTTTACGTCCAAAATTAAAACAAAAACCAACGTAACATAAACATTAAAAGTTTCACTGTTTAACGTTGCAGCTCTTCATTTTCACTGATACATTCATTGTCAGCTTCAGTATCTTCTTCCTGGATTTCTTCGTCTGTAGCTTTTCTAGTCCCATCAATAATTTTGTAGAATTGTAACGTTAGGTCCATTCTCTAATTAATTCCTTAATGATTCTTTAACAAAGTATCAATAGACGAATTATTTCCTTTTAAGCAATTGGCAATTTTCAACATTTTTGGTTTTACATTTTTAAGATTGAATCTTTTCTTTGTTATAGTGTTAGGGTTTCCCAAATCAGACTTGTAAAAAACTTCACTTCTTACAGCAACGTTATTAGTTTTTGTTTTACTGAATATGAATCTTTTACATTGGTTAAATTTAAAACGCCATGGCCAGGTTTTTAATAACTTTGGATACTTCAGTTTTCCAGTCTGAGTACGTTGAGTGTTTTCCTATCATATTTTCATACTCTAGTCGGTCTATTATATCATTTTTCAGGTTGATTTCTTTTCAATAAGGCCGAATACCCTATCTGAAGGCAAAAAAGAATGTCTTACAACTGGAAATATTATTTCCAATTATGTGGGCAGATGCTTCATTTCCAAACCAACACGCAACCATGCACATCAATGTTGAGTTTTTGTTTTGGCCCCCGCAACCGTCTGAAAAAAGCGTGTTTTACCAGGACGTTGTACACAGCAGACGAAATTGCATTTGAATCTTTTGTCAGTTCCGTTTCCAGCCATACAAAAGATTTAACATGCTGAGGCATTAACATACTTGTAGAATTCCCACACACAACAGTAAAATTGTAAAAGTTAATTTGTTTCAAAAAATACCGGCAATTTGGGAAGTGCCAAGTTTTTCTGGCAATCGAAAGGAAACATTTGTATATTTTCTTCATCGCTTGGAAACAGGTGAAGATAACATAGCCCGGGCCTATTTAATAAAGGAATCTCAATAGGAACTAAACGGTTGAAAAATATATTTTAAGAGGCATGGTCTCAAGAGGAAATACTAAGGAGCTGCGAAGATAATATAATCACACCCTTCTTCTGAGTGGTACTAAAAATTTATACTAGAATATTAGAGAAACGTTTAAGGGCTGAACATCTATAGATCTTTCAAGCTGCTTACCATAAAGGTAAGTCTAAGAAAACACTTTCATGTAAAACAAAACTTTTATATGAAGTCAACTCAATAACTGTCAAGGCCAACAATGGTTCTAAAAACAGAAAAGGTTGTACTAATGTGTGGGGCAAAGGCCTCCCCCTTCTGCTACCATTTAAATTTGTTTCCTGTCTCTAGCAACCATAACTGTCCTGCTACTTCAGCTATTTCTGCTTCTAATTTCTGGTATGGTCTTCCTCTTTTTCTTCGTCCATCTCTTGACATCCATTTTGTCATTCTCAGGGCCCATCGTGTTGTGGTCATCCGACCTACAAGTTCCGCCCAATTCCACTTTAGTTGCTTACATACTTCCACAACGCCTTTTGTTCCCATTTTTTCCCTATCTCTGTAATTCTCACTTTGCCACTTAGCTTTAAGTTTAACATGGATCTCTCCATTTTTAAATGTGTAACACGTAACTTCTATATTAGTTTCTTATTTAAAGTTCATGTTGGAGTACCATAAGTTATAGTCGTGATTACGGCCTTGATAAATAAACTTCTCTTTAGACTTATGGAAATTTCACTATTTTTTAGAATATGTTGGAGAGACCAGAAGCACTTTCAACTCTTCAATTCTTCTACTGATTTCCCAGTCGGTTCTGCTCCCAAATGAGATTGCTTGGCCCAGGTATACAATTTCTTGGAAATATTTTACAGTTTCAGTTCCAGTACTAAATCGTTTGATAATCTGTTTGACATTAAATTAGTTTTGTCGAAATTTATTTTTAGGCCTGTTTTACTGCTTTCCTCCTTTAATTCCTTTAGCATTAGGTTTAGTGTTGCACTGCTTTCTGCTAGCAAGATCACATCGTCAGCAAATCTCAGGTTGGATAACCTTTTATCACTTATATCGAATCCGTATTTCTCCCGGTTTAAGTTGCGGAAAATTTCTTCTAAAGTGGTTATAAATAACTGAGGAGACAGCTCTCCATCTCTTTCTAATCTTATTTTTTTCTTTCCCGTCTTTGCATAGTTCTTCAATGATTCTAACATACTTTACTGGTACACCCTGATTGATTAAGGCCTGGATCATAGAACTATGTCCTAAGCTGTCAAAATCTTGGAATAGTTCCACAAATGCTAAATGTTGAATTCTTGGCATTTTTTCAATTATTTGAGTAATTGCTTGAAGATTGTCCATTGTTGAATATCCACTTCTAAATCCCGCCTGTTCAAGTAGTTGGTTTTCATTCAAAATGTTGACTATTCTTTCTTACATTATTAGATTATATATATGGATATTTAATTAACTAATATTTAAAAATACTTAGTTCTACAACTTGTGATATATAAGTGAGTATATGCTAATGCTAGTTTATACTTTTCACATTTTAAACCAGATGAAAACAAAAATAAAGATGTTTCGAGTAATTTAAGAATGATCCTTCAAGAATTTGTTGATTTTATAAACACTTTAGAAACAGTCTTTGTACACCAAATAAAATATTTAATTTTATCCCCTAATGTTAATAGAAAAATCTGTTAGAGCCTAAAAATTTACCAATAAAGATTTACAAACTACAGATGGAAAAATATGAAATTAATTATATTAAAATAGTAACTGTATACTATCTTATAAAACTGTAATAATAAAATATATATAAAAATATGTTTTTGTTGTAGGCATTTGAATATACCAAATAACACATTTCCACTTTCCAATCAGCTCAAAAAGAGAAAAAAAGATTTATTGCCCTTATTATGGAAAAATTGTGTTACGATTGGTAACATAAAGAATTGAAATACTTAATAGATATAGATACTTTGAAATTGGCACACATCTACTTCCAAAGGGCATGGTTTAAGTAACATGTTAAGGGAATCTCAACATCAAAGGTGCCGACAGAAAGTGTCGATTCTGTATCTAGAAGCCTGGTCCCGTGGTAAAGTGAACATTTTGCACGATTTTATATTTTTGCACTTATCCAATGTCTTTTTAATATGGTATTCTTGTAAGCGTCGTTTTTAGCTTGAAAATTTTTTTAAGCTAATAATTCAATTACAATTTTACATGAGGAAGACTGTGTGTTATTTATTTACTGAATCTTTACCCTCCTTGAGAGAATGGATCATATTCTGAATTCTTATCTGGTGTACCATGGTTTTTTTAAACCGAAAGCATCTTCAAATTTGCTCCTTATTAAGGCAACTTTTCCCCCCATTTAACCGACTCTTAGCTCCTTTAGTTACCAAGATGCCAGTAGTGACATTCTAATTTAT
Organism: Agriotes lineatus; assembly: GCA_940337035.1. Lineage (NCBI taxonomy): Eukaryota > Metazoa > Arthropoda > Insecta > Coleoptera > Elateridae > Agriotes > Agriotes lineatus. The sequence continues at coordinate 149,822 of CALNHX010002257.1, read as the reverse complement.
GGAATGTTAGAAGTTATAGAGAGGCAGACGGAGATTCATATTACCTATCTGGATTACCAGATTGATAAGAATTACGATAAGGCAAGAAATAGCTTGAAAAAAGCAGTGAAAAGATACTTGTAAAATACCTTAAGACCGAGAAACACTAGTAAAATATGAGAAGCGAATTGAAGATAAACTTAAATAGAGAGCATTAGCAGCCACAACATAAGAACAATGCGTTCATTTAGAAAGTATTAGCAAGATGCCCATTCTTCGTACGGGCTCCAAGTGTTTGTTTACACGTACCCCCTGGAAATGTGTATGTAATTGTCGTTCCTCTCGCATAGATTGATAAAACTATAGTTTTAGTACAACAATGAAATAAAATCAAAAATATATTTACTTATTAAATGTTGCAATTATAAATAGCAGGATATCTGTTTCCACCACTTGGAGATGGAATTTCAGAAATTCGTCTCTTTTATTCTAAGAGATATTGAGAAATTCGTGAAACTTTTCCCCCTTTCCCCCCCCCCCCCCCTAGAAGTGGGCTTTCTAAACATTCTTTCAACCAGTTTTATTCTGGTGTGAACCCAGAGGGAAAAATTAATAATTTTAACCCCCTACCCCTTTTCAGTTTTCCCTTTTTACCAAGTGAAATTTTAAAAAACCCTAAAACACCTTTCTAAAAATTTGAAAAAACACATCTGTATGCCAAATTAGAATGCTCTAACTCAACAAACGCAAGATATACAAGGGGTTCTATAATTCACCCCAAATGCAGATTTGCATCTGCTAGACGTTTTCCCTTGATACCTAACTCAATAAACATAATTACAAAGGGTTCTTTAATTCACTCTGAATCCATATTAGCACATTTAGAGGTTGATTAGCGCAAAATCCTGAAATACGTTTTTATTTGTAAGTAAACACCAATTCAATATTTCATCAGGTGTAAGAGATCTTGAAGAATTCGTGAAAACACATTTTACCATTTTTACCTCCTTAAAGGTCGAATTTCCAAAAATTGCTTCTTAGCACTACCTTATGTAACAAATTGAACCTTCTTCCCAAATTTCAAGTTTGTAGTACCAGTGGTTATGGCTCTGCGTTGATTAGTCAGTTGAATAATTCTAAAATGGATTTCTTTTGATTTTTTTCTATTGTTTTTTATTAACTCCTATTCTAAATAGAACACCCGGTATATTATTACATTTTTGAATTCAGCTTAAGATTATAGAGAAAATTTGTCTCTTCAACTAACGCTCTATTTTATACCATTTTTGTAGAATTTGTCATTTTTGACAAATGCTTAAAAATGAAAAATAAAATTTTTGGCTAATTATAAGATCACTGTAAAAGGAAGTTGTGTGAGTGTATCACACCAGATTTTGTTATTATGGAATTTGAAAGAACACATTTTTTTACTTACGCTAAGGTAATTTTTGCATATAGGCCACATGACCAAAAATTAAGAAAACAAAATTTTAATTTGCAAAACACTAAATTTTATTTTAAGAAGTATGATTTTACACTTTTATCAATGACAGCCAATCAATAAAAAACCTGTTGGTCGTCTTAGTTACTGTCAGGCAGATATAATTTAGTTGTTTTTGAAATGATCACATATAATCTCATAAGAGCATTAATTTTTTCCAGAAATTTTTTTGAGTGCGTTCCAACAATGTCATATTAATCTGCCCGAGCGGGACACGAGGGCAACATAGGCCGTTGTTGGAATCCACGAAAAATAATTTCCGGATATGAATTGATGCTCGAATGCAGATTCAGTAAGAAAACCCTCATAGTTAGGTTGGTCTACCTACAAAAAAATTTCCAAGAAATTTTGTTGTTGTGTTGGTTACGGCTCCTGAACTAATTTTTCTATTGGTCATTAACGAGTGTCGCACGATTTTCATTGCAATTAAATTCAGTATTTTGCAATTTTTAAATTATTTTCTTAATTTTTGATCATGTAACCTGTACTTAAAAAGTAAAAAGACAGCTTTCTTTCAAATTCCGTTATAAAAAAGAGGGCTTCTATTTTAAAAAAACATCGATGACGTCATACCTCTTACACGGGTCACCCTGTATGTATAGATTTTATTTGAAATAAAAATAAAATTGACGGGTCCCAGCGTTCTTTCAAAAGATACTCCTTAAGTTTTTAACGAATTTATCCACCACTTTATGAAAGCACTGTATATAGATATTATAGCAACTAGCAAGAGGTAATAGGAAAAAGAGTATGTAATTTAAAGAGAAGTGTATCGAGGTATTAAGCGAAAGGATGTGAACAAAAACTGGAGACAGTAAGATAATATGGAAACACCAAGGTGTCAAAAAATATGTAAAATAGAACAACAAAGAAATAATAAATAGAAAAAACATGGGAATTTGATCATTGACCGCAGACAAATAAAATTAAGATGGAGGGAATTGATAACAATAGGGGGGAAGAACAAAATGAGTTCAAAGAGGACAAGGAGAAAGACAAAAAGACAGAAAGCTGAGATAATCAAATATTTGGAGAACCAGAACCAGAAAATAACATCCATAATTCAAGACACCTGGACACAATCACTAATAGTCCCACTGAATAAGAACAAAGGCAAGACTGAAATAGTAACAAAGAACAACCAAAACCAGTTTCGCTCAGAAAAAAACTAGCGGACAAGAACACATTACATGACATTAAAGTGACAGTGATGAAACTATTTAATTGTGTTGTCTTATGAAGTTTTGGTTTAACGAATATTATAAAAAAAAAAGAAAAATATTATACGGTGTACTAATAGAAAAGAAGATTACTCTTTGGCTATTAAAAAAACATAAGAAACAAACCTCAATAGAAAATATTTTTGGAAAAGTATTACCGAACTTTTTTTATTTAAATACATTTCGTAGTACTTTCCATTAACACCACCAATTACTTGATTTCTTGCTTTAATATATATACTTACATACTAATGGTAACATTCTTGCAATCTTCCAAGTTCATGTTTCTATTCAACTACAAAAAAGACACTACCATTTAAATTTTCAATCAGAATTTTTCCTACTAATATCAATTTTTGTGTTTCTTCTTGATTTATTAATTCTGTAACTTATAAATGCAGGCTATAACACAAACTATTCTAATAACAACAAATGCATTAGCAAAAATTATAGCCTGTATTCTCATCTTGTCATTAAACTTAAATCATGACACCGTCAAGTAAATGCAGAGAGAGAAATGGTTTTATATAAATACCAATGCATAAAATAAAGATGATAGTTACGTGACTTATTTAATTATGAGGTGAGAATTCAGCCCTACGAAGAATCAATAAAAATATAGACAGTACCATGATACCAACCATTGGGAGGAGTGAGACTGTGCCCATGCTGGTCGCACCAGCCTACAGGATGGATGTATGGAGAAGTGGGGTCGGCCCAGTAATCATAGATGTCATCCCAGCTATCGAAGTGAACCAAAATTCTGTTATCCATCATATCCGACACTGTGGCAACACACACAAGGGATGTGTTTTTGCGATCCACTGCTTCCAGCTTCATCCCAACTCTGAAGCCATTTGGACAGATTGCCTAAAGACATGTAACACATTTTTGAATTAGTGCTACGTATTACTGTAATAAATAATAATGTTTAATGTTGTCTTGTATTCATTAGGTGTTTTGCTAAGTTTGATTTTATATACAGGCTTGTGTAATTTTTCACATAATTTAGTTGTTTATGTTAAGTGTTATGACACGGTAATGTAGCTTTTATATAGTGTCGGAAACTTGTGTAAAAAGACTAAGTACATTCCTGTATAGACGATTGCTTTTTTGCTTTCCGTAACTGTAAATGGAACATAATTTTTTTTAAATTCGTACGCATTTCTGCTATATTTATTTTACTAGGGGAAATTTTAAATTACTGTTTTTCTACTATTTGCCTTATTACCAATGTTTGGTATAATAGTAGCCACGCAGTAGCATCAACTACTTATAGCTCATTAACATAAAATAATCAAATAAAATAATTATTCATATGGAGTCATGAAAAACCCAGGAACTCCTAAATGTTGACCTTGTTAAGACACGTCCATATATGTATATTTTCTTGAAATAGTAATGCATTATTATATATAGCAAACACAGCAAGATATTTAAGACAAATTTGATGGCAATTGGCAAGTTGCTAGATAATTTCATTTCACTACCAGTTTCATTTTTAATAAATGGAGAATTTGTAATATACAATCTGTTCAAAAAAAAACAGTGGGCGTGTCGTCCAAGCAACAAAGGATGCTGCGTGAACCATAAGTGACCACTTGGGGAAGCAGCTCCGAGATTAGCTGCAGTTCACAGCCAGAAGCTGCTATTGAGGCTGCCTTTCTAGCTTCAAGGAAGCCAGGTGATTTAGTTAAAATCCCGAAGCTGCACTCTAGGAACCGGTGCAACCAAACAACTGCAAGGTTAGTTACTGTAATTACACTTTACGAGTGAATGTATGGCCCAGGCAGATCGGGAAAATCCAAAGCCGTAATAAGTAATTAACTGTTGTTATAAAAGGCGACGTATGCGTATGTGCTGAATTCGCAGAATCCAAACAAGACCGGAACACTAAATCAGCATTCGTAGTACGTGCTAAAACGTATTGCATCAGCAAATAAAACTACATTCATGATCCGTCTTCAAGGAACTTGTGTTTGAGACCTAAACATTTTTACGCGGTTTGTGTTTGAACTGTAGTCTCTAATTAAATATAAGACTCACCTATATTTAATAGGTAACAACGCGAGTAGAAACAGCTTTTGCCCGTAGACATTTACAGTAAGAAATTTATATTATTGACAGCTTCAATTGTATGTATTGGCGCCGTTTATTCTTGGTGTGTTTTATTAAATGTATTTTCCTGTATTTGTGTTTCTCTTACAGATTATATATCCTTTTATGTAAACTGTTGGGTTTTTATTGCTAGCAGTGTATGCATGCACAATTTCAGTATTCTAGGTGAAAACGAGCAAACCTAGAGCAATATTGACTTTCCTTAACCATACTGAAGATTTAAATAGAGTGTTATGTTTCTACGACTGGTTAAATTAGCAAACCCAGGGCAATATGCCGCGTTACACAATTCAATCAAGACTTTCTCAGCTCCACTCTGTATTTTCTTCTCTGATCTTTCATTTCCAGTTCCTTCCAATTCCATTGCTTGAATTTGATTCGTACCACAAAATGGTCAGACTCAATATCTATACCTCGACAGTTTCTGAAGTCTACTATACTTGCCGCATGAATTTTTGTAATCAAACAGTAGTCAATTTGATTTATTGTTCTTCCATCTGGGCTCCTCAATGTATTTTGTGATCCATAAATGTGGCTTTAACAAGCATTTTCCTACCTGCTGAAAAGTTAATTAATGTCTGGCCGTTATTATTTTTGAAATTATGTTTACTGTAATCACCAACCATTGATCTGTTCCTTGCTTCCTTTCCTAGTTTATAATAAAAATCACCAATTGCAATTTTCACATCATAACTTGGAATTGCTTCATATTGTGATTCTAAAAGCTTGTAAGATTAATCTTTCTTTGCTTCTTCTGTATGTGTATGCACATTGATTATACTAGTTTTCTAATAATTACCCCTTAATTGTAGGTAACTCATTCTCTTGTTGATGGTCTTGAATTATACAATTTATTGTATTTCTTAAAACTCTCTGTAACAGTGAAGCCTGCTTGACTGCTTAACTTGTTTCATGTTCCACCACTGAAAAAGGTGTTGCCTTCAAAATCCATAATCTAGTTCCCCTTTATTTGTCTCCTTTCTTCTTCTTCTTCTTACACCATCTCTCTTCAGAGGTTGGTGATCCAAATAGCTAACATAATTTTAGACACCGCTGCCCGGAAGATGTCAACTGATGTGCAGCCAAACCAACGGCATAGATCTTTTTGTCTCCTTTACTGCCATTAAACTGTCTGCTTTAGTAATCTCTCTTAATTTTCACCTAGCCAACATTATTATTTTTTGCATATCCTGTTTTCTTTGTTGTATTTTTGCTTACCGTATTCCTCTTTTCCCTCATTTGCCATTTTGATTTACTTTTCTCACAATCCAGTTTCAAAACATGCAGTTGGAAAATCTGTTCTGTCTTGTATTTTCCTTCTGCTAGTACTGTGAGGGATTCCATAGTCGGAGATCTCCCTCTTTGTTCCACTGTCATCAGTTATCACCTTCTGGTATTCTATCTTCACTTTAGAACCAGACTATTTCCTTCTTGGCAGCTTTTAATTTCTTTTTCTGAATTTCTCCCTCTGTTACTATTAAGCCATTTTCTATGTAAATGGTAAGTACCTTTCAATTTACTTTTGTTCTTCATTAATTCCAGTTACCTACTTTTACTACTATTACTTTATTTAAAGAATTTCTTCCTATTTTCTAAACATCTTTTACCACAGATTGTACCCCCACTTTATCTTTCAGAAACTGCTCCACACTTTCTCAAGACGCTCATCGTTTATTACTAGCTCCTTAATCACCACGTTTGTTTTCCTTTTGGCCTTTCTTGTTCTGTTAGTTTTCCTTCCATTTTCTTCATTATTCTTAATAGGTTTTGTCTTTCTTTCTTCCAAGCTTCTTCCTTCTTTCTCATATCTTTCTTTGACAACTTTATTTTATCTTCTAGCAACTTCTTGCTTTCAGTGAACTCTTCTTTAATCTCTCTTCTCATCTCTGGCTTAGGTTCTTCAATTCCTTCATATATCGGGCCCTTAGTTCTTCACTTGTTTTTTGTTGCTGATTTTCCTTCACAGTTCTCCAACTCAACTGATTTATCACTTTCCTTAATTGGGAATCTCCCTATTATTTAACTTTTTTGGAATACAGTTGAGTAGTCCTTCTGTTCACTAGTGCCTACTCTTTTCCACTTGAGGTATTCTTCAAGACCCACTAAAGTTTTTGCCTTATCTCTTATACGGTGTGTTTATATCCTTATTCATTTGCCTGTTCCTTCTTTTTTACATTCCCGGAGTACTTTCAACCCTACGCTACTACTATGTTACCAATTTTTTTCTTAAATCCACTTTTTTTACCTATATACATTTTTATATAGATAAAATTGGAGTAAAGCTAAATAACTGTTATCTACTGTTATCTATAGCTCTTTGTTATATTACTATTCAACTTTTCAAATGCCTTTTGCCTTGTGTGCTCCATGGTTATGAATACGCATTTGTTATAATTTAATTGAACTAGCAGGCACTGAAAACAGCAAAATAAAACAAATGCATGACGTGGAATTGTCACGATTTTCTATAACCATTTAACAGTTCTGTGTGCTTACAGTGATTTGACTGCAGACACAAAATTTAATGTGCATTTTAATAACCTGTTCAATCTGTGCCTTCTATTTGCAACTAGATGTTGAGAAATGAAAAATATTGCATACTGTAATGAAAAAATATAGTGTTACCGAAGCTAGTCCACTACGGAAATTGTGTACCTAAATACACTTTTATGTAGATTAAACTGGAGTAAAGTTAACTAACTATTATTTGCCACCCTTTCAATTTTTTTTTTAAATTTCACTGGGACAGAGAATCGAATTAACGATGCTTGTATCAGTAGTCAAGATGCTTAACCACTGAGCTACCAAGTTCAGCATTTTTTATTAATAACTACTTTTATTTTGATTTGAATTTATATTGTTGTATGTAATCAGAAATTTGGAATTTGCATTTACAATTATTATAATTAAGTCTGTGGACATAATAATTTCATAACATGTTAGCCAGAGATCACTTAATCCGTTAGGTGTACTTGTATTGAGATTGAGAAAAACACAAAATGCCTTTTGCATCATGGTTAATGGTAAATATTTTTTCTTTCCATCCGTTCCTACTGAAATATAAGATCTAAGACCGCTAGTTTTCTTTTGGAACGGTTACACTAGTAAACAAATATGCTGTGTACTCACGCTTCCTGCTCTATTAGCAAACAGGTGCTTCGGAGCTACGGTTGCCTTGGTGTGCCTCAGGTAGCTAGCCCAGTTGAAGTCTCCTTCCGTATAACCAGGGGGTGGATGCAGTACATGTCCATACTTTTCACACCACCCAGCAGGGAATATGTCCATGCTGTCCGCATTAACCCAAAAATCGTAGTTCTCCGAGTAACCGTCAAAGTGCAGCCGCACTCTGTACCCGATCACCTCGGCCACGCTGAGCACACAGAAGTAGGAAGGGTGCTGCGGATCGATTCCCTCCAGCTTCATGCCAGGCCGAAAGCCGTTTCGGTTGTATGGAAAAGGGTCCTTGAAGAACTTAACTGGCACCGCCTTGGCCTTGATGTGCTCCAAGTACTTCGCCCACGAGAAACCCTTCTTGGTGCAAGTCCAGGGGTAGTTGAACTTGTCCTAGAAGGAGTATATTTTAAAAGTCTAGAAAAATCTTGGGAAAAGCTCGGGTTGTGGTTTAGTGACTTTCAACTGGCAATTAATTGTAAGCGACGGCTGAACCTCCACAGCGGTAGATTACTGAACTCATTGTGAACCACTGGTGGACCAGTAACTTGATGTTATTTTGCCATAGTGATTGCATTTGCAACTTTGCAAGTAACGGCCTCTAGCCTTGTATCAGATTATTTTGCTTTTTGTGTAAAAAAACTTCAATGAGACTGTGATGTGGCTAAGTTATTTTATTTGGTAACTAAAATAATTAGTCTGCAATGAGTACATAATTCATATGGTGTAGTCATTTTGGAACTAGGCAAGACAGTTTTCATCTTGCATGGAGGGAAATTTAAAATTTATCAATACAAATTAAAAACATTCATAATATCTGAATTCCAATTAATAAGTCAAGTCATGGATACTAACGAAGTAAAAACAGCTGCTAGAAGCTACTTTGAAGAATTTAAAAAGGTGTACAAAGGCACAAGTAATTTCAAATTATTTTAAAAAGTTGGAAAAACATTTTCTGCAAGTAATTGAGCTTATAAGACACGGTATGGTTATAACGAATTCCACGGGACCGCTATATTTATTCGTAATAACCGTTATTCGTCATATCCAAGGTCATAATTTGAGCAAATTTCCAACTCCCGTATAATTTCTACTTTTTTTGGAAACCGATAAAATTTTCCGTTTGACTCCCGACATTTTTTCACAACCAGAAAATTCGTAGGTACATACGGAATGTCAGTAAAGGAACGACTTAAGATACATCCAGTTGAAGATTTTCACAACTCTTTTTGTTGCATTATCGGCCAACGTCCTAGCTATTGTATTTTTAATCCTGTAAAGGAGTTTGTTAAAAAAAAATACAATAGCTAAGGCTGTGACGCAACACTTTTGTTTTGCAGAATGCGATAACAGAACTGAGCCATAACATCGGGTGAAACCCATTATCGCTTTTCGAAGAACTGGATCCTACAGGGAGCCGCTGGATTCTAAGAAAAACGGGGTTGCTTATAATGCCCACTAGCTCGCGCACTTCGGTGCATATGATGTAGTAGTTCTACAGAGTGCTAGAAAGAGCTAGAGACCACTATTTTCCTAGAAAACCTTCGTTATTATAACGTTACCAGAACAAAATAATGTCTTTCAGTTACATTTGTTAGGAGATGAAAAGGACCAGTCCTAAAAATATATTCTTAAATTTTGATTCATTATTCCCGTGAAACAAATTCGTAATAAACATGAAATACATGCATTAAGTCAAATGTAATTCAAATATGCCTTCAAAATTATTCATTATAAATGTGAATTTGCTGTAACCGTGATCGTTAAAAGCGAGTTCTACTGTACCATGAAAAAATGAGCATTTTACTCTTCACAATTTAATAGACCGTGCTAGATTGAATTTGGAATAAACTCAAATTCTTAAAAAAATACTTGGAATATGCTGATGGCGAGGAAGAAGCGACTTATTTACCTAGATGAAAACTGGATATACCAGAACAGAAGCATGATACGAATGTGGTTGAAAGATGATGATAGATGTACTAATAATAAGAGAATGAAATCGGAACATAAGAGATTCAGTGCTTCCTACATACTAATGTGGTGGTTTTCTACTGGAGTGTATGACCTTTAAGACTCAAAAATTGAACATCTAGATACTAGGTCTGTGCATTTGTATTGATAATTCGAATAATTCGATATATTAAATAAAGATATTAAAATAAAAGTTATTCGAATTATCGAATAAATATTCGAATAAATTTATTGGAATTATCGAATAAATAATTATTCGAATAAATTTATTGGAATTATCGAATAAATAATTATTCGGATAAAAATGTATTCGAATAAAAGTTTATCCGGTTGAATATTTATTCGAATAAATTCATACCAAGAATTATTTATTGGATAATTCGAATAAGTTTATTGTTAATAAATTTATGCGAATATCGAATAAAGAATTATTGGAATAAATACCTATTTATGCAAATAAAACTTGTTAGAATACAAAGCCACATTATAAATATCAAACTGTAAACATTTTAATTACTTAAAATTAAAATGGTCAGAGCAGTTTCATTTTTTATCAAGCTGGCTATGACATATAAATGATCTATATTAGGGTTCCGAGATGTGCGTGATTATTTATTTTGTTTATTATCATTGCTTGAAAAGTTCTTTAGATAATCTTATCGGTTATCATTAATCATTAGTATTGTTAGTCCTTTTCAATTTCCTTACAATAATACCAAAACAAATGCCTGCCTAATGATTACTATTTGTATTTAGCAAATGGCCATTAATCATCATAAGTCAGAAAACTTGTATTAGATATCAGATAGAATAGGTTAAACAGAAGATTACTATTTCTAGAAATTATTAATTGATTTTTAACAACTTATTCTAGTAATGATACATATTGCCTATTGGTTGGAATCGTAAATCGGGGATGTGGGGAAGTGGGGATACCCCTTTAGTGATAAATTAAAATATAGTTGCAATAAATCAATGCCCAATTCTGTCCAAAAATTACAGTTTACGTTCGTGTTCGAAGGTGAACAGTAAAGTATTTTCTGCCTTTGTACTTTCTCAAAGGAGAAAAATACGGTTTAGTGCTGTTACCATTTATTGTGCTTCAAAGCTACTCACATTAAATTAGTTATTCGAATAAACTGGTTATTCGAATAAGTTATTGCAATAAATTATTCGAATAAATTAGTTATCCGAATAAGCTATTCGAATAAATTAGTTATTCGAATAACTAATTTATTCGAATAATTCGATAGTTATTCGAATTTCGATATATCGAATAATATTCGATATTTAATTTTCTTCGTTATTCGATACTTAGTTTGTGATATCGAACACCCTTACTAGATACCATAAAAATATGAACCGCAAAATTTTGCTAAAGTGGGTAGAAAATCAGTTGGTGTTTATTCTAACTAGCATTGGGGGTAAAAGTGTTATCGTTATTCTTATCACTCAGCGTTTTTACTTGTTAAAGAAGAGACCAACTACTAATTCAAATATAAAAATTCCAGGCTTGACTGTATCAAAACAAAATAAATTTTGATAAAAACAATACAAAATACAACTTTGGAATCTAGTTAAAACTAGGGTGCCTTGATTTCAATTTGATGTATTTGTTCCTTTCCAGGGTACGGACAGATCCGTACCCTGTTATAAGACAAATACCTCAAATTGACATCAAAACACCCTTGTTAAAACCTACCTAAATATTTTTGAAAAAAATATAAAATTGACGACATTCTAAAGCAAAACAACATCAATGTTCTAAGGCTTCCTCTTTACCATTGTATTTACAAACCCATCGAATATGAGTGTTAGGTAAAAAACTACATAAGTGAATAATGTCAGTCCCAAATTTTAAAAAAATCTTGAGCAAATGTGATGCTGATAAGTGGAGAAACTACATTAATTACTGAGAATCTCTTATCAGGAGTGATTGAGTGAAATGTATGGGAGAACATTGTGTGGTTGACGTTTCTCCTGTGGTAATTTCGTTACCAGAGTCATTCGATTCTGATAAAGATTCGTAGTTGGAATTGTCAAATTGATGCATTCAGCTTTAATAAACAGACCTAACAGAATATCCGACAGCAGTCGATGGTTTTGCATTAATTTATTAAGTTCTTTCTAGTATAATATTGATGTTTTATAAACATTTGTCACAAAGGCCTTTTTGTTATTCTGAAATATAAATCTGTTGACAGTAGGTGGGATTTAGTTTGCCATAACATATGTAACTGGCACCTACGTAGTTCTAATTACAATACTATAAAAATAATATGACGCAAATTTCAACAAAATAATATTGATACTTCCACAAATCAGTGACATAACCTACAATTATTTAATGCTTTGATTAATGTAAGACATTTCAAAATTGTCTTATATGTATTCTAAAATCTAGTATCTCGCCTAGTTCTAAAACGACTATCTGAAATGTTTGATGTTCTAATTAATTATATGTGTAAGGTTATGGTATAGCAGCATTAATTTTTGTGTTTTTACCAGATGGATACTGATATAAATAACATGCCCTTGAATAAAAGATGATATATTTAGCACTTTCACTAAATTATCAACTAAAATATCCAATTCAGCAAAACAAGAGTGTTTATAATTTTATAGGTAGTGGAGGACAATAGTAGCAAAGGCACGTAAAAAAAAAGATATCTAAATCCTAAACTGAAACTGTATCACGTAGAGGAAATTTCAGTGCCGAAGTAATGAAATTCGCTGTTTAAGTACGGCTATGGTTCTCCAACACAATAATTTCTTGAATACAACAATTGAGTAAAACGATGGAGGATGCCAAAACAACATTTGAAGAAAACTTGATAAAACTAAAAGGGCTTTTTATGGATATGTTAGAGTGCTTGCCATATCTCAGCGACCCGGCGCAGTGATCGAAATTCTGTATGCGTTCTTTATCTATTTATATTTCCGTTTACTATAAAAAACAGTTTTATCAAATAAACACGAAATATTGACACAACCTATTTTAAATTTCGCGCCTGTAAGCTAGCCTGATGTTTTTAGGTTGTACTGAAAACACCATTTGGGCATCTCGCTCTACAGATTTCTCCCTTGCTCCACTGCGCATTTGTGGTCGCTGAGATATGGCAAGACCTCTAACAGAAACACAACCACTGGGACTCATACACCAGAAAACTATACCTAATCTTTGTCAGTGACATTTTATAGACTGTGGCTGGCTAATATCGCAACGCGATCAAAACTTCCCGTAATAACGCAACGGAAATATTTTCTAAGCCTGCGGCGGAAGAAAAAGAAGAACATAACCTCACTTTGTAACACATGTCCAATGACAGCTACATATTTTCCATATATTTATAATACTATATTGATAGCGGCTATGAGTGGGGAAGTCACGAAGTAAGTGAGACACACAACCGATTCTTTAATGTATATGGTGAGCTGTGCGCAAGCGCATCGGCGTCGTCCGCGTGGTGGGGAAGTGGTCAAGTTTAAAATTCGCTTCTAAAGGCGGAGTTCAAATTCTCACGCATTGCGCACTATACGCGTAATACTCAGAGTGAGACTATGTTGGCACCGTAATGTTTTCGGCCGTTTCCAGGCCCTACTAGCAATATATGTATAATACATATATGATATTTTCTGCTGTTATAATACACACGACTTCAAAATTCCAAAGCCACTCTTCTTTTTGCTCATATGATACTTTTGCTGTAAGACAATTTTTAAATAAAGATTTGTATAACGAATGTGATGATTATAACAAAACAAACACTGTAAAACAGGGCGAGATCAAACAGCAGTATGAGATTGGACATTTTCAACTTCCCGCAATTTTTTGTTTGGTGTCAAAGACATTGGTAAGTTGGAAGCAGGGTAAGGTTATGTTGTGAATCTGAAAATACCGCAGAATCAGGTTTTGACATTCCATACAGTGGTAAAGTGCGGTTAGTATTTGTGTTTTGGTTTGACAATATCAAATTTTAGTACCTCGCAAACTTCTATTTGTAGTGGCTTCATCTTTACTTTTGGATTTCTTTGTTTGGTAAGTATGGGTAGACGTAGACTGATAATTTGGTAATAGCATACAGTGCTTTTCAAACGTTAAAATTATAAGGTTACCTTTCTAAGAAAGGTTTTATAATTTTTTGTACCTTGTAGGAGAGGAATTGGACAGCAATGACTAGAAATTACAAGCAAACAATCAGAAGCAAGGCAAACTATAATAGAAAGTACCTCAACAATGCAATTGAAGCTGAAAAATAAAAATGATGTCCGTAAGACGAGCTTCTAGAGATATGCAATACCCAAAAGCACTTTGACTTACAAAGTGAACGGTCAGCATAAATTAAAATGAGGACAACGTGTCCTATCTGAAGAGGAGCAAGAAGAGATCAAAGGAGTTTTGCATGAAGCCTCTTACAAAAGTGGGCAAAACGTTGAGCTCCTAGACCTTAATAATGACACGGTCCCGAAAATCATTGTTACATAAGGATCAAGAACATCTGGTAGAAGGTATTTTAGCATGTGTCAATTGGCGCTACCCTTTAACTTCTTTAGACAAGTCTTTTAGTCAAGGATTTTTTGATAGAAAAAAGAAATTATAGACAAAAAATTCAGAAATAATATGCCTGCTACTAATGCAAAAGATATTCCAATATGCTGTCTGTAGTTTGTCCCAAAAGATAAAACAAGCAAGAGCACATGTTACAGTTAGAGAATATTTCACCAAATTACAATAATTAATAGAGGGTGGAACAAAAAACTATGTATATAACTTTGGCGAGACAAACTTTACAAATGATCCTGGGAGCAAAAATGTTGTTGTCAAAAAAACAACAAAACATGCTGACCATTTACTTGAGTAAAATCATTGACTTTAGTTATGATGTGTGGAAATGCTAATGGAAAAGCAATACCACCATACATTTTTATAAAGCCGATTACTTATGGGAGAGCTGGACCCAGAATGAATTGAAAGGTGCTCGGTACAACTGTACAAAAAGAGCAGGTTTGATACCTATATTTATACATACTGTTCCGTGTCCTTGCTGCTATATAAATTTAAATCCACGTAAGATAAAAATGTTTTAATTTAGCTTTTCATTTATTGCTAGTTGTTATTGAAGGACATAGAAAACATGACATAAATATTGTGCTGTTACCACCAAGCATCATGCATCTTTTACACCCTCTCGATGTGGCATATTTTAAACCATTAAAAAATGTGTGGGATAACGTGCTACTCACCTGGAAAAAAACCAAACTATACCGAAATATAGTTTCCTGGTTTACTGAAAACAATATTAGAAAAAGTAGAACCTAGGGTGATGTCATTTTTGGCAGTGGTCTATTATGATCGGACTTTTTCCTCTGTCTAGGGTGTGTAAAAAGTCCGATAAAACATATCATAGAACCTAGGGGTACAAATAATATTAAGTCAGGTTATGCTGGATGCGGAGTATATCCATTTGATCAAGACAGTTTTAAATAAAATCCCTTCAAACACCATGGTCCCCTAACACTTCAACGTGAACTGATTCATTTGTTGCTATTTTAAAGGAAAGAGTTCGTTGAAAGAAAATAATGTTGTGCCTGGACGAAGTGTGTGTGGAGATGCTTTAGAAACCAATGAACTAGAGGAGAAAGTTGAAGGGGAAAGTGAAAATCAAGTTGAATGTGAGTCCCCAATGTCTGAGGATGAGCAAAGCGATATAGAAAAAAAAGACAGAAGACCAGTTTAAATAAAGAACCAGAAGTCGATTTATTTTGGCTAAATTCTCTACACAAAAAAAAAATGTTATATATAGGAAAAATACTCACATATAATCTCATAAGAGCATGAATTCTTTCCGGAAATTTTTTTGAGTGCGTTCCAACAACGTCGTATTAATTTGCCCGAGCGGGACGCGAGGGCAAATTAGGACGTTGTTGAATGCACGAAAAATAATTTCTGGATATGAATTAATGCTCGAATGGAGATTCGGTAAGAAAATCGTAACGACACAAACCCTAAAAAGAAGTAATGTCTACCTACAAAAAATTTCCAAGAAATTTTTTAGTTGTCTTGGTTACGACTCCTGAACTAATTTTTCTATTGGTCATTAATGAGAGTCGTACGATTTTCACATATAATCTCATAAGAGCATTAATTCTTTCCATAAATTTTTTTGAGTGCGTTCAAACAACGTCGTATTAATTTGCCCGAGCGGGACGCGAGGGCAAATTAGGACGTTGTTAAATGCACGAAAAATAATTTCCGGATATGAATTAATGCTCGAATGCAGATTCGGTAAGAAAATTTTTCATTGGATAATAAGAGATGTGGGAAATAGTCAGTAATAATGTATTAAGGGCAAATGCTTTTGCCGGTAAAAATGTTTTACGAAAGTATTTTGTTTTGGCAATGTCACAAGACAAACTAACCCGAGCCGAAGGCGAGGGAATTTGTCAAAGTTAGTTTGTCGAGGGGCATTGCCAAAAAAACAACAAATCGTGAGTAAAACATTTGCCGAGCAAAATCATGAGCCCGAAATACATTTTGTGGACTATTTCCCAAATATGGGTTCAGTTTGACATTTATACTGATGCGCAATGACAGTTTAAATGACGTTTCTTAAATACCACCTTGATTAAAGCAACATATTTGGTGGTTGCTGTGGATGCAAGTGGCAAAAGAAACTGACAAAATCCCAAGGGAAAATTTCGATTTTTTGCCACTACAAAAACACACGATTGGTTGAATTTTGAAAAAGCATGGCTTCTCATTGGGTAAAAAGAGATGTGGGAAATAGTCACTTCAAGTGTGGTCTGATTTGTCAAACTGAGCCACGTGATTAAAAATAATCAAATTGGATTGGTTTGCAATATATGTAAGAACTTATCAGTGTAATTGACCCATGTGATAAGAGAAAGGACTTCCTCCGTCCTAATAGTACAAAAATAGTAGTTTGTATTAGGGATGTCGTGCCCGGTCTAAAATCAAACCCGGGTACCCGAAAGCAGTACCAGGGTACCCCCGGGTACCCGAAGATTTTACATTTTGCCTTATTATTTTCTGGCGAATGAAAATATTTTCATACAGGCGATTTTTTTATGACATTGTTTTCTTATTTGTTTGTACTTTTGTAGTTTCATACAATGTTCAAGCTCTATGCTCTAAGCATTTTAATGCCGCGAGTTTTAAAGTGAACTAATTTGAAATACTACCTACTCGCCAATGCAAACTGCAAGTCGTCTGTCCTAAATATTTTCAGACTTCCAAGT
Source organism: Agriotes lineatus (assembly GCA_940337035.1). Taxonomy (NCBI): domain Eukaryota; kingdom Metazoa; phylum Arthropoda; class Insecta; order Coleoptera; family Elateridae; genus Agriotes; species Agriotes lineatus. The sequence goes on along the minus strand of CALNHX010002257.1, from coordinate 132,599 downwards.
GTTATCAAATTCAAGTACGTGACTTTTTATGCGAAATTGGTAGCAGCATCAACATCACACAGATGATGTTTATGTTAGTTCAACCAATACTGATGCGATTTAATGGTGCTATTGACGAGTTGAATATTTCTGTGAAGCGGATTTATTGCCTTACATGAAACAATAATCAACATTCTGTGGTATGGGATGGGTTGATTCTTGTTATTACTGCATTGTTGTGTTTTTCTAGAACTTATTCCTATTCTTTTTAAGTTTTATTATCTTCTCCGAAAAAGGCTGACTTTTTGGGCATTACATAATTTACTAGTCGGGTACCCGGGTCCTGAAAATATACCCGGGTTGACTATTACCCGGGTCGACCCGGGTACCCGCCGACATCCCTAGTTTGTATACCAAGGCACTGAAGTTTAACTTCAGTGTTGAGGAGTACATTATGTTTTATTTGAAATCGAGAAATTACAACATTATAACCAACATTTGTAGGTTATGTTAATGTCGGTTGATGTTTATCTGTCACCTCGGCACCTACAAAAAGTCGTAAAACAATGGATTACTTTACTGCCAATTTCTCGTATTTTAATGCCAATTGCAAATAAACAATATATTTGTTTTTCCCTAATATAAGAGACATTTCTTTGATAAAAAAGAGTCAGCTTATTACAGTGCTACAAACACCTATGGAGCTAGGATGGGGATGCTTTCAATTTCAAAGCGCAACAAATATAGGAACTATTTGTTAAAAAAACTTTAAATAGTTCCTATATTTGTTTTTTAAAAACAATGTATAGGGTTATTCTAAAGTTACTTGGGGACTTTGAACTAGGGTTTCCAAGTCCCGGGACCAAAAGTGTTTTCGGGACTTACGAGCTAAATTTAAAGTCCCGGGACTAGTCCCGAAGATCCCGAAAATGGTCCCGAAAGGAAAATAGTGTTCAGGTGAAATTTTTCGAATGCAATTTCCAAAGAAAAACAAGTGTTTTAAATTAAATAAAGTATTTATCTACTGACAATCTGCGGTGGAGCTCGTATATAACTTCATTGCTTTCTTCTGGTACTAAAAATGTCTGTCGCTCTTCATTTTTTGCTTTTGTTTGAACTGCAAAGTGCTTGTGTAATCATTTCGGCAAGCTGCCTCTGTTTATTATAATTTTATAGGAACACACTTTACATTTCGCCAATTGTTTATCTTCAATATGTAAAATTGTTGCCATATTGACTTCAAATCGTTATTTTTTTAATGTAAAATGAAGGTAGGTTGCGAATCGGAATTCATTCTAATTGTAATGCTTTAGCAGACAAATAACGAATACATTTAAAACCTAAAAAGATAAATTATTTAGCACAGAATTTTAAAAGTCTACAACACACAGGTTTAATTCTAACCTACCGAAAACAATACCTCTCCTGCCTACGCAAAACGCAAATAATGCAGAACGTGCAGACGAATAAGTAATACGCCGGACGCCGGTGAATACCCGTCCTAATTCTCTGACATCGAGTATACGCACGCATGTTGATATGGTCCCGGGACTTCGCCTGGGCTGGCTGTGGTCCCGGGACTCCGTTTTTGTGGTTGAATCCCGGGACTGTCCCGGGACCGAATCCCGGGACTGGAAACCCTACTTTGAACTGCTGTAGCTTAATCATATACTCACTTATTTAAAAATTGATGGCAGATTTATACTGAGGAAGGATTGGGATTTAAATATAGTGCACATACGTCTTGTTTTAAACTTTGTAAAAAAAATGCAATGAAATAATAATCTCTGTATGTCAAAGTATCACGCTATTTGTGTACATAAACGTCATAGCATGGTTTTAGATCTTCCTGTTCGTATTAGTTTGATTCAATGCTACTATGAGTGTCAAAGGAGCATTTCGAATGCTCTGCGAAAGTTTCGAAACAGACAATTTCCCAACAAATTGCAGCAGTTTCACAAGATATGCTGCAAAATTCTGTACATAGTTTTAGAGGAAGGGTTTCTTTTTGTTGTGCAGGAAAATGGCAGTCATATTCAACATTTAACTTAATTTGTACGTTTTATAATAAATCCCGGTTCTTCATAATTCTAAATGTGTTTGTATTTTTAAAATTAGCTAATTCGTAGAAGAGTTACAACAGTTTAAAGTTCCCAAGTAACTTTAGAATAACCCTATACAGTTAGTTTAGGCTGAAAGAATGTTTAGTTTCGTTTTTCAAGGAAGTTTGTGATTATATACTTAGCAATAAGAGTTTTTAATTTTTAATATTTCAGTTTCAGATCGTCACTGCTGTACCCCCACCCAGCCCCTGGCTACGCTCTTCCCAAATTGGGGAGGTCGTTCTGCCGCATCCTGTAGAACTGCAAATTATGAGAATGGCAATTTAACGCCAAAAGTTTAAATAATGAGATGTAATGTACAAATAATATTGCTATAATAAATAAATATAAATGGTGCAATATAGATGAAAACTTAAGCCTGTTGACTATATAAATAGAAATAACAAAGTAATCTGTGAAGATTGTAGTCGAAATCAATAACCAAGTAATGTTGATATAAATAGTACAGGAAGAATGTGATATACGTAAAAATAAATATTGTGTCACTGTTTATAATACCGCTATAAATAATTAAAACTTCACTCTGACAATGTAACTAATAAAGTAATTGGTGAAAAACATAGAGTGATTTTTTAAAAACTGAATTGCAGCAGGTCCTGGATAGCCTGAATCAGTTGGCAGTACTGAAGTGTATTGTCAGTCTATGTCAAATTCGAGATTTGCAGGTTAAGTTTTGCGTTAGTGTGTGTCAAATGACAAACAAAACCTAACCTGCTAACCTCGAATTTGATATAGACTGACAATGCACTTCAGTACTGCCAACTGATTCAGGCTATGCAGGGCCTGCTGCAATTCAGTATTTAAAAAATCACTCTGTAGTAGTAATTAAGATAAACTCTATTCACTATAGTTCCGGATTGTCAATGTCAAAATTCAATTAAAAACGATCCTTTATATCATGGTTAATACTTTTAAGTCAAGCTATGGGTAACCAGAAACAATTAATTAAGTTACTAATGTCAAAACTATAAATTATAGGTTATGGTTAAATCAAAATATTTTTTATTTTGAACTGACAGGCAAAAATAAATAAAAGTTGCCAGGCAACAAAAACGCAAATTTTAAAAATGACACTTTTGTGGTGTCCAACCTAGTAGTAAGAAAAAAACCAATAGAAATTTAACAGTGCTACCATAAAACATCATTTTCGACAATGCGGGACTATAGTTAATAGAGTTTACAAGTAATGCTAATTTTAATGATGCTATAGAGACTATGTAAAGAGATCAGTATGAGTAAAATAGTCATTTGTCTACCAAGTATGGAAAACAAAGTTATTCCAGCACAAGATGAATGTTTACTGCAAATTGCAAATTATCAAGTGGTGAAATAATCGAGTTTGTACACATGGCAGGTACAATGGCAGACAATAAATTTAGCCCGGCCTGTCATTCGCTTGGCACTGTTTATGTTGGTGGCACTGTACGTCTATGTCAACTTCGAGGTTAGCAGGTTAAGTTTTGCGTCAGTTTTGACACAAACTGACACAACCTCAAATTTGACATAGACGTACAGTGCCACCAACATAAACAGTGCCAAGCGAATGACAGGCCGGGCTAAATTTATTGTCTGCCATTGTACACTATTTTTTCTATAGAATTAGTTTTTTAGATCAATAAATGTGCAGTAACAGAATTTTTTACTGCTTTGAAAACGGTTAGGAAATATTCATTTCCTAACCCTTTTAAAAAGAGTGTGCAAATACTATATTACGCAACTAGTTTAGAAAAGTGTTGTTTTACTGAACAAGTATGGCCATACAAATTCAGTAAAACCGCTTTTTTAACGTGTTGAGTATACTATTTTATCGCATTTCATGAGAAATGTAAAATATTAAATTTTTACATAAAAGTGACACTAAATGTCAAAACATAACCAAGCTGAGCAGAACTCGAATTTGACAAGACTTAGGCCCTCTGCACACGAAGCTACTCAATAGTGATCGGACTGGTCAGTGATTGAAATCATAAACTGATTAGTAATTGGTTTTTATTGTTGTTTTGCACACGGAGGAAAGCAAAAGTAACGAGATTTAAATCAGTGTTTGCTATTTTACATAATTGACTGTTTTGACTATAATATAGTGAAAAATAAAATATGTTAAGTGACGAGGACAACATGGTTCTTTATTATTATTATTATACAGTTTGTTTCACTTCTTGCGTTCACATCCCTCTATCTTCCTTATCTATTTTCTGATAATTTTAGTCAGTTATACTACCCTTTCAAAACATTATTTTTACAATTTTGAAATAATGTTACCGTAAACCAGTAGCTTACTGCAATCAAAAATTTGAAAAATTTAAAAATCAGTAGGTCTAGTTTTATCAATGTAAGTTATTAGAAAAAGTTGCCCAGAACCACAAAAATTGTCAAAATCCAAATATGGAACAATTATTGTTATTATTATTATATGATTTCATAACATGTTTCGCTTCTTGGCTTGTATTTTCTTATTAATTTTTTTGATCTATTTCAAATGTTTATCAATTATACTGTCCTTTAAAAATGTTAGTTTTTTACATTCTTTTAAATAAGTTTAGTGGAAAACTAGTAGCCTACTGCAATCAAAATCATAGTAGTTTTATTGAAAAAAGGTATTTCTATGCATCTATTTTTGATCGCAGTAAGCCTGATTGGCAATAAAATTATACAAAAATTGTTAAAATAACTCTTTTAAAGGGTAGTATAGCTGATCAAAATTTAAAATCGATCAGAAGATAAATAAAAAAGATACAAGGGTGTGAAGGTGAGAAGTGAAACGCACTATAGATATAGAAGATAAAGAAGAAAATTTTGGGTTCACCCATATATTAGAATATTCTGCTAGTGTATAATTATAGTATAAAGATGGTAATTCTCTACCTCCCTTGCGAACTTGTTCATTCATATTGTCTAGTTGTTCATTTTTTCGAATTTAGTTGGTAACTGGTAGCCTGGCGACTAGCATGTCGAGTTTCCTGATCACAAATTGGTTACAAACCAGTAGCCGGTCTGTAGCTTTGTGAGCAGACCTCCATATAAATACACTAGCGGTGACGAGCAAACAACTGGTTAGTGATTGTAGTTTAAATTGCGTTACTTTTTAGTTTCTTTCGAGTAGCTTTGTGTGCAAAGAGCCTTACAGTACCACCAACAAAACACGTCAGTACTGCCAAATGTAAAACGAATCGCCGTTAGTATGCAGAAAAGTGTTGTGTGTACCACATTTCTAAATGATTTTGAATGTAGTAAATGTAACAAAATTTTTAAAAACAGGAAATACTCATTTTGTAGCTGTTTTAAGAAAGTGTGGAAAGTACAGTCTATCTTCTTTCAATATGACTCGGAGCAAGCTGTGAATTCTAATATTTTTCACAGTGTACTAACCTAACTTTAAAAATACCACTAATGTCATTTTGCCAGTTGGAATATTGCAAAAGTTATTACAAAATTTGTAAAATATGCCTTTAAAATGTCAAAAAAGTTAAAGCTTAGTTTATTTTGTTAGCTTTTTGGTATTTTTAAAGTATATTCTACAAAATGTAATAATTTTTGCAGAGTTTAAACAGCTGTCAAAATGACATTTGCGATCTTTTTAAGGTTACATTCGTAAACTGTAAAAAATATTAGAACTCAAGGCCTGCTGTGAGTAATTTTGAAAAAAGATAAGACTATGCTGTATATCACTTCCTAATTAAAATCGATGCAATGATTAATATGGAAAAGTTGAATTTTTTCCTAACAAGTTAGAAAAATGTAGATTCATTGTCATACTGTTCCAAATAATATTCGTATTAATAATGAAACTGTTTACAATTTGGAACATAATCCCTCCTTTGAATGATCAACTTTGTTCACTCGATGGTCATAACCTCACTAATTTGAAGTGGTTAAATTAATTAACTCAAACGCAACATGAAACTCACTGAGACTTGAGATGTAAAACTTCTGCTCAATCAAAAAAAGTATCACTTTCCCTTGCACTACTAACCATTATCTGTAGGTATTTTTTCATGTGCAATTTGCTAATATTTTTCCAGTTATACACGCACAATAATTGGAGTCGTTGCTTCGCTCCTTTTCCAAACAATTGTATTCGATCAGTAAAATGTCCTTACGATTCTTAATACTTAATATACTAATAAGTGAAGTTTACTCGTTGATTCTCTTAAAAAACTTACTTTTTGCAATTTTTGAGAATTTATATTATTTTCATTTGTATTATAGCGTGCATCGATTATTTTATGTCAGCAGTGGTGATACTATTGCATAACAGTTTCGGAACTTCAGTACGTGATAAAAGATCCTTTTTAAGTAATTATGTGCAGATATAGTGAATATCTAGAGCTGGCTTGAATATTACCGCAGTGGTAGAACATTCAAATTACTCGTCCCACGTGGCGGTTAATAATTAGTTCTTCAATCTATTGCTGCAGCAGTTTAGTCACTTCCCAAATAATTCAAATGCTGTATGACAAAGTCAATAAAACAAAATATAATTGTTAATATACAAAAAGCTGGAAAACACCTAAAAAGACAGTTTGGTTTTTTCCACAAACAAAAAATTTAAAACTCTACCTGTGAGTTCTCGTTGGACGTGCTCTCCTCCTCGCTGATGTAGTCGTCCTTTTCCAACTTCGAGTTTACATCGTGGCTTCTCTTCAGCCAGCTTTTGGTTTTACGCCTTATCTTCGCCTCCTTCTGCTTAGCCGCCTTATTGCCGGCCTCCTGGCAGTCGTAGCTGCAGTGCTTGGGGCTGATGAACTCCAATGGCATTCCGTAGCAACCACACTCCAAACAGCGCATCTCCTCCTGGAAGTCGTCCTTCTTGCTGCCATCTTTCGATTTGTTCGTCTTTTTCTCAATTATTTGCTTGTATTCGTCGTTCTTAAGGTACTCCAGAAAGCCAAATTCGTTGATTTGGAATCTTATGTCGCTACCTGGGAGAGTTCCAATGCCGTCTTCCCATTTTAAAATTTTTTTGGCATCGAAGTCCTCGTTCATGTTGATGTCGGGCTTTTCGTTTATCAGTTTAATTTCGACAACGTCTTCCATAGCTGGAGGCGTAGGAAGGATAGTTGCTGCCGTGGCGTCGTTCTCTTTAGTTACAACCACACTAGCATCGCCGTTTGAATTTTTCTTTTCATATATGGAGTTGGACGTTACAATGACCTCGTCGTAGTCTTTCCTGTAGGCAAAGTTGGATTTTCTGCGCCGCTCCGCCTTCTGGGGAAAGGCCTTGCGCTCAGCTACTATTACAGGCTCTTCGGAGCTAAAGCTCGAACTGATCCTCACCTCTTTCGTGCTCGAATCTGAAATTGTTGTTATGGAATTAGGAAGGGCACTGATAATCAAACTTTTGTCTGATTTAGCGTCTAAATTAAAATTCTTCTTGAGTATCGACACTCCGTGCTTGGGAAACTTATGCGGCTCCCTGCACAGCTGCGTTTTCGAGTCGTCAGGAATAGTAATGGTGAAGCTCACATCGTTTTTAGAACCGGAATCCTCCACAATGGAAAGCTCGTACGATTTATCTTCGATTGATTCGCTCTTCTCCAACTCGTTCTTGTTCTGGTCTTCGCGGGCGCGCTTGAAGTATGAGGTCACCTCCATTTCGTCCTGTCCGTTTTCAGGCTTGGAATTATCGCACATAACCGTTATGGCACCGTTGTTTTCTGACTGGAGCTGCCCATCTGCGATTTTTAAATTGAACACTTTATGCTTGGACGAGGCTGTTTTTGAAATTGTATTTTGAAGCGACAAAGGCATGAGAGCGATTTTCGACTGCACACAATTGGTGGTGACAGTTGCCGGCAAGCGGTTGCTTGTTAATTTGGGCATGGGTGCGATCACATATTTCTGGCTAGGCTGGGAGGCCCCCAATTGTGGCGGCGTCTTAATCATAGTGAGATAAGCGAGAGTATTTTTGGCCCCCATGTTTGTAGACACCGAAACGGGTACAACAGGGACAGGTTTTTGAATGAACAAATGTTGTGGTTTAACTGTATTTGCAACGGGATGGGCTAAAATGACGCTTTGGTTGGTAGGCAATGTAATAGCTTGCGAGAGAGGCTTGGTGGTTATATTTGAGGAAATTTGAATGGGGGATACGGTATTGACGACGATATTTGTGGTGTTGTTTTTGTTAACCGGCGTTGACATGGTAATTTTTGGAGGGGTCTGGATGTAGACCCACTGAGCAAGCTGCGTCGGAATTGCAGTATCCGAAGTTGGCTCAGGGTTATTGAAAGCTGCCATGAAGTGTGTGTTGCCTGCATTCTCCGAAGACTTATCTGTCTGGGTTATGTCAACTGACTCCGTGGAGGCAGCAGAAGACATCTCTGCAAATTTAATTAAGTTAGATAAGGACTACACTTTTGAAGCATACTATAGACACACACAATTCTATACTTGATTATTTAATTTTTAACGCGTCCCGGGGGCTCATTTGCGACCAGCGCAGATATTGGGGTAAAACCAGTCGAAACCCAGCACGACGTTCGAAAAGGACCCGAAACGCTGACAATATTCACAAAGCAAGATACGTAAGTCCTTGTCCTGACGGTTGTGACTCCAAACCACAATAAACAAAACTTTGCAAATAACGGTGCCCGCGCCGTTTGGGCCGCAACTTTTGGCGAGGGCTCGGGCCGGGGGGTAAAATTTGCGTGGAATTACCTTCACTCGGGGTCTACACCAGCCCGTTTTCTCGTAAACTTAATTTTGCAAGAGCACTAAACTATTATACACGTTCGGAAAATCGGGAATATCTATGTATTTGGCGCATGCGCGGCGCGGCCAGGGGAACGGGGGGCCGCTGCGGAGCACCAACGAAATGGTGGCGATGTTGATTTTCGCGCTCCACATGACGCGTGCGAAAATAAATTGGGGAAAATTATAAGGGCTCAAAATCGGGGGGTTCTATTTTGCCCCCCGCTGCCGATTCCGGGCGAGCAAACGCCGCTCCGCGATCCTCAATTGTCTCTATCGTCAGCGACTTCCGAGCTCCGACTCGCAGCGCCGCGGGCAGAAATTTGAAGTTTGGCTTCCTTTCGGTGAGAAATAAAAAGGCGCAGAAAACTGCTCGTTCAAAGTTTTTAACTGCATAATTGTGAGGAAGCAGCAATTTTTCTCTACTGCCTGAACCAAATTATTAAGAATGCCTCTTAAGTGATATCGCTACACATGTAAAAAGCTGTTAGTGACCTTTTATAGATTTCCAGACAATTTTAATTGTGCTGTATGTTTCACTTGGCACTTCGATAATAACCCTAGTCAAATAACTTCCACATTAACAGCAATACATTTTACACGTATCAGCCTAGTTTCCAGGCCAAGATTTGTTGTGAACAAACAAGGAAAACTGAAGTAATTAGAAGTACATATAGGTGCTATATACAAAGTAGCCAAATTTTGTACGTTTCACCTACCTAATCAAAACGTTCGCCACAGCATTTCTGATTACTTATTAAAATTCGCCCGAAACTAAAATTGCACGTTATTACAACCGCTCTCTTACCAAAGCCACAAAAAATTCAGTTTAGACACTCATTACATTTCAAAAAGAACAGCACAGGATATGTGGGTGATGTTCTTCAGGGGGTTGACCTCTTGCAGGTTCTATTACTATTAATTTCCACAGATTGGGACACGTTTTCAGTCTGCTACACAACAGCCACAACAATAATGCTGTTTAATAAAAAAATCTGTTGGGAGTATAACAGTAAACTTCAAGCCTGTTGGTAAAATTACTTCTGTGTGCCTACGTCGCATTTTCAAACCCAACTCCCATTATTCGGATGGGCGAATTTAAATGCAATTAAGTAACAGTCTAACACAAATTAGTGTCAAGCACGATGCATTTGCTCGACTCCATTTCCATTAGTTCGATCGTAAATGATTATAATTAAAAAGTGTATACCTGTTGTCAAATACAAAGGGGAATTATAAATTAAAGTTTGTGGCAACAGGAGCGCCTCCAGCAAAGGGCTATGGCGTTTGAATAAATAGCAGATCCTCCATGTGCGTTTAAAAGCCCATCAAAGTTCTGCAAGTGGCTTTTATTGGAAAAAATCAACGTTTTCACAAAGGTTCGTTTTGCTGTGTCAGATTTAAATTCCCTCTGTTCGGAAAATATTGCCCTAGCTGAGGGCGCAAACAAATCAGAGACTTTTCTCGCGAAGCTAACGTGGAATTAGGACAGCTACCAAAGGGCAACATAATTAGGGAAACACAAATCTAAAAAAAATAAAAAATAAAAATATTATTCCTCTTACCTTAGTAAGTGTTTATCACACGCGCAGGCGTCTTGATGTAATCGCGAAACAGCTGGTTTGCCCCCCTCCCGTCTGTGAACATTTGACATCTGACTACTAGATTTCTGTTTATCTCCTTTCTGGTTCATGACAGAGTTTGCGTAGTAGTAAATCTCCACAAATTCCTTCACCTTTCATTTTTGAAAAACATATTTCGCTTGGGTCGCGACACGTTCTGGGAATTAAAGGAAGGTGAGTTCGGATTACGCGTTGGAAACTGCGTGACAGTCCTTATTTTCGCTGCACGAAGTGCTGAAGGCCAGGAGTGGTACATTGGACTTGTTTGTTTTGATTAGTTATCAGCACCTCTCCGCATTAAAAATAGCGTTGAATGCAATTATCGACCCTTCCAGCTGTTGCAGGTGAGTTTGCACAATGGGTGGTGCTGTGAGCACGGGGCAGGACAACGACGACCTGATCGACAACCTCCTGGAGGCCGACTACATCAGGACACCCTTCGTCGAGAAGGTGTTCCGGGCTGTCGATCGGGCCGAATACTTCTTGCCAGACTCCCGGACCAACGCTTACAAGGACCTGGCATGGAAAAGCGGCAACCTCCACCTCTCGGCACCGTGCATCTACAGCGAGGTCATGGAAGGGCTGTGCCTCCAGCCTGGGCTGAGTTTCTTGAATTTGGGCTCTGGTACGGGTTACTTGAGCACTATGGTGGGGTTGGTCTTGGGCATTAACGGCATTAATCATGGCGTGGAAATCCACGAAGATGTCATTCAGTATGCCATGAAGAAGCTGGACGATTTTAAGAAATATTCCGGTGCAATTGATGAATATGACTTTTGTGAACCTAAATTTGTACAAGGTAAATTATAAGTTTGTAAAAAATGAAGGGAAGTAATTTTTAACAAGAACATTTTATTCAGGAAATTGCTTGTGCCTTAGTAGTGATACTCGACAATATGATCGAGTGTATTGTGGGGCAGCTTGCCCAGAACATCATGAGAACTACATGAAGAACTTGCTAAAAGTGGGAGGAATACTAGTTATGCCCCTTAATGATCAACTGCTGCAAGTAAAACGAACCTCTGAAACTACATGGGATGTGCGTACATTGCTACATGTTTCATTTGCAACTCTCATTCAGCCTGTGGAAGGAAGGCAAGACCTCATTACCATGAGTGAGTATCTGAGTATTTGTTCCAATATTTGTCATTTTATGTGTGTGTGTTATTGCAAAATTGATAACATGCACTGCAAGGTACGAATGTGACATTAACGACATTAAAATTAATAATTTTTGTAGTGGATTTTACAAATCTTTATATTTTTCAATGTCCTTTAATTTAAAAAAAAATCTGTTACTAATTACCTAATTTAAAGAAAAAGTGAAAAGAGAAGAGTTTCAATAATTTTATGCTACTTTATTGAGTTTATATCTTATCATTTTCAAGATATGATACGCAATATATTTTTTACTAATAATACTACACTAATAAATAGGTCATTTATTTCTGTGTTATTTACAATATATTCTTGGATTAAATTGTGTATGGGTCTGAATAATTTATATTTATAGATGCAATTTTATTCTTGTTGTACATTATTTTTAATGTATCATTTTTAAAGATGCTCTGGAAATCAATTAACACTATACTTTGGGCTGCAAAATTCCAAATTTGCATAAATTTGCATAATTTTTGTACTAGCATAGGCTAGTGCCTTTTCAGAGGAATTGAAAAAATAGTATATTATGATACAAGTTTTATAAGAAGCATTTTGTAGCACGCACGGATTTAGGGTACGACGAGCGAAGCGAAGAGTGCCCTAAAGGAGTTAAGTGCTACAAAATGCCTTATAAACGAGGTATCATACAGTATTTTATCTACTTTGCCACTTTTTTAAGCAAAAAAATGAAAATTTTTAGTATTTTTATTATAGCATTGCTTTGTGTCTATTACGATACGCAAACGCGTATCGTAATAGCCTCAGTACAAACGCAAAGTAGATAAAGAAAATTATATGGGAGATGTTCATAATTGGAGTACTTTCAAGCACCATTAGAGATTTCCATATATTACCTACCAAGAAATTTTAACATTGTCATTCTTCTTAGTGTTTGTTAAATGCTGTTCAATAATTGAATATCTTAAGTATAGGAAATTGATACTGTCTTAAGAAAAATATTTTTCCACAATCTTTAATCGATAAGTTAGAAAAATCGTCATTTCAGTAATGGTTTCTGTGACAATGCCAAAGTTATTTCATAGTACAGAGAATTATTGCCTGTTACTTCTTTTGTACGTGAGAAGTGCAGACGACCGTCTGTGTGACACTTCCTTTCATAGCACTTATTAGGGTGCCTTGATGTCAATTTCACTTATTTATCCTTTCCAGGGTACGGACAGATCGTTTCCTCTCACTCTGAAGTACTTTAGAGTGAGAGGGGACAACAATGTGTCCGTACCCTGGAAAGGACAACAACGTCAAATTGACATCAAGGCACCCTAGCATTTTAAAGAAATTATCCATCATCTTTTAAAATCGACGTTCATTTATTTGGATTTGTACCACTTCGGATTAAATTTTCACCAATGTTAGGTTTTATTTATTAGATATCACAAGTTAATATTAAATTCTTGGACTGAGTAAATTTTATTTTATTTATCTTCATCAGTGTTGTTAAAAGACCATTAATCAAATTAATTTTAGTATCGTTAAGAGCTTCATTACCGCGGTAATAGATGTTATCACACCCTTTTTATATAAAAAAATACATTGAACCAGAATTTATTGATAAAGATAACATATTGAACAATACACGTTTGCTTAGGGAACTTAACGAGACTCTTTGATTGCCGCAAAACTCGGCTCACTGCTTCATTTTAGCAATCAAACTCGTTTTGTTAAGATGCTCATAATCAAACTTGTATAGTTAATATCAAAGCGATTTTTATTACCAAACTGATGTAGACATTTCAAAAACAAGCCATTTTAGAAGATGTTAAAAACAAGAAAGAACTAAGGAAAATAAAAAATATTATTTTGGTAGCTTTGAAAAGAATTATATTTGAAAACTTCACATTTAGAATATATTTTTTAAGAATACACCTTTAAATGAAATATTCTTCTGCAAGGGGAAATATTTTATATAAATATTGATTGAATTCAGAGCATTTGTATACTATAGTATTTCAAATATTTAGTTATATATACAGGGTGAGTTAAGATAGCGGCACCCCCCTGTTAGTTCATTTAATATTGATATTAGAAAAATAATTTGTTAACAAAAGATGTTCAGAATTATAGGCTCTATATTATTGTACATTTATTTTATTTCATGGCCTACTTTTTTTTGTATTCATAGAATAAATTGTTTATTAATAAAAACTTGCTGCTTTCGATACATTATTATTTTACCACCTTAATGGTGTTATTTTTGTCATTTGACTCCATAACAAAAAATGTTACAACAAATTTTTTACTGTTACTGCCACGAAACAAGGTTACTAGATGAAGTTGCTAAATTTGGACATTTTTCAACTTTAATCATGTTTAACGGTGTAATTTTCCCATCTAACATCACAATATTTTTATAGCACCGTATAGAGAAAAGATAGTTCTTCCGAAAAAATGTAAAAAATATACAGGGTGTCATTTAAAATAAAAAAGTTGAATGTCACTGCTCAAACCTCAGTAGGCCATGAAATAAAATAAATGTACAATAATATAGAGCATATAATTCTGAACATCTTTTGTTAATAAATTATTTTTCTAATATCAATATTAAATGAACTAACACGGGGGTGCCGCTATCTTAACTCACCCTGTATGCATGTGCATTATATGCTACTTTTTCTTTCACATTGTGTTAGGCATTCTAGGTTATATTGACATTGCAATTTACGGCAAAGCGTGTTTTAATATACTATTAAAACACGCCACCAATGGCAACGTGCGAGAAAGACGTAATTCGGGCATAATTTAAAGAGTGCTACGAACGTTACTTTTGACACTAGAAACTGTGCAAAAAGTTGTGATTTTGACACGATCGTAGACCAAATTATTTTGTTTTGGGCGAATTGCACAATGTAAATTTAATAGTTATTTAACAAACAAGTATGTTCATGGGAGTGATTAATAATCGAGACATTTTAACGCCCGAGTGCGTTAATTGTAGAGATTATTAATCGCCGATTAACATACGAGTTAGTAACAATATTTTTCTGTTGATCGTATATTATTAATTTGAAGAAAATCTAATTTTATTCCATGAAAAGAATTTGACATTAATCGTACCTGGTGACCATAAATGATTGTGATTTTTTTTCTTAGGTTGGTACTGTTTATGTTGGTGGCACTGTAAGTTTATATCAAGTTTGAGGTTAGCAGGTTAGGTTGTGCGTCAGTTTTGAAACAGACTGATGCAATACCTAACCTGCAAACCTCGAATTTGACATAGACTGACAGTGTCACCAACATAAACAGATTTTTAAAAATCGTTTATTAATAAAACATCATTCATTAATAAGGGCTATTAATGAATGATTTTGTATGCATTAACGAAACCCATAAATAAACGATCAACGGAAAAGTTTATTTTCAACAAGACTAATGTCCTGCGCACTACAATTCAAGCTAGAGAGTATTAGATATTCACTTCCCTGACAAGTGGATTGGCCTGTTTGGACCAATAGCTTGACCTGCACTGTCTTCTGATCTAACCCCTTTAAACTACGTCTTGTGGAGCTGTTTAAAGCAAAAAATGTAAAACGATTTCGATGGCAAGATTGATTTATCAAACTACAAAATTGTGGAAGTAGTTAGCATAAACGAAGATGTGTATGAAGAATTTAGAAGAAGATTAGAAAAATGTGTACTAGTGGAAGGTCTTCATCTTGAATTTAGTTCTTGATTTAGTTGAATTTTGTTACTGTTTACGTTTTTCTGTTTTGAAATAACCGTGATTGAGAGAAAATAATTTTAAAAATCATATCCAATGTCAAATTGACAATTTAGAAAAAAGATTTTATTTTCAGCTGGTTGTAATGATGACTTTGTTTTGACCAATCACGGCTATAGTTACGGTTGCTTCTTAGTTCCAAGTACTGCATGCTTATTTGAAATTTAGTATAGTAAAAAAGTTGCTTGCGTAGAACTGAGACATTCTTAGAAATTTGCCTGGAGGAAGGGACAAATAAATTAGCAATTACTTACTAAAAACATGGCTAAATAGTCATTTTTTACAAAAATAAAAGGAAAGTAGGCAATTTTTAATTTCATGGGAACCTTCCATAAAATTTTATCTGAACAAAGGAAAGAAACAGACCCAGAATTGTTTAAATTGCCGCAGCTGTTATAAAAGAAGACCTAACAGCCAAAGTTTATAATATTAAAAATTATCCGACATTTGGTTTCAACTTAAACGCAGATCTGATACCTTTCCGGGTGCACAAAACGTTGAGAGTGTCAAGAGCAAATGTTCCGCCATGAATGAATATTATCAGCCTTACACCTTACGGTAAAAAGGTTCGACCAAGCTTCTTCTAGATTTTCATTTTCGTTGAGATTTTCACGTATGGGTTCAATGCAGGTTTTATACTTTAGCTGTATCTTTTCATTTTTACTTCCCTCGTCTGAAAGACAAAGGAAGTATTGTAATCGCGAAAAAATCACCTTCCGAGATTTTTCAGATCTTCACGTTTCAGGGTCCTTAGATGACGAAAAGCAGGTTTTCTCAATTCCGTCTGTCTGTCTGTCTGTCTGTTGGCAGTATAACTCAAAAACTATTTGCGGAGGAAGATGATATTTTGCATACACATTATATATATACCTGGCATGAAACCGGTACAATTTCATACAAATATATACAGGGTGAGCACCTTAAAAAAATTAAATTTGTTTATTTTTGCTTGAACTGAGGAATATATAAAACTACTAATTTGTACAGTTGCGGCCAATAAAAAATGGGATAACTCTTACAACAGATTTTTGTTTAATTCTAGCTGCTTGAATTTGTTTTATTAAAATGTCATACTGCAACATTGAATATTTGACAACTGCCAAACAATTCCAAATTAAAAATAATATGAAAAAGTAATTTAGCCGCAACTGTACATAATGCTGTCTTTATCCTTGCCAAAAATGGGATTCAACAAATACAGGATAACTGTTGTACGAGACAAAAACAAACAACGAATAAGTGCATTACGTTAAATACACCTGGATCGCAAGAATTGTCAGCGCGGGCGTGGAGCAGTCAGCGCAGCCGTAGTTCACCGGGGAACAAAGGGATCGAATGTTCGGGCTCGTTCGCAGGCACTAGTTCAAATCTCATTAAGGATATTTTTTTTTATTTAAAAATTTTATTTAATTTATTAGAAACGTGAAGATATTTTTACCCACAGTTTCCTTTGATTTTTAAAATTATTTGGTGTCACAGTGCCCACTTGTTGTCTTTATGAAAGTATCCTCATGAAACAATAAACTAGCCCAGAACAATGCCGCCTTGGCAATTACTTTTGCTTGCAGAAAACAGACCGCTGGGCGAGGGGTTGACCACCAGGTAAAATTGTGTACACTAAAATTGCCAATTGCCAAAAATTACCAATAAATTACAAAAATTACCAAAAAATTACTAAAATTGCCAAAAAATTACTTAAATTACCAAAAAATTACTAAAATTGCTAATAAATTCTTAAAACTACAAATAATTACGCAATTGCCAATAAATTGCCAAAATTACCAATAAATTACAAAATTGCCAATAAATTCCTAAAATTACCAATATTTATTTATATGAAAATTATAGGTATCTATGAGTAGCTATAGAACTGTTGAATATACAGCAAACTTTTTAATTGCGTAACTGAAGCTTAATATTATTGAAAATACGTATCTTTGGACGTTTTGTCATTTTATGGTTAATGTATTTCCAAGAAAGATTGTTTCCAAAAGTAGTTCCAGGAATTGACTTGTTCAATATCGAGATACGCTGAGTCCTTGGGGCTGAGGGCTCGATTTCAAGTGGCCGGCTGGCATTGCAACAACATCATATTTGCGCGCTCAGTTCTCAGTTGTCTTTTGTTTCTCGTTATCGGTGTTCACATGCATTATGGAATCAGAAGATTAGTTTTTTGAGTTCATTGAAAACAATTTAAGTACATGTTTTCCCTTGTTTGTTAAAAACATATTAAAAATCAACGGGCTAGGAAACAGAGTGTCACTTGGAGCAATATCCGAAGATGATTTAAACGAGGTGGAAGCTTTTGTTAGGAATGATTTGATGGACTTGATAGAAGAAAACCAGCACGAAGAGTATTTTGGTCCATTTTATTAAAAAAATCCACAGAAATTCAGATTTGGAATTGGTCATAAGAAACTTATTTTGGCCGCGAGAGATTCGCTGAAGTTGCCTAATGGGGATACGGTCTCGGATACCCTCAAACTATCGACTAGATCCTCGACAAGATCTCAATCTGCAGCAAGTATTGCCGACTCTATCCCGGAATTCAATGCACCGTCAATCATTGCGATTGACCTGAACGAACAAGCAAAGACCGTGAAAGTTCTAATTTTGAATTGGGTTAAATCTGTGATGGAGAAAAAGAAAATATTGGAGAAAAATTCGACATCGGTGCTAATGGAGAAGATGCGTGATTCCGAGTATGAATGCAGCCAAAATATTGGTGGAGGTTTAAAGTGTTCGATCCAGTGTTCTTTCTGCAAAGTAAAAATTAAGGTAGGTAAGTGGAGTCCTTACCTTACACCTTATCCAAAAAAGTATGTATGTGGCGGAATGGTTCATTTCTAATGATACAGGCAAGCATACAGGCCGCAATAGTTGGAGTATTTTTTATTATACCCTCATTTTGAGTAGAAAATGAAAGTTACATACAAAAGTTGTAAATACCCTCGCTAAACCCTGATGCGAAAGAAATTTGAAAAATTATTTTCGTCTAATTACGCAATGTTTTAACCTATTGCAAACTGTTTGGAACGTGTATAGTGTTCTTTTAATATTTCCCAGAATTCTCTTCCATCCGGCAGGATGCCACCCTTAACTTAAGGCCAATCCGATGTGTACTACCCTGCACCCTGTGTTCATACTAAAAACACTGAATTTTACTCTTGCTTCAGGGAAAGCAAATGAATAAAAATGGAAAATATCACTGGATGCTATCAAATTTTTACACGCACTTTTTGATGCATGTCGAGAATAAAACGAAAAATCCAAATGAGGCTCAAAACAAGCTTCAACATGTGAAGAAGGGGAGCGAAGAATCAAGTATATTATCTTTTTGCACTTCTGGCTCCACTTCTGGTTCATCCATACAATTAATCAAGGAACAGTCTAAGAAAGCAACCTCAGGAAATGTAGATATTGAAACTGAACTCGAAATTGAAAGTAATGAGGAAATGGAAGAAATAGCCTTAGTTCAAACCCATAATTCACGAAAGCGGATTATAGAGTCAGATTCCGATGAAGAAATTATCTTTCATGAAGATCAAGATAAGAATTTTTGTAGTAGCAGGATTACAAAGGCGAGTAATCCTGCTACGTACCTGATGAAACGCCAACCCACAACGTCTGTCGTACCCTCGATCGCCCCTGCAAACCTTCAGGCAGAACTGTCCACAAATAAAAATTCGAGAGGCTCAAGAGCAAAGCGAAGTAGAGAGAGGGTTAAGAACCAGCCGTTAATTACAAACTTCTTTGAACAAGTGGATGATGTTAAAAGAATATTCCAGGAAAACGAAGAACTCAGAAATTTGCTACTTGAGCAAGCGTCTTTCCTGAGAAACTGTATATCCAGGGAGACCCAGAATACATTGGAATATGTTTCACATTTTTTAAATTGCTTGATTCAAACAACCGTTGCAAATGAAAATAAAACTAAGAATTCGAATAGATTTGACGATGAAATCAAACAGTTTTGTTTATATTTATTTATTGTCGGTGGAAGACTGCTGTATGAAACTTTGTACTCAAATCTACCACAGGCAATTCCATCCATAGCAACTCTGAGTCAACATTTAAATGCTACTAATACAAATGCAGATGAAGGTGTGCTCCGATTCAAAGAACTATCTGAATTTCTTTCAAAGCGAGGCTTACCAAACTTTGTATGGATCAGCGAGGATGCCACAAAAATTACCGGTAGAGTTCAATACAATTCCAAAAATAATAAAGTAGTCGGCTTTGTAATACCTACTTCCAATGGTTTGCCAAGGAGCAATTATTTCGAAGCAACATCCGCTCATCAAATTCAAGAGTATTTTCTCAACGAAAAGAAAGCCGAATATGCATATATGGTAATGGCACAAGCTTCTATGGACAAGAGTCCCTCATTTTGCCTCACTATATTTGGAACTGACAATTGTTTTGCAAGTGATGATATTACATCATGCTGGAAGAGAATTAAAACGGAAGCTAGGCGTTATGGTATTGAAGTATTAGGGTTCTCAACTGATGGTGACCCTAGGTGTTTGAAATCCATGAGAAACTTGGCGTTACTGCAACATAAAGGCGAAGAATCGTGGGAATGGTTCCAAATGGATTTGAACAGTGGAGAATTATGTGTTCAAGACGCTGTCCATATAGGAACAAAATTAAGAACGCGACTTCTAAAACCAGATATTATTTTACCTATGGGTGATTTCTACGTCACAATCAAGCACTTGGAGGAGTTATTATTAAAAGTTGGTAAAGATAAGCACCTATTAACTTCTAGTGACCTCCGCGGAGAAGACAAAATGAATTTTCGTGCAGTCGAGAATTTGTGTGCACCTCAAGTGGCCAACCTTTTAGAGGAAAATGTGGAGAATAGTGCTGGAACAGTTGCATATCTCAAATTGATAAGATTTGCTCTGCAAACTTTCTTAGTAAAGAAATATTGATTAACGATCGTATCAAATTGATTTGGTATGTCACATTTTTCTTAAGAATTTGGCGATCTTGGCTACGAAGTTCCATTGAATACTCGATGACCAAGAACTTCATTTCACTAAATTCCTACCTGTGTCTTGAGCTAAATGCGCATGCAATGATAAAGTTAATAAGGAAGTACAGAGATAATGAACTTCTACAAAACGAAACAGATTTCTCGACATGGCTTTTCAGTTCGCAACCGTGTGAACAAGCATTCAGGTCTACTCGCTCTTTAACCTCGACATTTTCAACCATTGTCAACTTTAGTATGCTCGACATTATTAATAGAATGAATAAGATTGAAACGATAGTAAATACAGTAAACGATCTATCCGAGAGCTTTGTGTTTCCTCGAAAACACAAAAAGCGCAATATAAAACTTAAAAATGTGGAGAATATGAATTCTGCAATTCGATATCCAGATGATAACGAAATTGAGGCCATTTGTATGAATGCCTTAGAGAAAGCTAAAGTGGATTGCCGTATATTAGGTATACATTGCGATGACGACAAAAACTGGTCTGATATATGTCTTGTTCCTAAAACAACAGTAACCGATGAAGCCGAAGTTGAAAACGACGAGATAGAAGATGAAGAAAGCGACGTGACTAATCATGAACATGAAAATTCAGCAACATCAACCATGACTTTACTCAGAATGAACGAACTAGCCGATTTAGAAACCGAAAAGGATGAGGTAGATCAGGATCGTATCATATTAAACGATACAGATGACATCAATTTTGTTGATCATAATTTAAAGGAAATAGATGTGAGAAGTCCTTTCGTAAAAGTAAGGGTTAACGATAACAGCACAAAAACTATTCGTAAGGTGTCATTGTGTTGGCTCCTGAATGAAAAACACCAAAGGTAATTTTTCAAGGTCCTTTTGATTACCATTATTACAGTCGATTATTTTTGCAGGGTCAGTACCGATCGCCTACTAAGATTTAAGAGTCAGTCCGCTAAGAAGATAGCTCAACACAAGTCCACACAGTCTGTCACAGTATACCTAGAGTGTTATTATGCTATCTATTACTCTGATGCATGGTACTTGGGACGAATCTTAGAATTTTTAGATGGAAATTTGTTTAGAGTAGGAAGTATGGAAGGGGTGTGTCCAATGTTTATTTCCAAAGTAGATCAAGAATCTATTCACTCTTTGTATAAAACGCTTAAGCGAGATTTCAAATGAATCGGGTTTTAATTTTAAGTTTTACCTTTATAATTATGGTAGAATTTGTCTCTAGGACACAAATGAAGTTATTTCATTATGTATCTGTAATCGCATACTTACGCTGTTTTTGTTCATACACTTTTTTGTGAATAAAATTAAATTAACTGTATTTTATTAAGTTGCAAAAGGTAAGTTCTGAAAATTATGTTTTATTTTTCTCACTTGTCTACCTTACATAGTGCAGTTATTATACATTTAGAGCCCGTGATCTTCCTTCGTTTAGCTTAAGTACCACCACATTTTTAGTTACATTAGGTTACTACTAAAACGTTGAATAAATTGCTGAGAAGTTGCCAAAATTGCTAAAAATTACTAAAATTGCCAATAAATTCTTAAAATTACAAATAAATGACCGCAATTGCCAATAAATTCTTAAAATTACCGCAATTGCCCATAAATTTCAGCAATTTCCAATAAATTACAAAAATTGTCAATAAATTACAAAAATTGCTGGCAATTACTACTGCTTGTACACAAAAATTACCAGGTGGTCAACCCCTCGCACTGAGCCTTTCCAACATATAATATGTGGAATTCCAGCGTGTCTGCACGTCTTGAACAATTTTTTTGTGATTCATGTTAAATTCGTTTTCAATTTGGAACATGCTACAGCTGAATAGTTAAAATGTGTTGCTATTCGTCTAGCAATCGCAATCATATCCAAGACAGATCATTGATTCTTAATGCTGTCATTTATTATTAACTGCAATGTATGTATAAAGCAACCTTCACTATCTAATTGTGCATCTGTACAGCCTTTAATCATATTTGGTGCGTTATCTCGCAACATTAAATGAAGCTATCTTTTTTCAATATTCCAACTGCTAGTTAACTGTGTAATTTTATCACTATTGCGAGTCCAGTATGGCTGCCTACAAAATTTTCACAGCATAAAGCTGTATTTTCTCTTTCCCAAATTTCGAAATCCAGTGGCCTGTGATAGTTATGAAAGATTCATTGGTTTTAGAACATGTCCAAATATCAGATGTAAGGGACATGTGTTCCATATTGGATAATTTCTGATTAATTTTTTCTCGTATTCTACTGTACATTATTAGGAATGATATTATCCCTGAAGTACTTTCTTGAAGGTATTTTATACTAAGGTAGAATATGAGACAGTAACCTTGTACAAGCATAATTTTCTACAGTTAAATAGGGTTGATTATCTAAACAAATCATCTCTGCAATTTTATAGTGTAAATTTTTAGACCGCTGGTCATTAATGTCCCACGTTTTTTTAACAGATTCATACTGTTTTAATGTCGGTTGTATAAGGTTAGCACTAGATGAACACACCAGTTGTTTATCACTTTCTTTTTTACTGTTAAATTTAAATTGTTTTTCATATTCTTCCTGGTGACACGTTTTTAGATGCGTTATTAGTGGCGTTGTCGAAGCGGACTTACGACTGCCTCCTCGAGATAAAGTTTTTTACACATTGTACAACTTGCTTTAGTTTTATCATCATCACGTACTTTAAACACACTCCACACTTTACTTTTGGTTTTGGCACCCGACATCCTCTAAAACGTAATTGCTACTACTGTATCTATCTAGTTAAGCTGTTCTGACAGCATAATGTGAAACACTACCCTGAAAAGATTTGTCAGCATTTTCATCAGTTATAAGATAAGCGGGGCTTCCCCGCGCGCATTTTAGCAAGTGCTGCAACATTTGATCCGGCGGCCTAAATACTGTGATTCGGTCCCGCCGAAGGCCGGATATTCGCCGGATATCCGGTCCCAACAAAGGCCGGATATCCGGATATCCGCCCGAAGCCCGGTTCGGCCCATCTCTATAACCCGCTAATATTGAAGTACTTATAATATTACTTCTGAACGTTTTGTCATTTTATGGGTAATGTATTTCCAAGAAATATTGTTTCTGACCATAGTTCCAGGAATTGATTGTTGTTCAATATCGAGATACGCTGAGTCGTTGGGGGCTGAGCGCTCAATTTTAAGTGACCGGCTGTCATTGCAACTTCACCACCATATTTGCGCGCTCAGTTCTCAGTTGCCTCTTGTTCCTTGTTATCGGCGCTGACGTGCATTATGGAATCAGAAGATCAGTTTTTCCAGATCATTGAAAACGATTTAAGTACATGTTTTCCCTTAGTTTATTAAAAAATCAACGGGCTAGGAAACAAAGTGTCGCTTGGAGCAATATCTGAAGATGATTTAAACGAGGTGGAAGTTTTTGTTAGGAATGATTTGATGTACTTGATAGAAGAAAACCAACACGAAGAGTATTTTGGTCCATTTTATAAAAAAATCCTCAGAAATTCAGATTTGGAATTGGTCATAGGAAACTCCGCAAGAGACTTCTTGAAGTCGCCTAATGAGAATACGGTCTCGGATACCGTCAAACTATCGACTAAATCTCAATCTGCAGTAACTATTGTCGACTCTATCCCGGAATTGAAAGCCTCGTCAATCATTGCCATTGACCTGAACGAACAAGCAAAGGTTGTGAAACTTCTAATTTTGGGTTAAATCTGTGATGGAGAAAAAATCGACATCGATGCTAATGGAGAAGATGCGTGATTCCGAGTATGAATGCAGTCAAAATATTGGTGGAGGGTTAAAGTGTACAATCCAGTGTTCTTTCTGCAATCCGACGTGTACTACCCTGCACTCTGTATTCATAGTAAAAAACACTGAATTTTACTTTTGCTTCAGGGAAAGCAAATGAACAAAAATTAAAGGTGTCACTGGATGCTATCAAATTTTTACACACACTTTTTAAAGCACGTTGAGAATAAAGCAAAAATCCAAATGAGGCTCAAAACAAGCTTCAACATATGAAGAAGGGGAGCGAACAATCAAGTATATTATCTTTTTGCACTTCTGGCTCCACTTCTGGTTCATCGATACAATTGATCAAGGGACAGTCTATGAATTCCACCTCGGGAAATGTGGAAATCGAAACTGAACTCGAAACTGAAAGTAATGAGGAAATGGAAAACAAATCCTTAGTTCAATCCCGTAATTCACGAAAGTGGATTATAGAGTCAGATTTCGATGAAGCAATTATCTTTCATGAATAAGAAGATAAGCATTTTTGTAGTAGCAGAATTACAAAGGCGAGTAATCCTGCTACATACTTGATGAAACGCCAACCCACAACTTCTGTCGTACCCTCGACCCACGCAAACCTTCAAGCAGAACTGTCCGCAAATAAATATTCCAGAGGCTCAAGAGCAAAGCGAAGTAGACGGCTTAAGAACCAATAATTAATTACAAACTTCTTTGAACAAGTGGATGATGTTAAAAGAATATTCCACGAAAACGAAGAACTCAGAAATTTGCTACTTGAGCAAGCGACTTTCCTGAGAAACTGTACATCCAGGGAGACCCAGAATGCATTGGAAAATGTTTCGCATTTTTTAAATTGCTTGATTCAAACAATCGTTGCAAATGAAAATAAACCTAAGAATTCAAATAGATTTAACGACGAAATCAAACAGTTTTATTTATATTTATTTATTGTCGGTGGAAAACTGCTGTATAAAACTCTGTACTCAAATCTACCACAAGCAATTCCATCCATAACAACTCTGAGTCGATATTTAAATGCAGACGAAGGTGTGCTCCGATTCAAAGAACTATCTGAATTTCTTTCAAAGCGAGGCTTACCAAACTTTGTATGGATCAGCGAGGATGCCACAAAAATTACCCGTAGAGTTCAATACAATTCCAAAAATAAAGTAGTCGGCTTTGTAATACCTACTTCCAATGGTTTGCCAAGGAGCAATTATTTCGAAGCTACATCCGCTCATCAAATTCAAGAGTATTTTCTCAACGAAAAGAAAGCTGAATATGCATATATGGTAATGGCACAAGCTCCTATTGACAAGGTCCTTCATTTTGCCTCACTATCTTTGGAACTGACAATTGTTTTGCAAGTGATGATATTACAACACGCTGGAAGAAAATTAAAACGGAAGCTAGGCGTCATGGTATTGAAGTACTAAGGTTCTCAACTGATGGTGGCTCTAGGTGTTTGAAATCCATGAGAAACTTGGCGTTACTGCAACATAAAGGTGAAGAATCGTGGGAATGGTTCCAAATGGATTTGAACAGGTGAGAATTGCGTTCAAGACACTGTCCATATAGGAACAAAATTAAGAACGCGACTTCTAAAACTAGATACCATTTTACCTATGGGTGATTTCTACGTCATAACCAGGCACTTGAAGGAGTTATTATTAAAATTTGGTAAAGATAAGCACTTATTAACTTCTAGTGACCTTCGCGGAGGAGACAAAATGAATTTCCGTGCAGTCAAGAATTTGTGTGCACCTCAAGTGGACAACCTTTTAGAGGAAAATGTGAAGAATACTGCTGGAAGAGTTGCGTATCTCAAACTGATCATATTTGCTCTGCTAGCCTTTCTTAGTAAAGAAATAATGATTAACGATCGTATCAAACTGATTTGGTGTGTCACATTTTTCTTAAGAATTTGGCGATCTTGGCTACGAAGTTCCATTGAATATGATAATGTTAATAAGGAAGTACAGAGACAATGAACTTCTACAAAACGAAACAGATTTCTCGACATGGCTTTTCAGTTTGCAACTGTGTGAACAAGCATTCAGGTCTACTCGCTCTTTAACCTCGACATTTTCAACCATTGTCAACTTTAGTATGCTCGACATTATTAATCGAATGAATAAGATTAAAACGATAGTAAATACAGTAAATGATATACACGAGAGCTTTGTGTTTCCCCGAGAACACAAAAAACGCAATCAAAAACTTGGTAATGTGGAGAATATGAATTCTGCAATTCGATATCCAGATGATAACGAAATTGAGGCCATTTATATGAATGCCTTAGAGGAAGCTAAAGTGGATTGCCGTATATTAGGTATACATTGCGATGACGACTAAACCTGGTCTGATATATGTCTTGTTCGTAAAACAACAGTAACCGATGAAGCCGAAGTTGAAAACGACGAGATAGAAGATGAAGAAAACGACGTTATTATACATTTAGGGCGGCTGATCTTTCTTCGTTTAGCTTAAGTACCACCACATTTACATTACGTTACTAGTACTAAAATGTTGAATAAATTGCTGAGAAGTTGCCAAAATTGCTAAAAAAATTACTTAAATTGCCAATAAATTCTTAAAATACAAATAAATTACCGCAATTGCCAATAAATTCTTAAAATTACTGCAATTGCCCATAAACTGCCGCAATTTCCAATAAATTACAAAAATTGCCAATAAATTACAAAAATTTCTGACAATTGCTACTACTTGTACACCAAAATTACCAGGTGGTCAACCCCTCGATCTAACTAGTTATTTAATAAATTCCAAACGTGGCTCATTATTTTTATAGATTGTTTCTTTCATAATTTAGTACTTAATAGTTACGAAATTATAATACATTTCATGAAAATACAAATATACAGTGACCGCCAAAAAGGCGGCATCATATGGAAAATCTTTTATTTTTCAAAAGAACTTGTAAGGACAATAATGTGTGCTTGTCTAGAGACGTATTTAGTCTCAGTCGGTGGAGCATGAGACTCTTAATATAAGGGTCGTGTGTTTGAGCCCCACGTTCGGCGTCAATTCCATGTTGATCAGCCTTTCTTTATATAGTGCTTTGTATTATTATTAAATATTATTTTTGTATTATATTAAATATATAAAATTTTGAGCACAAACTACCTTACAACATAACGTATTTTGGCTTTTATTGCGCCGCCTAGCAATTTGAGACTCGTATCTGCAGGGTTAGGTTGTTACCCTGCTGAAAGATTTAACAATTGTATGGCAAATGCTCGATTCTAACGAATGACAAATAACCTCAAAATATTAATTCCAAACAAAGCTGTTCGAAACACACAGAAATCAACGTAATGTGAAAATAAATTAACCAACAATCAATCAGTTCACCTCAGGTAAATTGTAACAATGCTTTTATAAGAATCAAATATTTTGGCTAACCTAGAATGTGTTTTTCAAGTGCAAAAGGACACCAACTCGCATTTGGTTTTCTTTCAAGGAACGCGGATCCCGCTTCCAATCTCCGCGAAAGGACGCCAAGCTTGTATTTGCTTCCTGGAAAGGTTTCAGCTGTGGCTGCCTGCCTCTGGATCACGAACCAAGCCTTCTCTAGCTCGTGCACCTTGCTGTCTGCTTCTCGCAGTTCCCAATCTTGTTGAATCTCAGCTTCAAAGACGATCTGACACAGGCTAAGCTCCAGGTTCAATTTACTCTGGAACTGCACTCCGGAATACTGCCAATTTAACCACAGCTGGCCTCCGCACACACGCAAATAAATAAATCGCACAACTGGGCACAAAGCATTTACTTCTATCAACAACATTTATCAAAATTGGGAAGCCAAACAACACACAAGCTTTCGGCTTAGCTTCCCCAACAAACCTTAACAAACGACTCTCTAGGTCACCATATCAACATGAGTTACCATTCTTTATCTGTAAGTTTACATTCTTTGATCTTAATTTATAATTGTTTTTGTAAATGTCATTCAGGAAACTCTAACCTCACAATTGGTCGCACTTTTTCACTTTTAGTTAATAAACACCGATTAACACACCACTAGCACTTTCTTGTAATATTCAGTAATTCTCAGGTTGCTTCTTATATGCTCTTTGCCCATCTGTGCCGTCTTGCACTGCTTTATAATCCCTTTAGTTGTGTCATCGATTGTTGGCACCTCGATATGAACACAACCGCTGCCTTAAACCTCTGTAATGCTTTGAAACACCTTTGTACTAAAGCAACGTCATTATTGTGTCCTGATGTTACACAATTAATCTGTCGGTCATTATAAACTTAGCTAGATTTGCCATATTGAGCACAAATTCCAATACTAGCTGACCGCAACCCTGCTGATATTGTTTCATACAATTACTAACCTCTGTTAACTAAATACTGTTATTGCCAATAATATTTTATGTAATTTTCAATGTTTACTGGTGACTCTTACACCCGTATTCATAGTCGTTCGCCAGCGGATCAACGGCGACTCGCCGGAGTTTTGTTATGAATAGTATGTTGGTGGCACTGTACGTTTATGTCAAGTTCGAGATTAGCAGGTTAGATTTTGTGTCAGTTTCTGTCAAAATTGACGGAAAACCTAACCTGATAACCTCGAATTTGACATAGACGTACAGTGCCGCCAACATACTATTCATAACGAAACTCCGGCGATCCTCTGGCGAACGACTATGCATACGGGTGTTAGTGTTGCAATAAATACAATACCAATTCTGGGCCTATTTGAATCTTTTATTAACTTTCGTAAGTTAGTAATGCAACCAGAATTGCTGTAAGCATCATAGCATTACATTATATACCGAGTCATTTTTACTTATTTAGAAAATGTCGTTTTTCCAAATTGTCAAAATCCAAAAAGTTCTTTTTTTTTAAATTAAGTAGGTTTTCAATGAGATTTTTTTTTAGTGTGTTAATCTTAGCTAACTGAATAATCTCAAGGCCAGAAAACACCTGTTTTTCTTTAACTTTGTCTAACATGTAACTTTTGAATGTTTTTTATAATTTTCAAAATTTCAAATACCAAGACATGATTTTAAAATTATTTTAGGTGAATACGAAAGATTTATAAGTGGAAAAAAATCTAAAATATTACTCCTTTAGATTTTTTATTTACCGAAAAATTATATCGCATAATTTTTACGTTTTTGGTGCAAGGCGCTTTTTAGGAGAAATATTTTTCAATCATAATTAATATCTATTTAAATGGCTTTTAAAAACCTTAATCTACTTTTGTTAATAAATTAGTTTTACAAAAATGCGCCTTGAATAAAAAACGTAAAAATTATGTGAACATATTACTTTTAGGTAAATAATAAAAAATTTAAAGGAGTAATTAACATTTTATATTATTTTTTCGAATTGTAAATCTTTAGTCTTTAGCTAAGAAAAATTGAATTTTAAAATTAAGTCTGGGTTATGTAAAATTTTGAAAAATTAAATGTTAGAGTTATTGATTAAAAGTTAAAGAAAAATATGTGTTTTCTGGCCTTGAGATTGTTCAGTTAGCTAAGATTAACACACTCTAAAGAAATCGCATTGAAAACCTACTTCATTTCCGAATAATGGTATGATACAGCAATTCTGGCTGCATTTCTAGAATTGGAATTGTATTTATTGCAAAAGTAAGAGTCGCTAGTAAACATTGATAATTATATAAAATATGATTGGCAATAACAGTATTTAATTAACAGAGGTTAGTAATTGTATGAAACAATATCGTCTGGGTTGCGGTCAGGTTGTATTCGAATTTGTGTTCAATATGGCAAATCTAGCTAAGTTTATGATGACTGACAGATTAATTAGGTAATGTCAGGACACGATAATGAAGTTGCTTTAGTTCAAAGGTGTTTCAAAGCGTTACAGAGGTTTAAGGCAGCGTTTATATTCATATCGAGGTGCCAACAATCGATGACGCAGCTAAAGGGATTATAAAGCAATGCAAGAAGACACAGTCATGCAAAGAGCATATAAGAAGCAACCTGAGAATTACTGAAGATTACAAGAAGGTGCTAGTGGTGTGTTAATCGGTGTTTATTAACTTAACAATTATAAATTGAGATCAAACAATGTAAACTTATAGATAAACAATTGTAAATCATGTTGCTATGGTGACCTAGAGAGTTGTTTGTTAAGGTTTGTTGGGGAAGCCAAACCGAAAGCTTGTGTGTTGTTTGGCTTTCCGATTTTGATAAATGTTGTTGATAGAAGTAAATACTTTGCGCCCAGTGGTGCGTTTGGTTTATTTGTGTGTGTGCGGCGGCCAGCTGTGGTTAAATTAGCAGTATTCTGGAGTGCAGTTCCAGAGTAAATTGAACCTGGAGCTTAGCCTGTGTCAGATCGTCTTCAAAGCTGAGATTCAACAAGATTGGGAGCTGCGAGAAGCAGACAGCAAGGTGAAAGAGCGAGAGGAGGCTTGGCTCGTGATCCAGAGGCAGGTAGCAGCAGCTGAAACCTTTCCAGGAAGCAAATACAAGCTTGGCGTTCTTTAGCACTTGAAACACAAATTCCAGGTTAGCCAAAATACTTGATTCTTATAAAATCGTTGTTACAATTTACCTGGGCGAACTGATTGATTGTTGGTTAATTTATTTTCACATTACGTTGATTTCTTTGTGTTTCGAACAGCTTTGTTTGGGATTAATATTTCGAGGTTATCTGTCATTCATTAGAATCGAGCATTTGCCATACAATGGTTAAATTTATCAGCAGTGCAACAACCTAACCCTGCAGATACGAGTCTCAAATTACTAGCCGGCGCATACGTTTTAATAAGTTGCAAATGAATGAAATATAGAAAGAGCAACATACCTTTACTATAGTAAAACATAATTAAATAATCATATTTGTAATTAGCCACACAGAGAGGCAATAAAGTTCAAAATAAGCTATGTTGTCATGTAGTTTGTGCTCAAAATGTTATATGTATATTTAATATAATCCAAAAATAATATTTAACAATAATAAAAAGCACTGTATAAAGAAAGGCTGTTCAACATAGAATTGGCGCCCAACGTGGGGCTCGAACCCACGACCGTGAGATTAAGAGTCTCATGCTCTACCGACTGGGTTGTGAATTAAAATAATATGATAGGGGCTAAATACGTTTTTAGACAAGCACAAATTATTGTCGTATAAAGTGTTTTTTAAAAATCTAAATTAAAAAAATTCTAATATGGTGCCGACTGTATATTTGTATTTTCATGAAGTGCATTATAATTTCGGAACTATTAAGTACTAAATTTTGAAAAAGAACAATCTATAAAAATATTGAGCCACGTTTGGAATTTATTAAATAAATAAATAACTAGTTCGCTAGTTGCAACAAAAAAAGTATTATTCTGTGCTAGTTGTGTATATATGAATCTCTTAAATATTAAAAAACCTTCTGCTCAAAAATAATCAAGCTTCTGACCTCTTCAGCATGAGCATTAAAAAGGCGAGCATTAAAATACAAGGACTTTTTTAGAGTCGTTCTTAACTGAATGAATGTGATAATTCTGACTGAAAAGAATATTATAATTATGAAAATTTTATATTTTTTCTAGAAAAATAGGTACTTAAATTAGTTGGAAATTGACCATGCTCTATTTTGTAGATTATAACTAAACTCGTCCTTTCAATGCTCTGCTGAACAGGCAACCAATTTAACGCCTGTAACATATTTGTTATTGGAATATATTTATTACAATTAAGTAGTATTTGTATTGCCTGATTCTGCGGTATTTGCAGCCTAATATGTATATTTTCCGGAGTACAAATAGTTATTAAGGTACCAAGGGGCATTATGAGTAAAATAAGAGCCCAAGATTGTTAGTGTACTAACCGAGGGCCTTTGGCCCGAGGTGTGTACAACAATCGCGGGCTCTTAGCTCATAATGCCCGTGGTGCCTTCAAGGTTTTATGTCCTACCAATTTTCTTACCTAATTCATATTCATATTCAATTCATATAATTACTATGCTATGGTATTTAAGATTGATCTAGTTAGCTGATCTAAGTTAGATTTGTGACATTAGATGAGCTGTCATTAATTTTCATTGTGACAGTGGTGCATAATTTTTGAAATAAAGGTTGTATCCATGGAAACAAATACTGTTAATTTTTCATAATAACCCTAGTGTTCTTATGAAGAAAATAATTACCCTGGAGCGTTATTTTGTATCTAAGATACCTTAAAATAGAGTCATTAATTTTAATTAATGTACTGGTAGGACATAAATATTAATAAATAACAACAATAATTGAAATGAGGTAAAATAATCATATTACTAATCATCGTTTTAGCCTGCCGAGACAAAAATCAGAAATACGATTTAAAAACCCAATCTTTTTACCTTTTTACAAAAATAATTTACCTAATTAGAAAAAGCATTTAGTGTCATTTTATTTCTGAAAGAAAGTCCAATCATAGTCATTTATTCTGAGAGTCGATCATAACCTGGCATATTTCCCACAGATTGTTTTTCGACGTATAACCATATATTTTGTTTTTGACGTATTCAATTTTAATTTATTTTAACAAAGCTAGCCATACAATATTTTAAGTTCGCTATTCAACATAGTAATTTTGATAAATAAATCCGCTACACAATTTGTCTACATGTAATTCATTGTGTGACTAACCCCTCACCATAAAATATACCTGTAGGTATCCAAAAACTTTGCAATCTCATCACTTTGCAAAATCAGAGAACTGGAGAGCACTATAAATGAGTATATTTCAGAAAAATAATAGTTTTAAAATAATTAAATCTTTCTACTCAGATTTTTTAGAACATGGAACTTGGATAAAGAACAATCTCATGATTTAAACAATTGTAAAAGAACATTAACAGGATTTTTGTAACAGTAATTCATTAACAGGGCTAGATTAGAGTTTCTAGAAGCCATTTAAATAGATATTAACAAGCAATCCAGTGAGACAAATGTCTCATTTAAAAAAACAAATAAGACCGTTTTTCAAATAGAACGCGTATTAAATAAAAACTGTACCCAGACCTGGAAGGTGTCAAAGTGGTTGCCTAACCCGATCGACGTTTTAAGGCGCAGAGGGTCGCAGCTCCGTTTGGCCACTGAAACATTTTTATTTAATACGCGTTCTATTTGAAAAACGGTCTTTTTGTGATTTCTCGAAAACCGGAAGTGTCACGTGACTGAAATTCGGTTCCTGACCTCACATGACCATTCCAAACATATAACTTTAATAACTTTTTTCTCTATCTCTTACGGTTTGGCTGCTGAAACAGCGTCCCGGACGGACGGACAAACATGTCTATTAGATAAAAGATTACCGCCTTACATAAAAAACCTAAAAATTATGCAAACACTACTTTTCGGCAAATAATTAAAAATCTAAAGAAGTAATTAACATTTTATATTATTTTATCCAATTATAAATCTTAAAATCTTCACATAACAAATAATTTTAATATTAAGTCTTGGTATGTGAAATTTTGAAAAATATTTAAAAAAATGAAAAATAAATTTTTAGCGAAAGTTAAAAAAAGTCGGTGTTTTCTGGCCTAGAGATTGTTCGGTTAGCTAAGATTAACACACTCTAAAAAAATCTCATTGAAATATTACTTAATTTCCGAAAAATAGCACTTTGTAAAATTTGACAATTTCGAAAAACTCCATTTTCTAAATAAGTGAAAATCACTCGGTATATATGATAGGGACTAAATAGGTTTTAAAACAAGGACAAATTATTGACGTAAAAAGTTTTTTTGAAAATTCAAAAGAAACCATATTGTGCCGAGTTTTTGGCGGTCACTGTATACAGAGTGCCTCAAGCTTCATGGTAGAAAAAATAAATGTGGATAATTTATGCTGAAACAATGATATTCCCAGAATATTTAAAAAATCGGCAGGTACGTTTTCCAGTAATAATTTACTAAAGTTTGTTGCAAATAATTACACACGCCACTGGTACATAAAATAGAGATAATTACGCAACTATCAAGGATGAATTTGTTCAAATCGGAGTTTCTTATCGCAAGAAAATAAATGCCACAGGTGTTTTGTGATTTAAGTGCACTATTTTAAAAATGTATCAGTTTTGTGGTGCCTTTGACGCGTACGCGTCGATTAAAATTAGTGGCAACAAGGGTGGAAAATGCTGCTAAAGAATTTGACAGCAACCATTCTCGTTTCCAAGTGTTAAGATCTTCAATGCAGAGACGACCTCGGGCTTGTGTTGCAAATCAAGGGGAGCATTTTGAAAATTTTCCGTAATAAAGAAGTAGAGTGAGTCATAGTTTAAACCAAACGCCAATAGGGTACTTGCATGGTTAACAGTGTTAAAGGAAAACGTGTTTTTAATCAAAGGCAAATTTGATACATTTCACGTTAAAATTAAAAAAATACTATTTAATTTGAAGCCGAAACAAAAGAACGATATAAATAAATCAGCCAGTATTCAAAATTTGTCACGTGATGCAAAACGTAGTTTAACGTCAGGAATAAGTAAGGTGATGGGGTTTCCGCCGAGGAGCGGCGAACTAACGGTCTATGGGCTTTATTTACCCTCGTTAGAGCGCGACACGCTATTTGTCTCACTCTAACACGTTATGCTGTAATTATATCGCGCGGTGCTTATTACGTTTGAAATTTCAAATCCGCTAGGCTACGCTTCCTTAAAAACTACCACAATGCTTTTGTACAAAATTATGAATTTAGGTTAGCTGGAGTTTTAAGATCTGGGTGTACTTAGCACAAACATGTCTGTGTAATATAAAAAATGTGTGTATGGTCGTAAAAATCCTTCATAGTACAAATTAATCACATAAGAGTAAAACTTGGCCCGCGCGTTATCGCTGCCGGTGCAGTTTTTTCGCAGATCGCGGAGTCCCGTTTGGTTGTAGGTATTGTGCGTTAAATAAAAATCATTGCGTTTTTTCTTCAGACATTTTTAACCTGTGGAGCAGCCGCATAATCACATTCAACGTTGTCTGCAGTAGATTTCCTAACACATGAGCTTGTTTACTGCTTTGTGACACGTCACGGAGCGGACATGTCATACTGAGGCGTTTTCGCGCGAGTTTTAGTAGGTTTAAATAAGTATTCAATAACATCTTAATGTAGCTTTATGAAAAAAAAATGTATGATTCCTTATTCATACTGCCGTAAAGACGCATTTAAGCTGGTTTTATTAACCTTATTCTGCCGGAATGTTTCTTTCGAGAAATAAAAAAAGGCGCTCATTTCCGGTGTTTTTAATAGTACATTGTGTATCTAGGACGAAAAGCGTAACATTCCCAGACGACTGTGAATATTGTTGGGCGAGGCGAATGCCGAGCCCAACAACACAGGAGTCTGGGAATGTTGCTTTTTGTTCAAGATACACATACTATTTTTCCGCCAATCGATACCAGTAATTAAAAAAATTAGGAAATAGTACTCGAATATTCCCTGCCTAGGCCGGGAATATTATTCCTGTACAGTTGTATTGTGAATTACCTAGCAACGGCTGATGTAATGGAATGTTTGAATTATTCTTGTACAGTTTTATTGTAAATTGCCTAGCAACGGCTGATGTAATGGAATGTTTGACTTTGCTCAACAAAATTTTGTCAATAATGTGACAATTCTAGTACGATTGGCAATATTCATGCGCAAGCGGCAAGAGCACTTTTAGCTCGAAATATACATACTATTTTTTCGACGACTGAGCATATTATTAAAGGAAAATATCAAATTTCGTTTTATCGCAAAAATTAATTGACAATCAAGTTAACATTACTCGCGCAGTCTATATGACATGTGACGCGATTACTTCCACAAATGACGGGCGTTGTCAAGGAAACATTCGGACGTGGCTACCTATTTTGTTCACGCGGAAACCCAAAACGCTCGGCGAGCGGCAAAAAGATGAAAACGCACGCTCAGCGGCAAATGTCAACTTTCTGTTGTCAAATGACAGTGAGAAAAATTTACTTTCGATGTCAGTCGTCGAAAAAAACATTTTTACATGATTAGGAAGACAAATGCAAGGGAAATCGTTGGATAGAGGTAAGGCTGCCAACCGTCCCGCATTGTGCGGGACGGTCCCGCAATAGCAGTACTAGTCCCGCATTCAAATACCGCATTGAAAACGTCCCGCAAAACGTCAAATGCGTCCCGCTAGTCCCGCATTTCTTAGTCTCGAATGCTTACGAAACCTCGGCTCTACGAGTCTTTATTTCCCAAACTGCATTCTCAATCTGAAAAGTGTCACTACAATTCATGGTACGTAAATAATATACTATTCAAAATGATAGTAAAGGACAGTAATTTCTTTTCAATACCTACTTCTAAAGCTGTATTTCATCTACGAAAATCTTTATTATAAAGTAACATTTTAAAATGCTACTTAAAACTACAAAAACAAGTAACATGATATTTATTTGTAATTATTTATCCAATTTCAAAATTTTATATAACTAAATTTAGGTATTGGAGAAAAAAATGATATGCCACACGTGAATAAAGAGATTTTATCCATTCGGGGAAACTTTAACTCACGAGGCAAAGTCAAGTGAGATAATTTTCTTATGGACAAAATGCCTCTTTATTTAGTAGTAACATACTACTATGTATGTGAAATCTTGAAAAATGTTTAAAAAATTTTAAAATTAATTTTTAGCTAAAGTTAAAAATAGGTGTTTTCCAGTTAGCTAAAAATAACACACTCTAAAAAATCTCATTGAAATCTTACTTAATTTCTGAAAAATAGCACTTTTAGGATTTTGAAAATTTCGAAAAACTTCATTTTTTAAATAAGTGAAAATCACTCGGTATATATGGTAGGTGCTAAATAGGTTTTTAGACAAGCACAAATTATTGACTTAAAAAGTTTCTTTGAAAAATATAATTTTTTTTTCCGTATTATGCCCACTTTTTGGCGGATACTGTATATTGCCCCCCCCCCCCCCCCCCCCCCGGGCTTAGAGTAATCATGTCCCGCATTGAGGCCTTCAATAGTTGGCAGCCTTAGATTGAGGACAATTAATACCAACGGAATGTCGAATGTATTGTTGTGCCAACCGCTAAGGCGCCAATCGACGAATAATCGGCGGCACAACAGAATTATTATTATTATTTTCAGTGAATCGCATCCGTCTTGACGAAGTTAATTGCTAATGGTACCAAATAAAAGCTTGAAGCTTCCGTGGATTCTTAAAGCAGTGTATTATCCATTCACAAAACTCGTGAACTGTCAATGTAAATTTTTTTAAATATTTGCTGAGTGTACCTGGAAATTACAGTTTTTTTTGGGAATGTACTTCGGATCTAGTGATTTCTAGTAATATTTAAAGTTAGGTTATGTTACATGTGTCTAAAGTTTTTCCTTGTAATAATTAACTATAGCCTTTTTTCTCTTTTCAATAATAAAACCCTCTTTCGTTTCTCTTCCATTGCAATTGAAGTGTATGCACAAAAATTAAAGAATTTTGGAGATTATTATTTTACAAGAAAGTGACATAAGTCAAGTTTTTACATTTCAAAAATTTTAGTGCTACCAAAATCAGCAAGCAGAAGTTTCAAATCAGCATTTAAACAAAGTACCAACTTGACAACGTTTTGACAGTTCACGAGTTTTGTGAATCGATAGTACCTTTTTACACCACAATATATTATATTGCAGGGTGTCTAGCTAAGGTCACTAAATCACGTTAGCTACGCTAACTTGATTTAGTGGCCTTATGTCTAGCGACCGGGAATTCCTGGAAAACCGGGAATTATACGGGAATTTGAAAATGCCCTTGAAAATGCGGGAATTTCTTAGGCAACCGGGATTTTTTTTGTCAAAGGGATTTGCAGTAATTTTTGCCATGTTACGGAAATAATAAGCGAAATTTCCGTAAAAATTTTCGAATTATCCTGAATAATTGCAAAAATGTACGGGACGCGCGAGACAGGTTTTTTTTTTTAATGAAAAACCTAAAAGTCAGACCGAAATTTGTTCGAAAACTTATGAATTTCATGTTCATTCACGTTAATGACATTATTTATAATTTTATCATGCAGTACTCAAAGGTAACAACTTGATACAACTAATATAAAATGACCGGGAAAATACGGGAATTATACGGGAATTTTGAATGCAATATCTGCTAGACACCCTGTATTGGTATAATTGAATAAATTAAAGCAGTGTTGATTTTAAAGTTTTGGATCAGGGATGAACAACCTTTTTTTACAACGGGCCAGCTACAAATTTAAAAATGTTGTGCGGGCCACATGTAAGGAACTTATGATAATACAAACGAATTATCGTAAGAAATTTATGATAATACAAATTATCTCTTTATTAACAAAATAAACCTAGTATAAAAAATTACAGAAATAAAAACACTCATTAACAGAAATACTACTAAAAATACGGCGAAAGATGTACAGCAGACGCTCGATAACGTGAACTAATTCAAACCAAGTGTGTTCACATTGTCGAAATGTTTACCTTGACGAGCGTGATGTTAGTAATAAACCCATTATTAAAAGAAATGTTTAATAGCACAATAAAAAAAACATATGACAGCGATAGTGTTGTGCCTTGGTCAATTGACCGGTCAATTTGACCACGGTCAAAAACTGTGTGGTCAAATTCACTGTCAAATGCTCTTTTAGCCTTAAAATTGCTTATATTAAATTACACTATCAATCAACGGTTTTTTTTGTAGAAGGTCTTTATTATTGGCTGTAAGCCTGTAACTAATCAAACATTTACTGAAATTGCAAAAATGCAGGGGATTTACATATTTAGCGAGGGGATTCACACAGCGACCAATGTTTCTTGGGGAAGTACCGCTTTGTGCAAATTGTAAATTCAGCATTGGAGTCTTCTGTTTCAGTTATGCTTTACTTACAGAACTATCAATACAATTGATTAAAAAAAGGTTAATTAAAAAAATTTAAATGGTCAAATGAGCGGTCAATTGGCTGGTCAATTGACCGGTCAATTGACCAAAAAGTTGTTGACCGGTCAAAGGCACAACACTAGACAGCGATAAGTAATACACATTTTTTAATGAGAAGAAAAATTAGCTGCTATTTTATTCTGCATAAATTAGCATCTATGTTCAACAATGACTAAAATGAAATACAACACTCAGCTGTGTCGCAGAGGGGAATCCCCTACATAAATCGGCGACTAACCGTCGCCAAGAACTGTTTACGTTATCGAACTGTACAGGTTGTTTACGTTATCGGGCGCTTGCTGTATGTGGAAAAAGATTATTTAATGAGAAATTTGGCATTGCTTCTTTGCCATCAATTGGTCTAAATTTGCCTCGAAATTTGCAGATATAGACGACTTAGCAACTCGCACGCAGCTTTCTACCCGTACATCATTTAATCTACATCGGTGATCATATTTAATTATTTTCATTGCGGAAAATAATTGTTCGCAAACATAGGTGCTTCCAAAAAGTGTCATCATTTGCTTTGCATGTTCGCCTATCGTGGGAATTTTTATAGAAATTTAACATTTCAACATTGTGAAATATATTTCTTAAATCCGTGTCGTTTTGTAAATCTATTTATTCCATTTGTAACTCATCCAGAACTAGGGTAACCACCCGTCCCGATTTACCCGGGACAGTCCCGTGTTTGATGACCAATGTTCCGGTCCCGAATTGGTATCGCCCGGGACATAACATTTCCCGATTTAGAGGCTAAATTTATTTCCCCCCTTTATTTCATGTATTATACGACTGCATTTCGTCAGCAAAAGCAATAGCTGACAAAATTTTTAGCTCTTTGAAAAAGCGCAATCTTCCAAGTAATAGAATATCAGCATTGTCTGCAGATAATGCAGCCGTAAATTTTGGAAAACAGAACTCCGTCTTTAATAGTATATTAAAGTATGAGTGGATAACAAGGTCTTTAAAACACGCGCGTGTTTTCGAGCACGACGGCGTAGCCGGAGTGCTCGAAATAGAGCAAGTGTTTTAAACACCAGTTATCCACGAATACTTTACGCTATTTTTTATTATACCTGTAATACTGGAAATAAATTACGCACTAAAAACTTCGAAATAATTTTTGTCGTGATAAATCGATAGGGCATAATAATATTGCTACTATAGTTACGAGAATTGTTTACGTTTTTGTCACGTCCACGTCCCTTGTTGCATTCAGTCGTTTCCTTGACAACCTTTAAAGCTCGGCGAGCTTTAATCGCCTGTTTTCGCACGCTCAGGCGTGCTTTAAACGGCGAT
Source organism: Agriotes lineatus (assembly GCA_940337035.1). Classification (NCBI taxonomy): domain Eukaryota; kingdom Metazoa; phylum Arthropoda; class Insecta; order Coleoptera; family Elateridae; genus Agriotes; species Agriotes lineatus. Next base: position 92,333 of record CALNHX010002257.1, on the reverse strand, counting down.
TCTGATGCTGGTATAATAAAAAATACTATCTCTCGAAAATGGTAAACTCTTAGCTGCACATTGTCCAAAATTTTAAGATTTTTACTTCCTTTTACGAAAGGAAGTATTGGGTTCACCCCAAAAATTCTAAATTGAGTTTTCCGCAGATTTAAAGTCCCCTGAACCCAAAATACATATTTTTGTTCATTGGTCTGTCATTCTGTCTGTGTATGTGTGTCTGTCTGTCTGTGAACAGAAAATCTCAAAACCAAAAAGAGGTATGGCGTTGAAACTTCATAAATAAGTTTTGTGTACTATCTAGATGCGACAGCAAGCTTTTGAAGAAAAATTTTCAAAAACAGATCTTAAAACGATTTTTTTTTCAAACTTTACATGGTTATTACATTTTTAATGTATATTGATGTGAGATAGGTGATTTTCCAGTTGAATACCACCAAAAAAAGTTTCGTTTGTTTTTTCTTATTTTTTTATTAACTTCTATTTTAAATAGAACATCCGGTATTCTATTAATTTTTGAATTCAGCTTAAAAGAATAGAGAACATTTGTCTCTTGAACTAACGCTCCATTTTGTAGGGTTTCTTTAGCAATTGTAATTTTTGAAAATGCTTGACAAATAATGCTTAAAAATTAAAAATGAAATTTTTGGCTAATTATAAGATCACTGTAAAAGGAAGTTGAGTGCGTGTATCACACCAGATTATTTTCTATTCGTTAGTAGCTCTGGTCAATATAAATAAATAGGTGTCAAATGTCCCGAGTTAGCTTTTCCAAAAGGTGGTCACCCTATCCAGAACTGTTTCCACTTCTATATTAAATGGCGAATAAAAAATGTTACAACCAAGAACTGTTTTTTCTGATCTAAATATTTTAAATCGCGATTCAAATTCCGTTATTAATGTTTGTAAATGCTGGGCCCATTTTCGGGTTTCTGAAGGAGTTGAAATACCCTTTGAGCTTTAACTTTACGCCGCTTGCCGATGCTTAATTTTTGGAAATGATGGCATCAGTGTTGTTAACACGCCTAGGGTACAATGAGGCTGTGAACACTGCAGGATTTTTTAAAAGTCAAAATGTAAAATTTTTGCGCGAGAAAGTGTGGCGGGCTGCGGGTTGCTCATCCCTGTTTTCGATTATATTCACATATATATATATGCACAACAGGCTTTATAAGCCCAGGGCTTTGAATGTAATCTTCCTCCATTCCACTCTATCGTTTATAATCCTCTGCCATTCTATCACTCCCAACTTCCTTAAATCCTCTTGTACACAGCTCTGCCAAGACCTCCTCCGACGGCCCTTGCGGTTCGTACCCCAAGGTTCTTCCATCATAATCTTCTTTGGCATATTCACATAATATATACAAATAAGAGTGACGTCTGTGCTGTTGGATGGTTAGCATGATTCTCCTTAAAAGCTAAGTTCCAATTTTTGTATGCTACCCGCAAGTCCAGTGGGGGTGCTTAATAGCCAATGAGAACGTCCGGTAAATTTTCTCATGGAAACTAAAGTTTTGGGGTTTCTCACGGACAAACGCAATGTCGGCAAAAGTTTATTGAGGGTTCAAATGTGATGGCCCTTTAGGATAATAACGTTATAAACTTAAGAAATGCGTTGAACGTACTTGGGAATAATTTAGGCGAAGCTGCACAAAATCGTGAGAACGGTTTGAATTTAAAGGAAAAGGTGAAAACTAATCGCACAAATATATATCTATTAATGTGATCTTATAGCTTTTATTTTATTTTATTTAAAATAAATATTGATCTTACAGTTTTTGTCCACAGTTTGAGCATGCAATTGTAACAACTTTTATTACTACCCTCTTATATCTCTGGGTTACTGTTGAATGGTATTAGGACATAAACAATGAAAATCTATAATGCATAATATGAGACAATTGGGTTTATTAAAAATATATCTGCCTGTTTCATATTTGTATAACTTTTGTTTATACTACTTGTATAATAATTACTTGCATTCAAATCAATTTTATACTAATTATACTAATTGTTTACAATGTTTAATTATTTAATTTGTTGTTCAATTGAATTCAATTTTATCTTTGTAAGTAGCAGATAATTACTTCTGATTACTGCTTTCTTCTTATATTGGTTTTGTTTCTAATTGTAGTATCATACACTTACTTGGTAATCTTCTTTCTTCAAGCTCTTTTATCTTCCGTGTTTTCCAATTCACTTGATCTCTGCAACAGCTATCCTTCTCGTGGTAGGTAGCAATTCTTTTTCTACTGTAAGTTATTTTTAATCTGTATGACGTTTCTAATTGCCATTAATCATAATTTTCAGGTTAACAGTTCTCAATTGTGTCAGTCTCCAACTACATGACGACATTAATCCTTTTATAAACCAAATATTACAAAATTAAACGTTTGTGTTACATTTTATGATAATAATTGCTTCTTTCAGATAAATCTTGACTCGCAGAATAACCTTCAATTAATTTGAATTATAATTGCAACCACAACTAGACTATTTACAAATGAACTACAAATACCGTTGTAGGAAATAGAAATTCCAATGATAAAACGAAGTCATCCCAATCAATATCCTTTTATGAATATCATTATTAAGCTGTGCTTTATTATTATTGAGTTATAAAAATGCTTTGTCATTTCATGATCATATCACTATTTAATTAACTTAAAACTAGAGGTCAACATTCTTTTTTAAGAAAATGTGCCAAATATTAATCGTCGAAAAATTCGTTGTGCCGACATTTTCTTAACGCTGAGCGCACAGCGGTTTCTAGCGCACCTAGTTTGAATGCTGCTCCGGTCTCGTTAATATTCAACCCTTTTTATCGTTAAAACAAGCATTTTGACAACGAACTTTTTTTTTGTAAGCCACACTATATTATATTTTATTTTACTCAGTGTGGGCTGTCTGGTGCAATATTGTTTGAAAATCTTTGCAAATACATTAATACTTAAAGCAGGTGTATTGCAATGTTATCACTTCTCACCAAATACTAGTAAATTGTGGACGATTGTGGAAGTACGACCTTAAATTTTTACCGATTTTCATGAAATTGACTATATGGATCTAGATTGATGCCTAATTTGACGTTTTGTATTACAACTGTGTGAAGAATAATTATAATGAAGTGGTTTTTTTTTGTGAAAAAAGGAAAATCTCTTTAAAATACTTTATTTTGCCAAAAATAATAATAAATTCATGACCGACATAAACAAGTCGCCAGCCATGTTAGCCTCACTTCTCGTCTTCTAGTCTCACAAGTGAAAGTCCTACATGCTTATTTCTTCTTTTTTACTTCCCTCGTCTAAAAGACGAAGGAAGTATTGTAATCGCAAAAAAATCAGCTTTCGAGATTTCTTCAGATCTTCACGTTGCAGGGTCTCTAGATGACGAAAAACAGGTTTTCTCAATTTTGTCTTGTCTGTTTGTTGGCGGTATAACTCAAAAACGATTTGTCGGAGAAAGACAATATTTTGCATACACATTATATCTCTACCTGGCATGAAACCGAGAAAATTTTAGACAAATATATACAAGAGTGAGCACCTTAAAAAAATAAAATTTTGTTTATATTTTATTTAATTTAGCATTAGATACAAGCATATATCTAATACTTACTATATTGCTAGCGGCTATGAGTGGGAAACTGGCGAAGGAAGTGAGACAGACAACCAACTCTTCAATGTATAATGGTGAGCTGTGTGCAAGCGCGGCGGCGTCGTCCGCCCAATGGGGAAGCGGTCAAGTTTAAAATTCGCTTCTAAAGGCGGAGTTCGAATTCTCACGCATGCGCACGAGACGCGTTATACTCTAAGTGAGACTATGTCGGCGCCGTAATGTTTTCCCACGTTCCGAGGCCCTACTAGCAATATATGTGTATTATATATATGGATACAAGTATTAATTTGTACATAGCGCAGGCTTAATTCTTACCAAAAATGAGCCCCAATAGATACAGAATAAATGTTGTACGATACAAAAAGGAGCAACAAATTAGTGTGTTACTTAATACAGCTGCAACGCAGGAATTCAAAGGGTCGGTGCTCTGTAGCTCAGGTAGAAATAGCTCGTTCCCTTGCAATATCCCCGTTGGGAGTGCATACGCGGTCTGCCTTCCCTTCAAATTCAACCACTGGTAAAGTTTTTTTTTATTTGAAAATTTATTTAATTTATTAGAAACGTGAAGATATTTTTACTCCTAACTTAATTTTATTTTTAAAATTACTTAGGGGACAAGGTTAGTTCTGGGTAAAGCCTTTTACAGATTTTTCCTTTTATATTAGGCAAGTAGCCTGTTTTTAGCCACAAAATCGTGGTTCTCTGAGCCCTCTTTGCTTGTAAACCGGGTAGGTGGCTAGCCTTGCCCCTCTAAACTAAGAAAGAGTTCCTTTGTTAGATGTTAGTGTGGTAGCCGGATATTTAAAAATCCCTCACCGAAGACCGGGAATTTAACCTGGGCCAATCGCCTAAGTCTATCTGCTCTCTAAGTTTATTTCTACAAGTGATTTTTCTACAACTAACTTTTCTACAAGCAAAATCTGTACAACTAACTCCACAGCGGTCAGAATATACCTTTCTGAAAGATAAATTTAAGTATGTTCTGAACGCTGTGGGATTAATTTTTGTAGAGATATTAGCTAGAATACAGATATTTATTTAAACTTGGAAATAAAGACTTGTAGTTTTATTATGAAACGCTCCTTGCTTTCCCCATTATTACGATTAATTTGTCTTTATCAGGAGTTTGCATAATAATTTTCATGCATTGTCCTACAAGCAGAAAGTACCATGTTTTGTTGCAAATGGTCCGCACCGCTCATAATTTTGTTATAGCTTTTGTCACTGTTGGTTAATCTACAGTGTGGGGGAATAGTTTCACTTGCGTTGTTTCGTGGGTAACCACTCGGTTGTTGCCGGCTAGAATTACCTGGAAAACACCAACTCTCTGGTGCAATTTCTCTGTGCAAAATGCATAGCAACGGTTGGTACAAATATTCGAACATACAGTATGTCCCCAGATTGAGTTTATAAGAGGGAAACGTTTTTATTTTTGATTTTACAAAAAAAATTCAAAAGAAAAAAACTATGTCTGCGAAATAGTACTTCAATATGGAATAATTACATACAAATTATTGTATGTACAGCTGGGGAATCCATATAGTTTACATTTTGTTAAGTCTAGTTACCGGTTTTTAAAATGTTTACTTATGGTTTTGATGTCACTAATATTTTCAATAGTTCCAATAATTTTCTTTTTTGTTCTTCCTTTAAATAAATGCGAGGCATTTTAAGCGAAGTTGCGTACTTTTAAAATTTTTGACACTTTGATTCCATGATTGTACCTACAGTTTGGTGTTCTGTCCATGTTATGCAGATAAATATAATTTTAGCTTAAAAAGAAAAATGGACAAACATTTATGTGCAAGTACTTCATATACCGCACGATCGAAAAAAACAAAATTAAAGAAGGCCTTTATCAGATTGTTAAAATCCATGTATCACCTACACATCCATGTGCTTTCCAGCAGAGAGCTCCAGTGGCCTCCTCACTAATGAATGTTCATGTATTATGATTATACTTGCAGATAACAGGTCAGTAATAAATATATTTAATGCGGATCAATACCACAGCCTGCACTGATATATTTTTTTCAATGGCGCGATATTTCATTCATAATCTTTCTTTAGCGTATTTTACCTTTTCATGTAGAGGACCGTTCATAAAAATTTAAAATTTATAGGTAAAAGAGGCAATAGATCATGAATGAATGAATAATTCAAATTGTAGATGTCTTCCTAAATTTGTTCGACATTAGTTTTGATTTTTGGTCATGCTAAATCTATTAGTGCAAAAAAATTAACATGCAATCATTTGATAAATTTTTTGATATTTCTTGCACTTTTTTAAACCAGTAAAAATGTTACCACATTCTGGAATATAGATTAAACCTTTCTCTGCATTTTAGAAGATTGATTAGGTGTTGGCAATGCTTTCTGCTATTGCTGTGCGTCACTAATCAACAAAAGAACAGCCAAGAATCTGTGAGATATACATCATAAGCTTGCAATTTACATTTTGTAGAAAAACCAGTTTTTCAACATTATGAAATTATTTATATAGTAAAGTGGACCATGACAAATTATAGGAAAGTAAAGCAAGGTAGTTTACGCAGTGATTAAATACATTTTTTTCCACATGGTTCTTTGTTGAAATGTCAACAGCAAAGAACAAATAACAGAGATTATTCATTCCACTCTTGTATTATTATTGCTAATAATAGGAAATTGCAATGTTAGTAAATGTTATGGAAGGTATGTGATTGTTATTGCAGCTATTCCTTGAAGTTAAATATGTATTTTCAATATGTACCAACCGAACAAGATTTGCATTGAGAGAACTATTCCAATTCTTTAGCTTGAATCAAATATGGTTATACACATTAATTGGGAGAAATAAAGTGAAAAATACCTAAAATAAATCGAGTAGAAATATGTATGAGTTAAAATCATACGAGTGTGTCCGTTTCAAATTATTAATTTATTTGTCAAACTGAATAACAATGCAAAATGAAATACATCTAGAATTAATTTACCGAATTTAACATATAAAAAAATATGGTTGTGGTCTTAGTCTAAGCAGGGCTTGCGCACTAAGGCCATAAATTAGAGTTACAACAAAAAAACAGAATAGAAGAAGTGAGCGGGGTAGCACAGCGGATGAAAATTAGAATTACTTTAGATGACCCTGTGTTATTATTTAATCAATTAAATGTAAGAAAGTATTCAGGTTATTATTTAATAATTCAGTACTTAACTTTTTCTGAAAGGGACTTATTGAGTTTATTGGAATCAAATTTCTTGCCAAAGATTATAGAAACGTGGAGCCAGGTAAGTGGCATTTCTTGTTCCAATTGTTTTTTGAGCATTTGCATTACTTTTAAGAAAATGCAACATTTTAAATGCATTGCATATTAATAGCAACTGTTGTGTCATTTAGTAAAGATCCACTATGTCACTGTTTTTGTGTAAATAGCATGCGGTAAAGTGTTATCGGAGAATTCAAGGAAACTTACTGTGAATTTATCAATGTTAGGCAAATCTGCATACCGCATTACCAAAGATTTAAATTTATCATGATATACTGTAAAAGATATTGTAAGATTGCATAAAAAATACATAGTTCTGTTGTAAAACCGTGGTTTAAGAGGAAATTTTTGGTTACTGCTGGTGAATTATGAATTTTGAGCCGTATACCGAAAAAGAATCATTGTGCTAACTATGGTGCTTTTGTTCTTATGTGGAATGAAGTCACAGGAAGATAGTATTCAAAATTTACTTGTTAAAGAACCATGAATAAAGGTAATGATTTTTGGCTCGTATATCCATTTTGCGGTAGCAATTCATTTATGGTTGACCAGTTAATAGTATATTACATACCGAGGTGGAAAGTGTTTCATTCCTGTCGAGAGATTAAGTAGTTAACCGAGATGCGTAGCGTCGAGGTCAACTTTATCTCGAGATAGGAATCCGTGGTATGTATACTATTTTATTCGCAACCATTTTATTCTAAACAATAATTGGAAAAATTATTATATTTTGATACGACAGGTTGTGACGCGCATGAATGGATGAACGAGATTCCCAGTGTCTCTACCTACACAGCGGTCGGGAATGGATTCATTTCCAACCGCTGCGACGGCAATTACTTTTCCGACCGGTTGGAAAGTTACAAGTTGGGAATAGCTCATTTTCCAACTTTTTCAAAGTCAGTAATGATCTGATTACATATATGGTTGTGAATAAAAGTATTTTCCTTTTTTGTAGGGTTGATAAAACAACTTCCTTCTAAATACTCGTCATTTTGAAATGAAGTTGTGTGGGTTTAACATTAACTGTTGTGGAGATATTAACGTTTTTCTGCAGAAAAATGATCAACTTCTGGCAGCTGCTGTAACAGAAAACAATTGAATGAAAGAAAGCGTTACCAAAACATTATGTTTTTTGTAAGTCTCTTTAAATGATAGTTCAATTGACAATGAGCAGAAATTTATGGCAATTCAGCAATAGGGTATGTCTAAAGGCTTTCTTCTGTTTACTGTTCGTTTAGATATAGTCTTTTCAGTTTTGATTAGTGCCACCTTGGCACCCTTGGGAAATTTTTCTAAATAACGTGTAAACAGTCATCCTAGTAATATGGTAAACTTGATCAAACAACATCTTGTGTGAACATCAGTCAGGTTTTCGGGAGGGATATAGTTGCAAAACGGCTCTTCAGTGTATACCTACTACATAATTGGAAGGTGAGCATAGAAAAAAATGCAATGGTTGGAGTGGTCTTTCTAGACTTAAAAAGAGCTTTCGAGACCGTCGACAGAAAATTTTTAATTGAAAAACTGTTTAAGTATGGACTGAGAGGTACTGTTCTTGCCTGGATGAGTTGTTATCTAAGTGAAAGATGGCAAAAAGTGAAGTGCGGTAAAGAAATATCTTCAGAACTTGACATAAACGTTGGTGTACCACAGGGGAGCATATTGGGTCCTTTATTATTTATGCTGTATGTCAATGACGTTGCGGCATGCATGGAGTTCTGCAATTTCCATCTTTTTGCAGATGATACAGTGATATATTATTCAGGTGAAAATTTTGTTGATGTAGTAAACATTATAAATCAAGAATTGACAAGTGTTGATAAATGGTTGTCAGCAAATAAACTTAAATTGAATGTGTTCAAAACTAAATTTATGATGTTGGGAAATAGATCTTTATATAAAATCTACAAAGAGTCTAATGCAAGAATTTCAATTGAAAATGAAGAAATAAGTGTGGTGGAACAAATTAAGTATTTGGGAATAATGGTGGATAGGGACTTAAAATTTAATTATCATGCTGACTACATCTGTAAGAAAATATCTTTCTGCGTACTCGCGATTACTTGTATACAATTCAATTGTGAGACCGCACTTTTTCTATTGTGGGACAATATTATATTTGTTTAGTGAAGGGGCATTGATCAGACTGCAGGTGCTACAGAATAGATGTATGAGGGTTATTTTGAAATGTGACAGATTTACTAGAATCAAGGATATGTTAAGTGAATTAAGGTGGTTAAATGTAAGGCAATTGGGTAAATATCAAGCAATGATATTCATATATAAAATAATAAAAAAAGAAGTGCCATATTATCTTCAGAACATATTAATCTTGTGTAGTGATGCACATGCACATGAAACACGAAACAGAGAAAACTTTTACTTGAGGACTCAAAAAAAGTACATTTGTATTAATTAAATATTTCATAAGGGTCAAATAGAATATAATAACTTAAGTGCCAGTATTAAAAAAGCAAAAAGTACTGCAACATTTAAGCGAAACCTAAAAGACTTTTATTTGTTACGCGAAGGCTAGACATTGTTAGACGTTGTTGATGTTGTATAGTGGTTGTTATTAGCAAGTTGCTAAATAAAGAATTACTTACTTTTGATTGTACATGTGAACCAAATTATATACTTAGTACAGTAAAAGTCGAGGTAAAAGTAGGATTTAACCCAAACATCCAAAAAAAAAGTTCTACCCAGCGGCAAACTGTTTAGTACCCTCTTAGTAAGTGGTAAAAAGTTGCACGACCATGCACGTCGGGTTTAGGCAGGAGGGGGGTGGAAAGGTGGTAAAATGGTAGGTTTCAACAGTTTTTTGCAAATATCTCGTTAACTATGAAGTTTAGCGCAAACTTTACCTTATACAAAATTAATATACATTTAATTTACAATAAAAATCGTCTTATGCATTTTTGCGCTCCAGTAAAGGATTACGGGGATATGGAGGGGGAAAAATGTTACTTTTTCTGTTAGTTCAAAAAAAGCATGAACTCGTAATATTCGCTCCAAGTATATTATATAAAGAGTTCAAGGAAGTGGGGAGGCCAGATGGATGTGGTGAAAAACCCAGCACAAAAGACAAACAACATTTGCGCAGATCATCCACTACTACACATGTTGAAGTGAAAGTGGAAGATGCAATTAATGTCATTTATTTATTTATTTAATTCGCACTCAGCCAACAGCCGTTAGGCCAATTATAGGCGTCGCTGTGCAGTTATGAGGACTTCCAACCCCACTAACGACTGTCATGATGTTGTATGACTGCCGGGACCAACTTTTTTTCGTGATAGCCGAACCACGAGGCGCCGAGAGATGCAGCCGTGGAACTCCCATCCAAGTTCTGACCAGAGACAGCGTTGCTTAACTCTGCTGATCGAACGTGGACGCTTGTTCAAGCTACACCACTCGGGACCCGTCATTCTTAGACAAGCAGAATTTCTAACTAATAGTAAGAACAACATGTAACTGATTGCTCTCATCACGGTACACTTACAGCAAGTTGGCTTCAAAGTGATTCAGGCAGAAGGTGATGCTAACACCAAGATCATTTTTACTGCAATTGACGAATCAAAAAATGAAAAAGAGGCTATCGTGACTGGCAATGACACCGATTTATTGGTCTTGTTGGTTGTTCATGCTCCAGCCAACAAACAGTTGAAGATGGATGTATCGAAGAAATGTAACCAAGAAGAAAAAGTTTACTGCATTGGAGACGTTCAGCGTGGTATCGGGGAAATTATATCTATAAATTGAAGAAACAGAACATTCTTCATTTCCTCGATACCATGCTGCAACAGTATGCCGTTGTGTCCCGGTGCTTTCTGGAAGTGGAAGCATCACTGGGCTCTTTCAACTTTGCCCGGTGTAATGTCCGGGTTGTTGGGTCCTCCTCTGGTGTCGTACCAAGCACATCGGATAGCCGCTTGTACTAGGTCGTTGTCCCGTTCATTGTTCCGGAAGGTACGCGGTTGTCTGTGTAACTCCCGTCTATTTGGCGCACACATGTCGGGGTCGAGCGGTGCTTTATTCTTCCTCGTAGTACTTGGTCGCGTTCTGCGCTTTTTCTGCAGAAATTCTGCCAGCTCTTTGCCGGGCATCCTTGATCGCCACTTTGTACTGCCGTTTGACGGTGTGATACTCATTCTGTCTCATATCCCGATTGTCCGGACTCGCGCGTTGGTAACGATGTCTAAATTGGCGGGTTTCTACACGCAGTCAGGTTAGGGTGTTTTTCTGGGCCGCATTGATCACTCGCAGACGATTGTAATTGTCGGATCTGGAATACCATCAAGAAGTATTCGTCATAAAACTTCAATATTTGTTTCTGGTGGCTCATTGAGAGCAGCAGCTTTTCACAACAATATTTGCAGATGTGCTCTAAGACAGTGCTTCTCAAACTGTTTAATGTGGCGGACCGGAATTATTTTTACTAATGTAAGACGGACCGCTAAATTTATTAACAAATAAGAAAATAACTAAATATAAGTAAGTTATTCACAATTTTAAAAGAAACTACAAAATAAACATAAACAGTTCAACCAGCTTTGTACAACGTTGCATTAATGTGATAAATGGGCTTGCTTATTCTTGGTAAGTTTCTCTATTTGTGGTTCAGTAAGGTCACTAGATCAACACACTAACACCCGTATTCATAGTCGTTCGCTAGCGGATCGCCGGCGACTCGCCGGAGTTTCGTTATGAATAGTATGTTGGCGGCACTGTACGTCTATATCAAATTCGAGGTGATCAGGTTAGGTTTTCAGTCAGTTTTGACAGAAACTGACACAAAATCTAACCTGCTAACCTCGAATTTGACATAGACGTACAGTGCCGCCAACATACTATTCATAACGAAACTCTGGCGAGTCGCCGGCGATCCGCTGGCGAACGACTATGAATACGGGCGTAAGTGTAAGGTACCGCCATACCACTTTGCGTGAGAAAAGTGTAAGACAAAGATAACAAATACAAATTTCCCAAGTGCAATAGGGATGACACTAGTTTTTGGGGATTTTCTTTTTGGTGTAGTGGCACTGCTTTAAAGTCAAATTATTGTTAGTTTGTGTTTTTTATCCCCAGTTTGAGAAAATTGTGTGACAATTTAGTGTGTTAATCTAGTGACCTTATAGTTCAATTGATGACAGCGCCACGCACAATATGGGACGAATCTTTATACTATTCCTATATTTTGGGGTGGTAGAATGACAACATAAACGAGTCGATTGTCGAAATCAACAATCGACTTCGCGGACCGGCAACATCGGCACTGGTCCGCAAACCACCACTTTGAGAAACACTACTCTAAGAAACTGTTGTTGAGCTGTTCTATCAGTAGATGGAAGAGGTTTGGCATGTTCTTTTTTAGGGTAACATTTTGATTGTTAAAACTATACAGCAAGCAGAAAAAGTGATGACTAGCCCTTGTTATTTCAGCTGTCGCAGAATTAAGTTCCCCAAAGCATTGTAGAAATAGCAGATTACGTTTTCGTAGTATGTTAAGAGAGGTGCCATCTTACCCTTACCAAATCGATAACTTGTCATATCACAACCTATTAATGTATGCAATAGTAGTACATAGTAGATTACATTTTTCACAAAGCTTTTCTACTGAGGCATTGTCAGTATTATTTCCATTAGCTTTCTTCATAGCAGCTTTGACATCTGTTTTCTCCATTTAAGCACAAAATAGAGTAACAAAAAGGAATATGCAGCTCTGTAGTTTAGTGGTTAGCACGGCTACTTAACAATAGGAAGGTCGTGGGTTCGCTTCAGTGTTATATACGTTATGGAAACTATACAATTATGTTATGGTATTACGCATTTATAATACATAAATGAATAAAAACATTATATTGATTAAGCATTTAAAAATGATTCGTTTGTTATGAAAGAAAGTCTGCAATGGCATAGAACAATGCAATTAGTCATAACTGTTGGATGATGCAATTTAAAAATGAGTCAGACGATGGCTCTCTAAAAGAACTTATCATCATTGATTGTCAAAGTGATGTCACAAGCAACATCTGATTTGATTATAATGTCCGAGTTACTGGTTCAAGCCATAGCCAGTCTGTGGTAAGTGTTCACTCTGTTGACATCTGTACATCTTTTGTGTGTATGTGCTAATATAACAAGTTCAATGTAAACGTTTCTCAGTTACGACGTATTCTAAATTTTTATTTGGCATTAAGCAAGTCCTCGGTTCGAATCCCGTAGGAGTCGAAATTTTTCTGTAGCCTTGGCGATTAGAATCGGGCTCGGTGAAACCATTCACAGTTGGGCACCAAATTAAGTGTGCTCTACTCAGAACCAAAGACCTAAGACATAGCGTAACAAGGTCAACACATCACGAAGACACACACTGGTTGCTGCGCAAGCACAAAAGGCGCGCTCTAACTCTGTAACCCAAATCCGGGGCAAGTTGAGCATTGTACCGTCAGATGCTGCTATCATGTGTGTTTGGTAAGTTTGATCTATCAGTATTTTTTTAATTTTTGTGGATGTAGGAACATATGTATGCATACAGGCAATTTATGTTACATATTTTAGCATCGTACAGCTGCTTGGTGGGGTGTAATCTGTCTCGTTTGTACATTAATTGAAGTATTTTGTATAACACATAGTGGTTGCAGACTACTTCTGTATGCTCCCTCCCAAACTATCAAACTGTATCTTAATAGTTTAGTGACTTATATACGTACTTTCTTTATTAACTGTGTACTTAAAAACTCACTCATAGTGTAAAATTTATTCAATTTATTCGATTGTAAACCTCTAAAGTGGCCCATTACCCACTAGTGAGGTAAAAACCGTTTTTTTAAATAGCACATCCTGTTCTGTATATCTGTATTTTTGAAAAACCTTTTTAATGATTTTTTATACCGCATTTCATACTCCTAAACTCAACAGTTTTTCAAATTTAATTTACTCTTGCATTTCTGGTTTTTTTTTTCGTATTTTTTATTTCTTGAGTCAGCAATACCTGGATTTATATTCTCTAAACCAGCGATGAGCACCCCTTTTTTTTACAATGGGCCAGCTACAAGTTTAAAAATGTTGTGCGGGCCGCATGTAAGAAAGTTATGATAATACAAACACTGAATGATGAACTCAAACTATCTCTTTATTAACAAAATAAACCTAGTATAAAAAATTACAGAAATAAAACACTCATTAATAGAAATACTATTAAAAAAACGGCGAAAGATATGCGTGGAAAAAGATTATTTAATGAGAAATAGGGTGCAATGAGGCTGAAGGACACTGTAGCAATTTTTAAAAGTCAAAATGGACAATCTTTGAAGGGCTGCACGAGAAAAAGTGGTGGGCCGTGGGTTGCTCATTCCTGCTCTAAACCTTGGGTTTTATGGTAGTCAGATAGTTACACTGTTTAAATTAGCATTTTAACTGTGGTTGTGTATCATCCCCTTAAATACAGCATCGTAAGTTGCTTAAATGGTTTTTATATTCAAACTCAAATATATGAAGAACAGTTGAATTTAGGAGTATGATATAAAATATTAAAAGAAAGCTCATTAAAGTTTTTTTTTTAAATATAAAATATATTAAGAATGTTTCATTTACAAAAATCCTGTATTATTAAATTTGCAAAATTGGAGCATCCTGTATAGCATTAATACCCAGAGCCACTATTTTACAGTTAAATGGTAATCCTTAAAAAAACATGACCGTTTGGTAACATTTTCTTTCATTCAATTGTTTTCTGTTGCAGCAGCTGCCTGGAATTTAGCATTGTTTTGCATAAAAAATTGTTATCTCTCCAAAATAGATCAACACAACTTCATATAAAAATGATGACCATTTTGATGCAAGAAATTTAAGCTACTTTATTATACGGTGCTCACCACAGTTTTTTGAAACACCCTGTACAATCAAACCATTTATTAATATGCACCATCTTTGTAACTACAACTTCCCTCCCTCCCTCCCACCCTGTCGTGCTGGATCTTGTGCAGAAACTAAAAATTATAGTCAGTCGGCAGAGACTAAAAATTTGTTCTTATAAGCAACCCTATAATGGCGTACAACTAAATATGACCGTTACCACATAATTTCTTGTGTTTTTTACACTATGAAATGAAAATTGACAACACTGCGTTGGTCGACTCATAAAACAAATGTTTTTCAATGTTCTCAATTAAGCCATTATATTTCAGCGAGCAATAACAATAGCTCATAAATTCGCCTTTGATTTATGTAATAATAGATATATGGCATTAAAGTGTTTAATTTGCTGATTATCGTTTATATTAAATAAATGTAATTGCATGAATTTAACCTAAATATCGTAGTAGCAGAGAAAATTTAAATTGTAGAAACGTGTATCACCTTGCTGCTAATAGACAGTTACGTTACATGTAATCACTACTGTTTAGAATAATATCCACATTCAGCGGACTGTGTATTTAGAACATTCCATTATGTGTTTCTTATCGGCATTGCTCCAAAGTGATAGTATATGTCAAATCGTTCTCCTTTCACTGCTCTGACGTGACCTCAAAATAATTAAATGATCAATCTATTTGAGGCCTTTTGTTTTGATGAGCATTTTAATTTATAGCGTTCAGTATTTTAAATTTTAAATGCTTTTGTTGAAACTGGTACAGTTTTAGTAGTTAATAAATAAAAGTAATAAAATTGAATTTTTCTAGTACACAAAGACTGAAGCTACTGTTGCGAGATTAATAAGAAAACTTGAGTACAAATAATTGCAATTATACAGAACAACTTAAGTGGCACAAAGTCACTTATTAACTACTGAATTTTTAGTTTTGTTTTATCAAGAGAGCTTGGTAGATGTTCCAAAATTTCTAATACGCCTATCAGAGACGGTCTTTAAGTTCGGACTTCAAAATTGGATTCATGAACGGTGCATCTTTGCTCAATAATGTGATGTATTCTTGCCAGGGTGAGAAAGGTGTAACAGAGTAGAACAGAGAAGACGTGCCAATTGATATTCTTATTTAAATATTACAACAGTGAGTGTAACATCATATTTTATCTACTTTGCGTTCATACTGAGGCTATTACGATACGCGTTGGCTAACACAAAGCGATGCTATAGTAAAAATTCTAAAAATTTTCATTTTTTTGCTTAAAAAAGTGGAAAAGTAGATAAAATACTGTATGATATCTCGTTTATAAGGCATTTTGTAGCACTTGCTCCTTTAGGAGGAATTCGTGCGTGCTACAAAATGCTTCTTATAAAACTCGTATCATAATATACTATAATGAATACAGTTTGTATAATATAGTCACTTGTTATTAATAACTAGTTATTCTTCATTAATAAAAAATGTTTAAACAAGCTGAAATTTTTGATTTAAATCACATGATTAAAATTAAAAAATCAGATGATTTAAATCACTATTTAAATCTTGATTTAAATCTTTGTACCCTGATTTTTACACCGTGTAAGTTCCACACACAATTTTATCAAGCTGCTCACATCTAGCAGTTGCACTGTAATAAGTTTTACAATTCTAACTAAGTGAATTTGCCCCAATCGGCATGTATTAGTCGCCTAGTTTTATGGCTCGGTGGCAATGTTTGCGCCTCTTATCACGTACTGCTAATCTAGCTTTAGCCCAATTTTACTGCCTCTGCGGTAAACTCTCCATAAATTTACCTTCGTTTTTCTGTGAAAATCAACTTACTCCGATCTTGCTAGAGAAAGTCACGTTTCAAAGCCATCCTTTTGAGCCTATCTTATACTTGAAGATGCTATATCTATACTACGAAATTTTACGGTGGATTATATAGAGCAACGCGTTGTAATATACTGTTTCAAGGAGCAAGAATAATTTTTGTATTGGAAATAATACCGGTTGTATTAAAACGAATTACATCTAGTATGCTCTGAATTTCCCATAATGCAATCCAAAACTTTACTTAAAATTGGCAATACTATAAGTCTATGTCAAATTCGAGGTTAGCAGGTTAGGTTTTGCGTCAGTTTGTGTCAAAACTGACGCAAAACTTAACCCGTATTTGTTACTTTATTGTGTAAAAACTATTATTTAGTATAATTACTTAAAATTTAAAAGTTTTTAGTACGCTACTAACGTAGTATCCTGTCTGTTTATTTATATCAGGTTAACAAGTTAATGTCAGTTTGATAGATGTCAAAAATTGTTTTCAATATAAAGCTTAGAAATTACTAGATTTTAATATTAGTTCTGTTTTTTGCCACCTGCAAAGCTACAATGGTTCTGCAGTAAGCAGTTAAGGAAGTGATCGTTTATTAGTCATAATATTTTTTTTCAATTATTTTCAGGTGATACGACAATTTCGTACATGGAAGTATCAGACAAGGAGCCTTACTTAATCGAGGGCCTACGGCACACTGGGGAACAAACAAAGGGTGCATGTCTTGTTCCGAAAAGGGCACTAACTGTGATGCAGGGAGAGGTCAATCGTATTCTGCAACTAACTAGTGGTTCAGTTATACCAATTACTTATCAAGTACCGAGGAAAACATATAGGTATAGCAGTACTACGGATCTTTTGTATTTTAAAAAAATAAACCTTAAATTTATAGGGACTTCCATGCCGACTTATATCCAGATACGCCTGGATATGTGACTGAACTGACGGCTGCTATGTGGTTCCAAGGTAAAAACATACCGGTACCTAAAATTAGTCTGGATCCAGCGAAAAGACCCAACGGTGATAATCCAATCACGGTAAGACTCGCATTGCTTTGCTGCAGCTAATATTACAATGTAAGGCCAAATATGTATCGTATGAGCAAACAGCAAGTTCATCAAGTGTGTTTTTGAAATTTTGAAGTCGTGTATTATAACACCAGAAAATATAAAGCTGTCACCTGGCATTTGTTACAAAGTGAGGTTATGATCTTTTTCTTCTTCTGCAAGTTTTAGGAATATTTCCGTTGCATGTTTATTACAAGAAGTCTATCATGGTTATGATCACGTTGCGATATTAGCCACTGTCTATAAAATGTCAATGACAAGGATTAGGTATAATTTTCTGCTGTTATAATAAACGTGACTTCAAAACTCCAAAGGTATCTTTGATGAACTTTCTTTTTGCTCATAGTACACCGTCTGATCTATAAGAAAGACTCCTGCTTATACCTTTATTTAAAGATTTTGAACCCAATAAACTACAGTCAGACCTCGCCGTTCGCTGATTTGATTTTACGCAGGGCACCTTTGTGCTCCCTTTTCTTTGCCGTTCGCGGATATTTGCTTTACCGTTTGTGGATGGAATTGCCAACGTTACTGTTTCAACTTTCACACACTAACGGCCAGTCTTATGAAGGCCACTAATGTGACGTTAACTTTAATTCGCTGTTGAAATAAACAAAAGCGCATACAAATTTGTTTACTAATGAATAATATGTCATAAGCGCCAACATTTTGATGAGCTTTTGTTTATTTTAACAGCGATTTAAAGTTAACACCAGGTTAGTGACATCCATAAGTAAATAAAGCAGGCGTATGCGCCTAAATAACATTATTAATCACGACCTTGTAAACACACTTATCGAGCCTATTTCTTTGAATCTTTTATTACCAAATCGGACCTGAAATAAGTTGTAAAATTATAACTTGAATAAACAAATGGACATTCAAGCTCTAGATTCAAGTGGCAGACTTATGCTACGTATGGAATTTTAGTTTGTATACGCACGTTTATGTATTTTGGAATTTTTGGATGTTGCATAGTATAAATAAATCTAGTTTATGGAACCTAACCCCGTTTTTATCATTTATGTGTTTACTTGCGCATCGCGGTTTTGTGTTTCGCGGCATTTTTCTGGTACATAACCCCCGCGAACGGCGAGATCTGACTGTATATACATCATTAAATGGTATACTTTTACCTAGATTTTGACAATATTAGTTTGCAGCTTACAGTCAACTGTTTCGACTATCAATATTTAACTTTTCTATTTTAAATGGAACACCCTGTATATTTTTATATATTTTGATAGGATTTTTAATTCTCTTTCTTTTGGTATAACATATGTTAGGGTTTTTGTAGAAAATACTGCCAAAAAATTCTAAAAATATATCATATCTAGATTTCCATGGAATTTTGGATTTAAATCTAGAAGTCTTAGAAAACAGCAGTAAATAAAGAACAATCTTTGCTGATGATTTATTTTATTAAGTCGATTCTACCGTGAAAACTGAAAACACTTTTGGGAATTTTTTAGCGAACTCAAAAATTCCAGAGAGCCCTACATGGCTGTAAAAATTCCAAACATCCTTTAAGAATACCAACATCGCTCTGTAAGTTTTGGAAGGGCTTTGAAAATTTCAAAACGACCTCGATAATTTCATATTGACCTCAAAAATGTTGTAATGCCTTTCAAGAATTTCAAGGAGACTTCAAAAATTCCTTAATGATGTCAAGAATTTTATAACGACCTCGGGAATTTAAAAAAAGTCTTGAGAATGTTGTAGCGACCTCACGAATTCTAGAGAAAAATTGAGAATTTTAAAACGATTTTGAGAACTTTGAAGCTCTTTTGAGGATTTAAAATGGGCTTGTGAATTTTTAAATGGTTGTAAGAATTCCAAACAGCCTTTAAGAATGCCAGCATTGCTCTGTAAATTTTGGATGGGCTTTGGGAATTGCAAAGCGATCTCGAGAATTTTATGTTGACCTCAAAAATTTTATGCCTTTGAGAATTTTAAGGTCACCTCGAGCATTTTGTAACGACCTCGAAACTTTCGTAACGACCTCTAGAATTTTATGACCTCGAGAATTCCAAAAAAATATTGAGAATATTATAGCCAACTCAAGAATTCCAGAAAGTCATGGAGAATTTTGAAGCGATTTTGAGAACTTTGAAACTCTTTTGAGAATTTTAAAATGGCCATGTGAATTTCTAAATGGTCGTAAGAATGTCAAACAGCCTTTAAGAATACCAACTCCGCCCTGTACATTTTGAAAGGGCTTTGAAAATTTCAAAACGACCTCAATAATTTCATATTGACCTCAAAAGTTTTGTAATGCCTTTTGAGAATTTCAAGGTGACTTCAAAAATTCCTTAATGATGTCAAGACTTTTATAACGGCCTCGGGAATTTAAAAAAAGTCTTGAGAATGTTATAGCGACCTCACGAATTCTAGAGAAAAATTGAGAATTTCAAAACGGTTTTGAGAACTTTGAAACTCTTTTGAGGATTTTAAAATAGCCTTGTGAATTTTTAAATGGTCGTAAGAATTCCAAACAGCCTTTAAGAATGCCAGCATTGTTCTGTAAATTTTGGAAGGGCTTTGGGAATTTCAAAGCGATCTCGAGAATTTTATGTTGACCTCAAAAATTTTATGCCTGAGAATTTCAAGGTCACCTCGAGAATTTTGTAACGACCTCGAAACTTTCGTAACGACCTCTAGAATTTTATGACCTCGAGAATTCCAAAAAACTCTTGAGAATATTATAGCCAAATCAAGAATTCCAGAAAGACATGGAGAATTTTGAAGCAATTTTGAGAACTTTGAAACTCTTTTGAGAATTTAAAAATGGCCTTGTGAATTTCTAAATGGTCTTAAGAATGTCAAACGGCCTTTAAGAATACCAACTCCGCCCTGTAAATTTTGGAAGGGCTTTGGGAATTTCAAAGCGACCTTGAAATTTTATGGTGACCTCAAAAATTGTGTAATGCCTTCAAGAATTTCAAGGTGAGCTTGAGAATTTCTTAAAGACCTCGGGAATTTTAAACGCCCTCGTGAGTTTTATAACGACCTTGAAAATTTCACATTGATCTCGAGAATTTCAGAACACCCTGTAGAATTTCTAAACAACCTTGATAATGTTTGTAACGTCTTGGGAATTTGAAAGCGACTTTGAGAATTTCATATTGATCTTGAGAATCTCGTAATGTTACCGAAAATTTCAAAACTGCCTCAAGAATTTGAAGCAGCTTTGAGAATGTCATATTAACCTCGAGAATTTCGTAACGACTTGGAGAATTTCATAGTGACCTTGAGAATTGCATACTAACCTTGAGAATTGCATACTAACCCAGCGAATACAGAACCATCTCATTAATTTCTTAATAACCTGCAGAATTTTATAACAATTTCAAGAATTGCAGTCCGACCTCATAAATTCCAAAACCACCTCAGGAATTTCAGAACACCCTGGAGACTTTCTAAGCGACCTTGAGAATTTTTCGTAACCCCTTGAGAATTTTCGTAACTACTTGAGAATTTCGTAATTACACCAAGAATTTCAACACCATCTTAAGAATTTATTAACTGTGAGAATTCTCGAGAATTTTGTAATGGTACAGAGAATTTCAAAGCTACCTCAATAATTTCTTAACAACCTTAAGAATTTTTGAACAGCTTTAAGAATTTTATGTTGACCTAGCAAATTTCTTAAGGACCTCTAGAGATTTATATTGAAACAGCTTTGAGAATTTCGTAGCAACCTCTGGAATTGCAGGAATTCCAATCCCACATCAAGAATTTCTTAATGACCTCGATAATGTCGTACAACCCCCGAGAATTTCATATTGACCTCGAGAATTTGATAAGGACCCTAAACATTCCTAAACCACATCAGGAATTGCTTAACAACCTCAAGAATTTTTGAACAGCTTTAAGAATTTCATATTAACCTTGAAAATTTCTTAGCAACCTCTAGAGATTTATATTGAAACAGCTTTGAGAATTTCGTAGCAATATCTGGAATTTCAGGAATTCCAATATGACCTCAAGAATTCTTAATGACTCGATAATTTTATGTAATCCCGGGAATTTTATAGTGTATCGAGGTCACTATAAAATTTATAACCACGGGAATTTCAAATTCACTGCAAGAATTTTGTATTGACTTCGAGAATTTCATAGCGACCTCTAGTATTTCAAAACCACCGAAACAATTTTGAGAATTTCGTAATGACCTCGGGAATTTCTATACGACCTCATGGTTTTCATATTTATCTCGAGAATTTCATAACGACCCTGAAAATTTAAAATCTACCTCAAGCATTTCTTAACCTTCTGAATTTCATATTGACCTTGAATATTTCATGACACTGAGAATTTCAAAACTACCTCAAACATTTTGTAAGAACCTCGGGAATTTCAATACGACCTCGAGATTTTGATATTGACCTAAAGAATTGCAAAACCATCGTAAGGAGGATTTTGAAATACCTTTGAGAATTTCGTAGCAACCTGTGGAATTCCGGGAATTCCAATACGATCTCAAGAATTTCTTAACGACCTCGATAATTTCATTCAATCGCCAGAATTTTATATTGACGTCGATAATTTTATAACCACCACGAGACTTTCAAATTCACTTCAAGAATTTTAAAACTATTTTAAGAATTTTGTAACAAGACCTCGAGAGTTTGATATTGACCTAAAGAATTGCAAAACCATCTAAAGAAATTCTTAAGAACCTGCAGAATTTTGAAACAGCTTTGAGAACTTCGTAGCAACCTCTGGAATTCCGGGAATTCCAATACGACCTCAAGGATTTCTTAACGACCTCGATAATTTTATACAATGCCGAGAACTTTATATTTACCTCTATAAATTTATAACAACCACGGGAATTTCAAATTCAGTTCAAGAATTTGCTATTGACCTCGAGAATTTCATAGCGACCCCGAGAATTTCAAACCACCTAAAGAATTTTGAAACAATTTTGTGAATTTCGTAAGGATCTCGGGAATTCCAATACGACCTCAATATTTTCATATTTACCTCGAGAATTTCGTAACGACTCTGAAAATTTCAAATCTACGTCAAGCATTTCTTAATCTTGTGAATTTCATATTGACTTGGAATATTTTGTAATGACACCGAGAATTTCAAAACTACCTCAAGAATTTTAAAACTATTTTGAGAATTTTTTAACCTCAGGAATTTCAATATGACTTTGAGAATTTGATATTGACCAAAAGAATTGCAAAACCATCTCAAGAAGTTCTTAACAACCTAGAGAATTTTGAAACAGCTTTGAGAATTTCGTAGCAATCTCTGGAATTCCAGAAATTCGAATACCACCTCAAGAATTTCTTAATGACCTCGATAATGTCATACAACTCCTCAAGAATTTCATATTGACCTTGAACATTTCGATTCTATTCCATCAATAAATATCGTAGCAGGCCAAAATTCCAACATAGGTACTCTTAAATAAAAAATTACTCAAATGGTCTTATTAACTATAAACAATAATCTGAAACTGTTTTCTTCTACTTTATTTCGAAGCTGACTAGTAAAAGAAATAAATAAAATTATTGTTATTAAAAACTAAAGTACTAAAGTACACATAAAACTGAACTGTTTTTTTCATATATCTGTTTATTTGTTATAATTTCTGAGATCTCTATGTGTACAAAATAGAATTTAACTTTCAATATATTGTATTTGGCCTTACAAGTACATGTGTTATATAATTTCATTTGTAGCCATTACTGTTTGTAGATCATCCTGTGCAGTTCATATGTTTTCATTTTGTTAAATTGTATTGAATTATGTTTTCTAGGTAAAAGTTATTATATTGCAGTAGTATTTGAGTTGTGGAAACTATAATAAATGGTTCAGATAACAATCTAGTAAGTGGATTATGATACAAGCAAGTTTTATACGTAGAGCAATATCTAATTTTATAAAATCTGCGTCACTTTTGCATGTACCTTTGGTTGACCTCTGTTGATATGAATCTGCCTGTAAATACAACCCTTATATTTTATATTTTGTGAAAATATAATAGAACAAGATATTTGAAAAGTATATTTCACATTGATATTTGTTGAATATCAATGAGTGTAAAAGTAAATTGTAAACCGAATAGCTGCTCTTTTTTTATAGAATGAACTATTATGACTATAAAAACTACTGCAATATGTATCTGTCGTTTAATGAGGTGCTTTATTGCTGTTGACTTGTACAAAGTTAAAGTGTATACTTTTGATAAATAATTTCTACATTAAATAGGTTGTCATTGCTTTGCTCAAGTAGTGTTACAAGCAATACCAAGTTAGAATACAGTTAGTTAATAAAACAAGTTTAATTAGGTTCACCGGGGGCCCTTAATAAAGTTAAAAGAAGAAGTAGAAAGCATCCAAGCCCAGGTAATTAGTGCGAAAGCACCACCTTCGAAACCTGTGCAGCCTAAAATCAAAACAGCCATTGTAAAAAACGATTTCGTGCCTGTTAAAGAAAAAATAAACACTTTAGAAAAAGACATGAGTATCACTGTGCAAGTTGCAAAGGAAAAGGTGCCACATTTCGTGGAAAAAGTCACCAACGAGAAAGACAAAGATGTCATAGAGGGCAAGATTTTGAACGGGCCCGAGAGCAAAGTAAACGAATATATCATAATTAGCAGCAGTGAATCGGTCATGCAAGAGAAAGTGGACACACAGGAGAAGCAGGAAGTGAAGAACGGTATTCATGTAGTTCCCCCGAAACCCATGCCCAGAACTTCCAGAACGGGCTCCATCTGTGAACCTGTAGAGGATACCACCGCTGTTCCTAAACCTGTTGCCAGACCCAGAACCAACAGCTGTACTCCAGTAGTCACGTCTGTAAACCCTAATTTACCAATCGCTGGAGGCTATAAGGTGCTACTTTATGGATGTGAAGTAGTTGTCTTGTGTTTTTTTGTTGGCCCCTTATTTGATAGTACCACTAGTTTCCGTTGTTTTGTCAGCCAAAATGCACTTACCACTTGCAGTTGTCGTGATTGTGTCGAAGAGAACAGCACATGCTTTCTTATTTATGTTGCTTTTTATTGCAAGTAATGTAAAGGGAGATCTGGTGTGAAAAATAAAAAACATTATATTTTTTGCATTATCTGTAGATTTTGTTTTTATGTAAAACTTGCATGGGAAGCAATTCTGTTGTGGCATATGTATTTGTTTGTTCTGTGTCTTAGACTGCAGTAATTTTTGTAATAGAAATGAATAGCGTAGTGAAGAGTATGAGAATATTTCAGAAAAAAAATCCTGTCAATAGTAATGTAGGTATTGCAACTAAAATGTAACAAATATCTAACAAAGATGTTTTTTTAAACAGTTATTTAGAAAATGCTCCAGAAAATACTCAAATAGTAATTTAAGGAAAAACAAAGAATTGAATAAAGAAAGTTATTTACGTCAACTCATTTTCTTGATATGTGATGTAGAGTAGTTTCCTGGTTACTACAGTGAAACCTCTCTTAACGAACACCTCTATACCAAGTACAGTTTTTAGTGTGCATAACAATAAAATTCTTATAACGTACTTGCTGAGACTGTGAAAACGGGTTGCTTTCTAGGAAGCTTTTCACTATTTTTATCCCTTTCATAGCACCTTCCTAGTTGGGCAGTACATAGTTAGCACCTTCCTAGTTGGGCAGTACATAGTTAGCACCTTCATCAGTTTATTCTTCTTCGCTCTCAGCCTGGTCTGTGAGTATTTTTTTTTTTTTAGTAATATCAACTAAATTAAAAAATTTCATATTCGAGTTATCAAATGTTTAGAAAATCATGTTTCTAATGGTTTTTCTATTTCTTCCATTTCTTTACCATAATTTTGTAACCAGTGGACCATTGGTAAATCGTCACTTTAATCAAAATTGTCTTGATTTTCGTAAAGGTCATTCCATCCGTGATGGAAACAATTTTCAATTATTTTTGGAGTCACTTGTGGCTAAGTTTATGACTAAATCTCTATTTCATCCAGCAAATTTAATTTGCCAGAGCAGTTATTTTTTAAATTATTCATAAAATTCATAAAAAAGACGCACCAATACAGTGATTTTCAACTATGAATTATGAATAACAAACACCTCTCTACGAACAGTTTCAGATTCGCCATGGATGTCTAGTATGGAGGGTTTCACTGTGTATATTGCAAGCCATAGAAAATGGGAAAACTTTAAAAAAAGGCTGCAGCGTAACTCTAAGACTGTATAACATGGAAAATTTTAAGTAATTTCTTTCTATCCAAGCACAAGTAGCAACTTTAGATTAATTAGACACGGCACATAATTTAAAGATTTTCATGTCAGCCACAAATTTAAGAAAATTAATTATTGAAGATGTATTTTTAAAAATTTCTAAATTATATTTTAATAATAATAATATGGTCTTTATTTGCACAGATAACATGAAATGTTGAAAACCATAGAGAAATATAATAAAGATCTAAAAATGTGCAATAAACAAATAAGTTAAGTAAGTTCATTTTTGCTTTTTGTTAAATTGAAACACCATTTTACCAACCATTTTACCAATGGAGTTCAGTTTCTGCAAAGTATACTTTACCTTTTATAAATAACCAGACACTCTTGTATATACAGGTTTTTGCAAAAAGTTATTGTAGATTCTTGGGGTCAAAACAAACCAATTTAAGCAAACTTGCCAATATCCAAGAACTGTTCATTTCAACAATATCGAGCTTCAACACGAAACGCTTTGAGTGATTTGTTTCATATTTGATATACAATTTATTATGTTAAAAAAGCTATGGTTTAGCCCCATTTAATTGCTTTTCACTACTGTACTGTTATTAATGGTTTGATAATGCTGTAATAATTAAAAAAAAAAAAGATTTAACGAATAAAAGAAATGTATTAAGAGCTTGGGTAGGAAACCATATTCTTGTCTTCTAATTCTATGTTAATTTGTTCTGATACAGACCTGTGGATTGTGGTGTAGTATACTTGTACGGAAGTGTTCATATATTGCTATGGTTTTAAGCCCTACGAACTCAACTCTGTTAGCATTGGCAAATTAATGAATTTTTCACAAAAGCTCAGAGTGAGATATTTTATATAACTGCAAGAAGTATCATAACAACATTAATCAGTAATTACATTTGCAAAGCGACACTTGTAGTAAATAAAATGATTGAGAACAGAAGGCAAAAGGCAGAGCTCAAAATTTCTAGGTTGGAGTCACCTAACCTTAATTAGCTTAAAATAATAATAAAGGTTGGTGGAAAGTAAAAGCCAATCCAGTTAAATAAATCTATCACAGAAAGATTTATATTACATGTGTGTCAAGTAAAGTTAGAAGTCATAATAATTATTAAAATATGTTTTATGAGCTTATTATATAAAGGTAAAGAAAAGCACAATGCTTGGAATAATGTGCAAAGAGCACGAGACCAAATCTAATAAGGCTATTATAACATGGAACGACAAGATTCGAAAATTTGGTGAAATTCAAACAGTGGTTTGGAAAATGCAAGAAAAACATACACCTAATTGAACACCAAGTTTGTAAAAGGAAGTGAATGAGTGAACTGCTAGTTAGTGTAATTAATAAGTGAACAGACAAACAGTGCAAAGTGAGTGACACTAAGAGACATAAAATGCAAAATTGAAAGAACAATTTTTATGAATAAGGTTTTACTGTAAATTATTTAGTTTTAAGAATATTTAATTGTAAAAGTAAGTGTTCTGAATTAGGTCAATTTCCGTTTTTATTAATCCAGATGTTCTATTGTTTATAAGGACCTACTGCGATTAACAAATGAATAAATTATTTGAATGACAGGCGTTTTTGTATGTCCAGAAAAATTAAGTTTTTATACAGAAATAAGTGGAGTATAATCATAAAAAGTGCATTAAAGTGCTCACAAATTACCACAGCACTAGGGGAAATGTGGGTTTCGAATTCCCCCATATAAAAATATTTTCTTCGTCGACGCCTGCGAGAGAGCTTCCGTAACCCGAGTCCAGCCCACGATCCATACCCAGAGGCAAGAAGAGGGTCCTGAGCACGAGGTGACATCTGCTGCACGCCCGCCCAGCGCCTGCGAGCCCGACATAGCGATTCCAGTACCCCAAGGGAAGATCTGCCTGCTTACAACGTTTGCGAGGAGCTGCCGCAGCCTGCAGATTTGTACAGGTTAGTTTATGTGGAAAACATTCGCACTAGAGGCCTGAAAATTACCAGCCAGCAAGACAACGTCGCGACGAAACCGTTTCCAGGCTTATATAACTTCCAGGAAAAGCCTTAGTTCTTAAAATTCCCAAAATAAAGTTGAGGTTATGTTTTTCTTAAAATCGACGCGGTCCAAGATAAATGAAGGCACAGCGTTCCCGCATAAGATCTAAAACAAAAGATAATTACTGACGCTATAATAAAGCGTGAGAATTCAAATTACCTGGTTAATTTGCTCATAAATTGCTGTAATTCAAATTTCAAAACACTGCACGACCTGCATTTAGTAACTTTCAGTGATACGTAGTTTGACAGATTAGTTCGAGTTTGCGGATTTTATTTTGGCATTGAACTCCGCCCAGTGGCGTAACATAGAAATTTCACTATTAACAACACGATGAATCCACCCTGAAGATTAATGAGATCTCTTGCCTATTTGAGCTAGCCTTAATAATTCGAATTGCAGGTAAATAAAATAACAGTAGGGGCATACAACCATTTATTTATTTGAGTCAATTTACAACTCGCTTTTAGTCAACCCTGAGATTAATTAGTACGAACCCATATAATATTTGCTTGGTAACTCTAATTATTTAAATTAAATTTACAACATTTATAACATCATTGTCAGTTGGTCGCCATGGCAATATAGGCGTAATAGGCGTTAAACTGAACTCAAAAATGCAAACAAGATTGGTGTGTGGCTTTTCAGTATCGAGGTATTCCAGTTTTTAATATTAAACTTTTCACAATTTGGCAATGTTGATATAAGCATTGTAAGGTATGTTGATTAAATAATATTAAAAGCATGTGATTTACTGAAGAGTTTCTTTTTATGATGTATGTAAATCCTGATTAAAAATTATCACAATATTAAAAAAAATATTTAGTATGTAATTTACTTTAATAGAATAACAATTAACAGAATAGCATAATTGTTACAATAAATGTTCAAATGTGCTCCCACCAGTTTCTCTGCATAACCGTGACCTTCAAATTAAATTTTCGTGAACTGTTTGGAGCATGTTTGAAGTTATTTCCTGGATAGCATCAACAATTCTTTGCTCAAGTTCTTTCTGGGTGTTTACTGGCGTTTGGTAAACCTTGTTCTTTACGTAATCTTCACAAAAAAATAATTCAAAGGATTCAAATCGGAAGAACGCAAAGGTCAAATTACAAGACCACCACGCTTATCCAGCAATTTGATAAATTTAAGTGTAACCACCCCCGAATGTTAACTGTCAAATCTTTTAGAATTGCAAAAAAATTTCAATCTTGAATTATAATTGTAGGTTCTTCCGGGTTATACCGTGGTCGTCAATTTAAACTTGACGACAAGTTTTGCGTCGGTTTCTGTCAAAACTGATGCAAAACGTAACCTGATAACCTCGAATTTGACATAGATGTGCAGTTTTGCCAATTTCAAGTAACATTTTTGATTGCATTATGGGAAATTCAAAGCATACTAAATGTAATTCATTTTAAGACAACTATAATTTCTCCACGTTTATGGGGGGTTTATAATTTTTTAGCAATTTCTGCCAGTGTCAGTCAATTCAGTTTCTTGAAAAAGAAGATTATGTGCCTATAACTAAATGGGTAACACTACAAAAAGAAAAGATCTGTAATTCAAAAATAGCAGTGTAAAACAAATACTTTTCAGTATTTTAATTGAGTAAACTGTAGTTACATTGTATTGTAATAAACATAAAAGTATGGCTTCAGTGCTTATTGTAAGATTTGTATAGATACTGATGGAATTCTGTTTTTTTTTTGTATGTTGTATTTATTATTATTATCATTATTGTAGGATAACATTGCATTATTGCAGCACTAGAAATATTTGAAGCTTTATTATAATTGAAGCAACCAATAATCTAATCGCTTATTTCTTTCTAGCCTCGTTTAGGGCCCAAGCCATTTACACCACCAAAACTAAATGAAACCGAAAGTTTCGATAAAGTGTTCAGCGTACCTCCAGTCCCATGCAATAGAGCTCAAAACGGTACACACGAAGTGCAAGTACCAAATATAGAAGTAGAAGTAGAAGCTCCACCAGGTTCACCTGTAAACCCAGAAGAGGAACAAGAAGCGAAGGGGGAAGAGAGACCCCCATCCACTGATATCGATGACACCGCCATTAAAAACAACCATGATTCAAACGGGAAAATAGAGCCTAATTCGGATGATTCTGGCTACCAGCCAAAGACCCCAAGCACAGCGGAGCGTAGAAAATTATTTGAGCCTACTAATGCGAAAGAAGGCGAACAGGAGGAATCCCTGCCCAAGTTGGACGATACCGTGGATGAGGATACCGGCAGCGATTCGGGTTACAAACCAAGAACACCGACTACCGCCGAACGTAGGAAAATATTTGAAGTGCGTTCCAGTTCAAAAGAAAACGAACCCGAAGACAACTTTGACGTGACCGACCAGAGCGGAAACTTCGAGCGTGCGTCTACCCAACGCACTAGTATAGCTGAAAGACGTAAAATGTACGAAAGCAGGTCGCTGTCTGTGCAGGATTCTTCCCATTCAAATTTGGAAAAGACTAGCACTTCGCCTGTTATGCCCAGACGAAAGGGTTCGTTTAAGAATCGTAAAGATGATGACACAGGTGAAGAGAATCGCAAAAATGTGCCTATGGTGAAACAGCAGTCGTTGGACCCTCAAGTTGGCAGAAAGGAAGCCGTGGTTGCTGCTCCCACTCCCAAAAGAACTTCAACAGTTTTTGGTAAGTCTTGCACGTGGAATCATTGTTAGTGTAGAAGTGATGTTATTAGATTCCGTTCGGCTTGGATTGGTATACGTGTATGTTTAAGGAATATATTTTTAGGGCGTGTTTCCAAATTTCGCCATTTGAAGGGAACTCCTGCTCACAAATCTTTACACATTGAAAACATTCGGAATGTGAGCAGACAGATTCCAGGTGAATGCGATGGATTTCATGGTAAGTAATGCAATTATTGTCCCCTAGTGTAAAAGAAAAGGTTTAGTAGAACAAAACTATTGTGTTTTTCTACATAATCACATAAAACTTGATGATGAAGCCTCACAGCATCTTTGAAAGATTTTATTTAAATGTCTTATTAGTCCAAGAAGTACAACAAAAGTATAACAATAACAACAAACTAAATTACTAAAATACGTCACAGAAAAAACTGAATAATTATCTGACAACAGACCAATAGCGCGAAGTTCAGACACTCAGTTACAAGTGACTGGCATTCTGCTTTACCACTTAACCTTGCATAACGTAAAATTACTTAATTTATGTTAAATTAGAATTAAATAGAAAACAACTGAAGAGAAATAACTATTTGGTTTGTGTAATACTACTGTAACGTTGTTACCTTCGGGCTATTTAAAAATTATACGATGCTTCTTGCATTAAACATTTATTTACAACGAGTAGATATTATTATTTACAAACACACGAATTACTTAAACTACGAACTATTTCTAACAATGATACACTAATTAATAATTATTTATATACGGCTTAACAGTAATGATTTATATGCTTATACACTCTATTTATTTACACTGGATTAAACATCAATTATTTATGTGGCTATTTTATACGCATCTATTTATGTAGCAGCTTACGCCTTTCGAGCTGAATGAGAGCTGAACTGTTATTTTCGCCGTGCGTATTTATATGGCCAAATAATTTCCGTCTAGAACGATCCAGATTTTGCTCGTACATTCCGGCAAATGCATGTGTTGACCTCGGGCGTGTTTCCGAAAGCGTGAGTCATCTCTCGCATCTGGCTGCAAGGTCGCTTCTCCAGGCGAACCGGATAATTTGCAGGGTGAGCGACGTAGAAGCGAGCCGTGCAATCCGGTGAGCCCCAATAAAGACTAATTTACTAAGCTTGGCACGTACAACATTTTATTTCCTCTTCCTGAAAATATTTAGCGATTAATAAAGGATGTGTTTATTAGAAAACAAGGTGCTTTTAAAGTCGCCATGGCAACATTTTACAGGCACCGGGTCTGTAAAGACTTGTTTACTGAGTCAGCTCAGACGACAGTAACATTTTACAGACATTGTGCCTGTAAAGACACATTTACTGAGTCAGTTCAGACGATAGTAAACGACCTTTAACAAGTAAAGAGAAAATAAATAATTTTATCGATTTCAGGATATTGAGCATTTGTTTATACCGGGTGCTGACTTGCGCGACGCACCATAGGAATTTGCATAGTAAATTATTTATGTTCAATTATTTGCTCCCCTAATTACTTTAGAGTTAAAGTGTAAATATATTTTTTGTAGAGAAAAAAATACTGCATCCATTCATACAGTTGCTAACAATTTTTTATTTTCCGGAACCGAAGGAATGCAAAAAACAAACTAGCATTTTCACAAAAATCAGTGATGCCATGGAATTATTGAAACAAGCCAATGCCAACGCAAATGCGTGCGGCGCGACAATATGTGCTGTTTGTTTGTTTGTCATTGATGTTTGACGTTTATAATAATTCATTATTAATTATGTTCGGCTTAATGTCTCTAAGGTACCTAGACCTTGTCCATAACAAAAATGGTTTTATGAGTATGGTGGACGTTCGTTAAGTAAGCTCCTTGTTTATTGTAAAATATCCGTATCGGCAAATTCCAAACAGTACAACCATTAATAGACTGATTCATTTTAAGTTTAAGACTACAGGCAAGTTATTAAATAATTGTAGGTGCAATAATGAGGTTCAGAACTTACACCAAAATGAGAAAAACGACAATACGTTCAATCTTTTGACGGCAGTGACTGGATGATCGCCCCGCACGCACTTGCGTTGGCATTGGCTTGTTTCAATAATTCCATGGCATCACTGATTTTTGTAAAAATGCTAGTTTAATTTTTTGCATTCCTTCGGTTCTGGAAAATGAAAAATTGTTAGCAGCAGTATGAATGGATGCAGTATTTTTTTCGCTACAAAAAATGTATTTACACTTTAGCTCTAAAATAATTAGGGGAGCAAATAATTGAACATAAAGAATTTACTAAGCAAATTCCTATGGTGCGTCGCGCAAGTCAGCACCCGGTATAGTGAAATCTCCAAACGGACAGTTTGCTGGGAACCAACTTGCTTGCATTAACATTACTAATAAAATGGACACTCTCTTAAACGGACACGGACACTTCAAAATGCAGGCCCAGCTAATGTCGTGAGGCAACAAAGCAATCTACATCGCTTGATTTTAGAAGCCTGCAATTCAGAACTACTTTGGCTTTTGCGTGGACATCCCATTACAATAAAAATAAAAATAGGAAGAATTTTTCCTGCTTGCTTTTATTGAAGGAAAGAATAAGAAAACTATGCTCAGGGCCTCCCGTGACTGCGAAGTCAACGGGTATCAAGTTACACCACTGTAATCAATTCGAACCAGAGGACGATTTACCCTTATCAGTAATGGCTGAACTGCATAGAAATATCCCAGAAATTGAAGACGTCAACACTGACGAATTTATAAACATTGACAAAGAAATTAATCGTGGAAGATGATGTAACCGAAATTTCAGGTGAATCAGCTGCTGTTGATGTGCAGTTGGCAGAATTAGAAAACGATGGCGATTTAGAAATTAGTGAGAATGTAATCAAGACCTACACGGAAGCATTAACAGTGAAACATTTTAAATGCTTTGGTAAAGAAAGTAATGACTTTAAAGTATTCAAACTGTCAAAATATTTAGAAATACATGTGGAAAGTATAATAAGCAGTCAGAAAAAACCCTTACGTCAAACGAGTATTTTAGATTTTATAACAACTATTAGATAACTTTGTTTCAATTATTTTATTATTCTTATCTGTATTGTTAGCCCGTATGGTATACCTTTGCATAATACAACTTTTTTAAACAAAAATGGATTTTTCCCTTAAGCGGATGCCTCTAATAACCGGACAAAAACGTTGGCACCGTGCGTGTCCGTTTATGGGAGATTTCACTGTATATACAAAAGTAGGTTGGTCATAACTGTATCTGTAAGGTAATATTCATTTGCCGTACATGGCAACCATTATCATACTGCAACCGATAAACTATTGAACAAACCACGGATGTTCTGAATCATAACAGCTTTGGAAAATGTTTTGTTGAGTCGGTGCCATGTTACTTGTAGTATAATAAAGCATTAGACAACAATCTATCTATATCTATATTCAGCACTGCAGGCCTCAAAGGCCCATGGCTTTTTTAATAATATTTTTCCATTTCTTTCTGTTTTTGGCTATATTTTCCCAGCTCGTTATGTTGATTTCATCCAAGTCATTCTTAACACACTCCCACCGGCTCTTTTTGGGTCGTCCTCTCTTGTTTCTTCTTTCAGCTTCTTTTAGTACTTTTTTTGTCACTCTCACTTCTCATTCGTTCTAAATGTTCTAACCATTTTTTTTTATGTATTTGACCTGAGTATCTTTATAATTCCTGGCTTCTTGTAAAGTTCTTTTAACTCTTTATTGGTTCTTTTCCTCCAGCTGCTATTTTCCTTTATTCTACCATAAATTTTACGAAGAATCTTCCTTTCTCAAATTTCCAGCTTTAAGATGTCACTTTCTCTTAGCACCCATGTCTCGCTAGCGTAGCATAACACTGGCCTTACCACTGCTTTGTACAACCACACTTTCACTGGCCATGATATTGAACTAGCACTGAATGTCTTCATGTATGCACTGGCGCATCTGTTTGCTGCTGTTATTCTTCTTTCTATCTCGTTTGATAGATCACCGTGTCTGTTGAATTCGGTCCCCAGATATATAAGTGTGTTTTCTTTCTTGAAGTCCAACCTTTCGCCTCCTTGTGTCCTTATGCTGAATAGTTCTATGGAGCGGTGTTCCCTTCCCATTATCATATATTTTGTTTTCTTTTCATTGAACTTCAAACCTACTGTTCTTGCTTCAGCTTCTAGCAATTTGAATCAAATAACATGTGGGAATCTAGAACAATAGCATCTATGTTAGACTTTCCAGCTGTAAATCCTTGTTGATAGTTTATTTTATTTGTGTATTTTGTCAATTGTCTGTGAAATAGTGTTGATAAGATCTTGTATGCTGTATTAAGTAGCGAAATCTCTTTGTAATTCCGGTGCTCTTCAGGATCTCCTTTCTTTTTTATGGTGATTATCACTCCTTCGTCCCATTCTCTCGGCATTTTTTCGTCTTTCCATATTTGTTTTATTATTTTGTACATTCTTTGTTGCAGTTTTTCCCCTCCGTATTTTAACAGCTCTCTGTTTATCTCATCTTTACCCGGGGCTTTTCCATTTTTAATATAGCGAATTATATAAGCCAACGTTGAAATCTAACTGAAACGTAGGCTATGGAATCTGGCCAAAAACTTCCAAAAAACTCAAAGTGAGCAGGCTGGCTGTGGAGAAGGAATGTTTGTGTATTTCGTGTTTAAGGCTTAGGTGCTGATCAGAGCCCTTGTCTTGGTTAAAGTAACACAAGCCGAAAATGGAAACGCAATGTCGAAGCTCCAGACTGTCTGGCCTTATATACTGCTCCCTTGCACAAGGAGAAAGGATTCCTGAATCTCGGGCCATTTTTCGAGTACAATACCTGTTGTCATATGGACACGAGGGCTGGCTCAGCTCTATTGTCGCAAAAGGGTTGATGGTAGGGATGGTAAAACCTGTTCCACTACAGGATCAGGTGCACCTCTCGGACGGGCCTGCACCTACGTTCGCATGTTATGACTCAAATGTTAATGTAGGGGACGTGATTTTGATTTGAATCCGGTGGTTCGGGTTGAAAGTTTTTGCTGGCACTTCTATTTCAATTGTAAAAGATTTCTTTCATCGCATTAGCAGGACATCAATAACTATTACAATTAAATATGTCTATTACAATTTAAAAATTATGAAATGTTTTCCTTTTTCTATTTATTTCTTATTAATGACATTTCAAAGCACAAAAACTACATCGTCGTAAATTAATACCATAAAAACCACATATTCGGCAAATCCCACGAACCCAAGTGTTATCGTTAACAGAAACGGCCCTATTCATTTAATTTGTTACCTAGGAGTCTAAAATGTTTTAATAATATTTGTATGTAATAATGTTTTTGAGTTCTTTATCATCTTAAGCATATCAGGTTTTTAGAAACAATCGTATAGACTGCAACAGTACATGGTCTATGATTTTGTTCGACACAAACACACGAGGCGTTGCCATACCGATCCGCAATTCTGATTATGCAGTTCCTAGTCAGTTTATAACAATTGCGAATGCAAACGGAGTCGATCCATTTCCATTCCGATTTCAAATTCGATGTCTTTGCAGTCCGAGAAAGAGAAGCGATCCGGTCTTCCGTTTCGCCGCTCCACATTCCTCAGCGCTGGCGTGGTTCGACTTGCAAATCGGTTCCATTCATTGAAGGAACGCCGGATCAGGCAACCTACTCTTTTACAATCTCCGAACCAGCTGCACCTACTCCGGCAAGCATACTAGGTTCAAAAGAGTAGGACCGGGAATTGACAACCATCCCTAGTTGATGGCATTTTTGCTTCGACGGGGAATGCATTTCACTTTCTCCGTCTAGGTATATGGCCCATTGTCCGTCGAGTAGGATGACCAGGCTGTTAATTGCTATTGCAAAGGCCGTGTCACATTATGCAGAAGGTAAGATCGGAAACTCCATGTGTAGTGTCCTTGTTGCTCGAGTCCTCATGCTGTGGATTGCTTGGTGCGAGTATGGACTTTCATTCCTAGTGAAATATAGCACTCCATGGAGTTCTACTGATACTCATTCAGGGGTGGATAAGTCCCCATAACTAAATTCCTCGAACTTGAAGTTGTGGCATTTCTTATTGGTAAACAGTTGGTCCCTTGCACCTTGTATGTATGTTATGTCCCTCAATGACAAAGTTTGTCTTTTAGACATTAAAATGTGGTCAGTCTGGTTTACTTGATCACTGCCCGGTACTTTCCATGTTGTCTTATGCATCTTTTTAAGCTCGAAAAAGAAGGTTCTGATTATTGATATGTTCATAAGTGTTGCTATAAGTGGCACAATTACTGGTCTGTTCCTGTAGTGTTTGTTTTCCTGCTACTCCTTTATTATGATCTTCTTTACCAATCTTTGCGTTAGAATCACCAAGTAATAGCTATTAAGACATCATAGTTTGGTGATTTCTATCATTCTCTCTAGATATGTATATGCACTGATGATAAGTGTTGTGATTTTTTTATTTTATTTTCAATTTACGGATTTGGTAGTTTATTGGATGGAAGGTTATTATTGACTTTCTAATCCTTGTATTTATTATAAATCCTGTTCTATGCTGCCCCTGCCTAGCTCTTTCACTGTACATAAAGGAATATTTATCCATATCTCTTCCACACCATCTTATCTCTTCTAAAGTTGTTATATCCATTTTCTACTATGACAGTTCTTCGGCTATGATTTGCATTTACCAGCTTTAAGCTTAGTTAGAAGTTAGAACATAGTTGTACTTTATCGTAGTTTAGTTTTGGTAATTACTAT
Source organism: Agriotes lineatus (assembly GCA_940337035.1). Lineage (NCBI taxonomy): Eukaryota > Metazoa > Arthropoda > Insecta > Coleoptera > Elateridae > Agriotes > Agriotes lineatus. The sequence goes on along the minus strand of CALNHX010002257.1, from coordinate 55,059 downwards.
ATTGTTCTCTCTTCTGCAATTTTCTTTAAGGCAGTTCATGTGCGATAGTTTGAACCAAAACTTATTGTGACCGTGTGTGTTTTACGAAGTTTTACGAAAGTAAGGTGTGAGGCTGTGAGGTTAGGTGAGAAACGGTTGTTAGGGCAAAATGAAACACGTACGACATAACGGAAGATTTGCGAAGAAAAATGTGTCGGGCTACGTATTGTTGAGCTGACGGAACTCGGAAAAAACCTGAATTGCTGCAAATGTGCACACGGCCTTTTGTTGACAGACATTGTTAACGAGAAACGTCTCGGCTTAAATTCAATTCTGCAAATCCGTTGTCAAAATTGTTCAATCGTGACATGCGTACCTACGGGTCGTGGCAGCAAAAAACAAGGCAAACTTTCAGACGTTGACACAAAAGCTGTACTAGTTTGATTATTATATTTGTTGCTAGCACATGTTATGCGTCCGCAGAGCATCATCGATTAAGCTTTTTTATCTAGATAGCGACTCGCCGGAGTTTCGTTATGAATAGTATGTTGGCGGCCCTGTACGTCTATGTTAAATTCGAGATTATCAGGTTAGGTTTTCCGTCAGTTTTGACAGAAACTGACGGAAAATCTAACCTGCTAACCTCGAATTTGACATAGACATACAGTGCCTGGTTTCCAGCTGACTGCAGTATTGCCGTATCATTGGAGTCTTCTTTCGTAAAAGCTCAATACGATGGTATTAATTATTTTTTATCTACATAAGTAGGAGGTCAAATGCTTCCAAATTTCGCCGAGTTAACTATCAAGAATGTTTCTTGCCCCCAGTAAAAATTGATCAAAGTGATAAGAAATATATGCTTACTGTGATCGAAAATGTTGCTGATTTTTCGAGTATATATCGTGTATAAGGGCATTGTTTTCATTAATTATTTTCTCCGGTTATAGGTGGTCAATCTCTCCGGAATTTTAACTGTGTATTCAAAAACTGTTTAACGATACATAGAAAAAAAATCAACTGTGTCGTAAGAAAATCGATACCTCGAGATAACTACCTTAATTCCAATCTGCACTTCACTATTACCATGTTATAGTCGCTATCAATGGCTGCTCTGAATGGCCATGACCTATGACTGTCCTTTGCTTGATTGTTTTTTACTTCCTTTTACTATAAAGGAAGTATTGGATTTGCCCCAAAAATTCGAAATTGAGTTTTCAACGGATCTTCACGTTTTAGAGTCCCCTGATCCCAAAAAACATATTTTTTTTCATTGGTCTGCCTGTGTGTGTGTCTGTGTGTCTGTCTGTGAACAGAATATCTCAAAAACGAAAAGAGGTATGGCGTTGAAACTTCATATATAAGTTTTGTGTACTATGTAGATGAGACAGCAAGCTTTTGAAGAAAATCGCATAACCGGAAGTAGGTGTTTACTCTTGTGATTTTTCATTTTTTTTCGATTTTTTCAAAAACGGCTCTAACGATTTTTTTTAAACTTTACATTTTTAATGTGTATTGATGTGAGATAGGTGATTTTCCAGTTGAATACTTCTAAAGTGGGTTTCTTTTGTTTTTTTTCTATTTTTTTTATTAACTCCTATTTTAAATAAAACACCCGGTATATTATTACATTTTTGAATTCACCTTAAAATTCTAGAGAAAATTTGTCTCTTCAACTAACACTCGATTTTGTACCGTTTTTGTAGAATTTGTAATTTTTGAAAATTTTTAACAAATGGTTTAAAATTAAAAATGAAATTTTTGACTAATTATAAGATCACTGTAAAAGGAAGTTGTGTGAGTGTATCACACCAGATTTTTAATCTATGTTTTATCAAGATATTGCCATGTTGGTGTTGTGGTATATTCCACCGCCTTCTTGGGTGGTAATCAAATAGGGAATTTGCTATCACTAACTTGTGTTTAGGACATATCCACTAATCTGTCATCTCTCTAATTCCTACTATTTATTCATCTGTACAAAAATCGTGTGCCTGTGGCCATCTTACTTCACTCAGCTTCAGAATATTTATTTTTGCTTTCTTCATTTCAAGTTTTGCTTTTTTAATTGTCCGCATCTGATCATCATTGATTTGTTTTTGTTTCACACTTTAGTTTTGTTTTTGCTTTCTCGAATAGTTCTCTTCTGGATATCCGAATGAGGAAAGTTTCACCTGTAGAATTTTTTTACGTTAGAATATCTTTTCATAATTTCTGGTGGATAAGTTAAAATTGGCACTCTGTATATTGTATCGCAACTGATTTTTATGTAATACAATACTTTTTCTTTTATTAGCTTCATTTATATTGTCATTAAAGTTTACAATTCTGTAAACTGTGGAATAGGAAACGTTTGTAAATTTTCCATTTAAGTTAGAAACATGTCATAGTCATTGTTTATAAATGAGTGGTCGACATTTCTTAGTACAAGTTTTGCATCATCTACTAAAGACTGCTTATTTGTATAACAAAATGTATTTGCATCATTATAAGCCTGTGCTACAATTTATTCAAATGAAACCCTTCTTATAATAATCTTTATTATGAGCACTAGGTTAGCTAAAAATATAAGATCAACATAAAATAGGTATCTACGGCACATTAATAACCTAAATGTTTCAGTTTATATAGCAACACTATCTCTAATATAAGTTTTACTTGCCGTTTTAAATTGCACTAAATTCTCTGAGTCCTTAGGCTCAATCCACACTATCGGGCTACTCTCGGTTCGATCTCGCTCCACTCAATTTTTTATACATTGTTAGCAATGGGCACGACCTGAGCTTGAACGTTACCTATAGTGTGAATGTGCCCATTGCTAGCAATGTATAAATATTTGAGCAGAGCGAGATCGAACCGAGAGCAGCCCGATAGTGTGGATCGTGCCTTAATATGCTCAGGTAGTTTATTATATTGTTTTAGGCCTTTATAATAATAATATATAAATAATAAATAAATCTTTATTTCTGACCTCAAAACAATTACAAGAAAGTAACTGGTACCGAGGCCTAGGCCCTTAGTAATAAAATGAAATTTAATATTTTTAAACCCAACCTAACAATATATACTACAATTAGTTTATAATATTGAACAATACGTGTTAAATGTCAGTTTTCTAATTAACTAAGTATTTAAATTCCATATCACATATATTATGACTAATTACATATTTCATATTTTTTACATATCACATATTGGTGTAGATTTTAGTTTTGACTGTCTGCATAAAAGTAGTTTTATTATTAATTTGTTTAATGTTTGTAGGTAGTTTGTTGTATATTTGTAGACTTCTGTATATGGGGGAATCTTGTGTTTTTTTTGTTTTGCGATATTCACTGCGAAATTGTAACTGTGACCGTATATTATAACTGTGCACATTGTCCACTCTTGTTAGTTGGCAGTTACTTTTTGTTTCACCACGAGAGATATTAAAAATAAGTTTAATTTGTTCTAAATTTTTTAAGTCCTGTATATTTAGTAATTTTGTTTGATGATATACTTGCACTGTCGGAGTCATTCGGTTGATGACTTGCACTGTCGGAGTCATTCGGTTGATGTTGAAGAGAGATTTTATTGCTTTATTTTGCATCCGCTGTAGCATATTTATGTGGCAGCCAGCAGCATTTTCCCCAGCAGGGAATCAGGTATCTAAGAGTACTTTCGATCTGACAGTGATAAACTATATTTTTAGTTTCGGTGTTTAGGTAGTTAGAACAGTTTCTTGTCGCACCTATCATTGAGGTAATTTTTTTTGTCACTGAGGATATGTGATTTGTCCACTGTAATTTGTTGTCTATGTGTAGTCCTAAGTATTTGTAATTGTCCACTTCTGTTAGATTTACATGGTTAAATTTAATTGTTATTTTATCCCCTTTTTTTTGTTTTTTGACTTATTACCATATAGACGGTCTTAGTCAAATTAACACTTAGTTTTATTAAAGCACAGCCACTGTGAATAAATTTTTAAATCCTGGTTGATGGTATTTTGCAGTTGCTCCAAATCGCTATTCGAATACACCAGAGCCGTATCATCAGCAAAAGTGACATACCTTGCTATTAATCCACTCAGTTTTAGGCTATGCACATATAGAAGGTAAAGAATTGGCCCTAAGACCGATCCCTGCGGGATGCCTGTTTTAAACTTCCACTTCGTCACTGTCCACTCCATTTACAGTTGTGTAGTGCTTTCTTCCGACTAAATATGATTTTAATAGGTCATGTGCTATTCCTCTTATGCCCATGTTATGGAGTTTATTCAGTAGTATATCGATGTTTACAGTGTCAAACGCCTTTCTTAAATCAACAAAAAACCACTATCACAAACTTATTTTTATTCATTTCCTGTGTTACATATTCTAAGAAATCAGTGGTTGCGCTGAGAGTGGCACTTTGTGCTTGAAACCCATATTGATAGTCATCAAATTTGACAGTATTCTGTATAAAATTGACTAATCTTGTTTTAATAATTTTCTCAAATATTTTGGAAAATATGCTTAATAATGATATGGGCCTGTAATTACTAAGTTCGTCATGTTTTACCGTTTTTATAAATTGGTATTATTTTTGCTGTTTTCAGTTGTGTTGGGAATTGGTCCTGTACTTAGCACTTTGTTAATTAGTTCAAGCAGTTTTTCGACAATGATATCAAATAATATTACTAAATCTTTTTTTTGTTATTCCATCTGTTCCTGGTGCGCTTCCATTTTTGAAGGAGTTTACAACGGTGGTTAGTTCTGCTTTAGTGCATGGTGTAAGAAAGATGGTTTTATTTGTGTTTTTCTTCTTTAAATTCTATGTTTGTATTGTTTATATTTACTGCGATTTTTTTCGCCTATCATTGCAAAGTGCTCATTAAAGACTTTGGCCATCTTCTCCGGTTCGTTTATTATTGTTCCATCAGTTGCTTGAATTTGGTCTATATTATTAGTGGTTTCTTGTTTTTGTTTTTGTTAGTAGCGTATTTATGACAGCCCAAAATTTTCTTTTATCAAATTTAGCTGCTTCGAATTTATTCTTTGCCCATTTTTGTTTGAGTTTTTTTTCTTAGCTTGTTTACTTCGTTTTTGGCTTTGTTGAATTCTATTTCAGAAATATATAATACATACTATTGTGACTAAATCTGCTACTAACTCTACTTAAATACTTATAGTATTATAAGTGAAAATATAACATTTGTGTACCTGGATTTTATCAAAATGGATCCAGCATCCGACAATGGGTACACGATTCTGAAATTAAAAGTAATTCGTTTAAAATTAAATCGAGGAAGCGTTTCAATGTTTTGCATGCGGGAACTAAATTTGGGTTTTTGGAAGGGTGTGATCTATTATTAACTTCAACTAATAACTATAGTAGGAATTATCACAAAATCATGAACGTGGAGATTTTTCAAAATTGGATGATTAATCAATTACTTCCTGCTCTGAATAAAATTCCTGGTAAATGTGTGGTAATCTTGGACATTGTACCGTATGATTCGGTTGCAGTTGGAAAAGTTACCCTCACTTAAGTGGAAGAAGAGTCAGATGCAGGATTGGTTGATTAAACACAATGTCAAAATCGAGTGCAAAATTACAAAAAAATATCTTTGGAGTTTAATTGAACCTTTTAGGAAAAACAATAACAAACATTTCGTGACTGACGAATTTTTGAAAGGGAATGGTCATGAAATTGCCAATACAATTAGGGGTTTCCAAGTCCCGGGACCAAAAGTGTTTTCGGGACTTACGAGCTAAATTTCAAGTCCCGGGGACTAGTCCCGAAAATCCCGAAAATGGTCCCGAAAACGAAATAGTGTTCAGGTAAAATTTCCGTATGCAATATCTAAAGAAAAACTGGTGTTTTAAGTTTAAATAACGTATTTCTGTGCTGCTAATTTGCATTGGTGCTCGTCTACAACTTCATTGCTTTCTTCTGGTACTAAAAATGTCCTGTCGCTGTTCACCTTTTGATTTTTGTTTGAACTGCAAAGTGTTTCTCCTTTCGTCAAGCTGCGTCTGATTATGATAATTTTGTAGGAACCAACTTTACATTTCGACAATTGTTTTATCTTCAATCTATAAAATTGTCGCCATATTGACTTCAAATCGTTTTTTTTTTTAGTGTAGAAGGAAGGTAGGTTGCGAATCGAATTCATTCTAATCGTAACGCTTTAGCAGACAAATAACGAACACACTTAAAACTCAAAAATATAAATTATTCAGCTTCTTCGCACATATCTAAATCCAACAAAAACAGACAAATACATAAATCGAAGAATATATGCAAATGTGGCTGAAAACAACACACAGGTTTAATTCTAACCTACCGAAAATATTACCTCTCCTGCCTACGCAAAACGCAAATAATGCAAAATGGTCAAGCGGCATGAGTAGTACGCCGGACGCCGGTGAATACCCGTCCTAATTCTTTGATATCGAGTATATGCACGCATGTCGACATGGTCCCGGGACTTCGCCTGTTCTGGCTGTGGTCCCTGGACTAGGTTTTTGTGGTAGAATCCCGGGGACTGTCCCGGGGACCGGATCCCGGGACTGGAAACCCTAAATACAATCCTATTGAAATGGCATGGGGGTTCTGTAAAACTTACTACAACAAGCATATAAATTCTCAGCTTTCATCCAAGGATAAGGTTAAGCATTTATGGCTTGAAGCTCTTTCAAATTGTACCTCTGACATGTGGTAAAATTATTGTGATTATTGTGAAAAAATTATTTTGAAAGACTGGGAAATATTTCGTTTGAAAACATTCCACCTTTCATTATTTCAGTGGAGGAATCTGAGTCAGAATCAGGTATTGATAATGATTCAGATACTACCAATGAAACAATGCAATGGAAGTGAAATAGGGGTGTTGGCATCAAAATTCTTGTGTATGACATAGAAAAATGAGTGGCTATCTTCTGAGAATCCACACCACATAATTCCCAAAGCTGATCCGGGCTCGGGGTAATCCAAGCTCAAGACGTTTCTCATATGAAAATCTGAAGCCACTCGAAGTTTAGACCAGCATACTGGCATCCATCTCAGTAAGGAATCTCATTCGCACAGTCTCGTATTTCTTACATTTGCATTTATTTAAATGTGGAAGCGTTACTTTATAAAAAATTTACACCACCTCTGCAACCTATTATTACTATGCATTTATTATATAATTATAAATAAGTTATTATATAACTGCATACTGAAAAAAAATATATAAATTGTAATATTTAAATATTTTTTTTACACAATTTATAATTGCATTAAAAAAAACTACTTTCATTATACCATTATGCCTACTCAATAATGTATGAAGGCGTAATCAGCATCAGCAAGTTGTCTTTTCATGAAATTTATCTTAACTAAGAAAAAAAGTGGCACAAAATCCAAAACTAAATCTGGCAATCACGTTTTGTACACAAACATTAACAATTATCATTCTGTATAAAATGGGCATAACCTAACTTTTTGTTAATGACTGACAGCATATTTACAGGGCGAAATTCATCACCCTAACAGGGCCTTCTGTCGGGAAAATAACTATTGAACAGTTTTATACACATTGTGTGGGCGTAACATATCTTTAGAAAACTAATAGGCAAACACTCAAATCCTTATGGAAACTACAAGACCATATATTGCGCATAAAAATAAATTCGCTGTATTTATTTCCATTGTTTGGTTGTAAAACTATAATTTATTCAAACATTTTTCTAGCTAATTCGGAAAGAGTAGCAGTACCTCTCAGTGGTCCAGGGGGAAAAGTTGCCATATTCGAGCTTAGTAAAAGAGGGAAGCTTCCAGATGGTGTCATTCCAGCTTTGGTGCACGGCAACAGCATAATGGATTTTCTGTTGGGATCCCTTTGACAATCACCGCTTGGCCGTTGCATGTGACGATGGCATGATACGCTTATGGAATGTTCCAGAAACTGGCCTAGTCGAGCCTACGAACACTCCCGAGAAGGAATTCAGCGCACATTTAGACAAGATTTACTTTCTCAAGTTCCACCCGACTGCCAAAGACGTGCTGGCAACCAGGCTCCTACGACATGGACTGTGCGTATATGGGATCTTGCCGATCCTTCGAAACATATTGTACTTACGGGGCACACCGAACAAATATTCAGCTTTGCCTGGTCTCCCTGCGGAGTTTTTTTGCTCAACTGTAAGCAAAGATGGAAAGATTAGGATCTACAAGCCGAGGAGCAGTGACGCACCGATACACGTGGGAAAGGGGCCGGTGGGAAGTCGAGGCGCTCGCATTGTTTGGGCACTCGAGGGGAATTTTGTTGTTGTTACTGGTTTCGATAAAGTGTCGGAAAGGCAGATTACGGTTTTTAAAGCCAACGATTTAAATGCACCACTTAATACTGTCGGTTTAGATGTCTCCCCCGCGATTTTAATTCCTTTCTATGATGAGGATAGTTCCACTTTGTTTTTAACTGGCAAGGTAAGTTTTGGAATTAGCATTACGTGTAAATCAGGTAACAAGTGTATCTCTTTCAGGGGGATTTGACTATTTATGCAATATGAAATAACGGAAGAGGCGCCGTATATCATCGATGCAGCAGTTTGCACCAGGGCTTATCGTTCTTGCCAAAGAATGAGTGTGATGTTAGCAGTGTCGAATTTGCGAAAGCTTTCAGACTAACTAATAACACTATTGAACCTTTATCATTCACAGTGCCACGTATAAAGGTAATAATAGGTCCTCAGCCAAAAAAATAGCCCTTGTAAGCCTTGATAAATAAATCAGCTTGATTTTAAACAACCTAATTTTGTTATACTAGATCTTGCGTTAAAGCAATGGAGATCTAGTAAACCATAAGAGATTCAGTTAAATTACTCAAAATACTCAACATCTTCAGAGTAACTCAAGAAAGATTTGGAATTTTTGATTGTTCGAGCTCATGAATAAGAAATAAATTATTTTAATTCCTTTTTGTAATCATTTAGTGTGAGATATATCGAAATTTTTTTGACATTAAAATACTTTATTATTAATAGTGATGGAAATATTAATTAACTTTAAATTAATCTTGGGTTACGTTGAAAAACAAACTATTGGCTAGCATGATGATGCCGATGACAAAATAGTGTTTGTATTTTGCAATTTTTAGACGGATTTGTTCCAAGACGATCTATTCCCACCCACAAAAATAACGTGGCAGCCGGCATTATCAAGCTCAGAATGGTTTAGCGGCAAAGATAAATTGGCTCAACGTATTAGTTTAAAACCGGAAGGAATGGACCTGTGTAAGTATCCGTGTGCCTTTATAAGAATTAAATTGGCGTCACATTGCTTTTCATGTACAGTATCGGATTCCCAAGGCCAACCAAATGCTGCAGACACTAAAATGAACAAGTCATCGTCACAAACCTTCACTTCACCGCCCATAAATCGCTTGGTTTGGGGGCCAGATTTAACTGGGCAGATTAAAAGCAGACAAGATGAGGTAAGAACATTCTTGTTCATTTTTGATACTTGATTACTTTAAATGAAACAGAGCTTGTGGTTTGTGATTTTTGTCGATTGCAATTTTAACAACAAACTTATTTAATTTAGAAAAAGATAAAACCTGAAAAACCTCTCTATAAAACGAAACCTTTGCATGTAAGGCAAAGATGGAAGTACTGGCAAAAAGTCTTTGAAAATTTATTGTAAAACAACTTATATAAGTGAACAAAGAAAGTATGGCACGTGGAGGGTACCAGAAGAATAGAAGTTTAGAATTGTGGTTTCTGGAGGTAGATGCACTTTTATTTACATTCTACACCGAGATGGTGGCTAGATGTAAGTCGTACTTACGTTGAACAATTGTAACAATAAATAAAAATTTGAAAACTGAATCGTTCTGGCATTCTTATAATTAGTTTTCAATTAGAATTAGTACATATTGCTGTATTAACACTTGATTGTGTTTGCTTTTACCATTAAAATGTTACTAACAACTCGGTATATCAAAATTCATGAAGATGTAGTTGTCTTCTTCGTCTTTTTACTTCCTTTTACCGTAAAGGAAGTATTGGATTCACCCCAAAAATTCGAAATTGAGTTTTCAACAGATCTTCACGTTTTAGAGTCCCCTGATCCCAAAAAACATTTTTTTTTTCATTGGTCTGTGTGTCTGTCTGTCTGTCTGTGTGTCTGTCTGTCTGTGTGTCTGTGAACAGAATATCTCAAAAACGAAAAGAGGTATGGCGTTGCAACTTCATATATAAGTTTTGTGTACTATGTAGATGAGACAGCAAGCTTTTTAAAAAAATCGCATAACCGGAAGTAGGTGTTTACTCTTGTGATTTTTTAGTTTTTTTCGATTTTTTCAAAAACGGCTCTAACGATTTTTTTCAGACTTTACATTTTTATTACATTTTTAATGTGCATTAACGTGAGATAGGTGATTTTCCAGTTGAATACTTCTAAAGTGGGTTTCTTTTGTTTTTTTTTCTATTTTTTTTATTAACTCCTATTTTAAATAGAACACCCGGTATATTATTACATTTTTGAATTCTGCTTAAGATTTTAGAGAAAATTTGTCTCTTCAACTAACGCTCTATTTTGTACCGTTTTTGTAGAATTCGTAATTTTTGAAAATTTTTGACAAATGCTTAAAAATTAAAAATTAAATATTTAACTAATTATAAGATCACTGTAAAAGGAAGTTGTGTGAGTGTATCACACCAGATTTTTTTTAAATAGGATTAGAGTTTATTCTTTCAACCATGAAAGGGTGAAAAAAATACTGGTGAAAAATATTCGACTGCCAGATACAGGGAGATACAGTTACTTTAATTTGGAATGGACACAAAACTTTCATACGTACAGTGCCACCAAGCACACAAAAACCCCGAGTAGGAGAGGCTGGCGCTAGCGCTGCTTCACAAGTACATTCTGTAGAAAAATTATAAACATTCGTAAACGCGGCAAATTCAAACTTTTATTTTAAAAATCATCGATATTTTTAGTTTAGTTTAGTTGATTTATTGGTATCAGTACACAAAATAAGTGTTTATACAGGTCAGCAATCATATAAATAATATTAAATATATAAGAAAATACAATTAATACTTTAAAACAAAATATTTAAACATATATCTATCGAGAGATCCAAAAAAAACTGTTCCTCAGCGGGCTGTGGAAATTCAACGTATGAATAATATGTTGGTGACACTGTACGTCAATGTCAAATTTGAGGTTATCAGGTTAGGTTTTCTGTCAGTTTTGACACAAAATGACGGAAAACGTAACCTGATAACCTCGAATTTACAATTGAATCGTGTATTACTGAAACACGCTAAGTCACTTTTTGACACTTAAGTTTTGACGCACACATAGTAATTCGGGTCAATTTGTATCGTTTAGTGCTGAAACACCTCAAGTTTCTATATTCCATAGTGTTGTTTGCGTTGGATATTGATTTGCATTTATTACTGAAACACCCTAAGTCAGTAAATTAGGGCTTTTCTGCACTAAACGATTATCTTAATAACTATGCTATAACATAACCTTAGAAAAGTTCAGTTGTGTTATTTTCACGTGCTAGTTTTTGTGCATTAAAAAACAAATGGAAAGTGAGGAAGAACACCTAAAAAAGCGCCGCAAAGGAGTTGTAAATAAAGAAAAATATAAGCCGAATCGTATCAGAAATGCAAGAGTAAAGGGAAAATCATACATTAAGTTCAAGCAAAGAAACGTTGCTGCAAAAGTCATGGGACCTCGTTGCAGGTAAATTCTGCTGTTTTGGAATAATTTTCAGTTAATGCTATTTCTTATCAGGTGTCCTCTAAAGTGCTTCGAAAAAGTAAACGATGAAGAAAGAAACAAGTTATTCGCAACGTTTTATGGTTTTAAGACAAAGGATGAACAAGACATTTATCTGCAAGACCAAATTGAAGTAAAAAAATTGAAAAACATAAAACAAAAGTTTGTTAAGGAGCCTTTCTAAGTATATACGCTGTTTCACAAGATCGAATGAAGAGAATAAAAAAACTTTTGGTTAACAATGAAACGCCAAGAGACCGACAAGGATTCCAGAGGATGATAGAGATGCTATTAGACAACACGTCATGTCATTTCCTATTAAAGAATCGCATTATTCTGGCAAACAATTCAACTACCTGGATGCTAGATTGAATATTAAAATAATGTTTGAACTATATAAAGAGAAATACCCCGATTCTCCAGTCAGGTATAGTTATTAGGATGTCGTACCCGGTCTAAAATCAAACCCGGGTACCCGAAAACAGTACCCGGGTACCCTCGGGTACCCGAAATATATAACAAAAATGCAGAGCAGGATTAAGGATATGTGAGGCTCAGGGCTAAATTTGTTTAGAGGCCCCATTCCCATTTATGCAACGGGTACTAAGGGATCTAAATGATTAGAAACCGCACTAGATTATAACCTTCGAATCTTTTCGAGGCCCCCGAAATTCGGTGGCCGGGGCTGCAGCCCCCTTAGCCCCCCCCCCCCTTAATCCGGCTCTGCAAAAATGTTGCGTACATTGGAACATCTGAGGTACTAGCTACCATTTCTTTACGCCGCTAGTTGTAAATTGAACTAAATTGAAATAGTACCTACTCCCTAATTCAAACTGCAAGTCGTCTGTTATTTGTAAATATTATCACACATCCAAGTGCTATCAAATTCAAGTACGTGACTTTTTATTCGAAATTTGTAGCAGCATCAAAATTACACAGAGGATGTTTATGTTACTCATCCCATACTGACGCGTACTGGTACCATTGACGGGTTGAATATTTCTGTGACGCGAATTTATTATATGAAACAAGAAACATGTGGTATGGGATGGGGCGATTCTGGTTATTACTCCATGGTTGTTTTTCTAGAGCTTATTCCTATTGTTTTTAAGTTTTTATCATCTTCTCCGAAAAGGGCCGACTTTCTACAAATTACATAATTTACTAGTCGGGTACCCGGGTCCTGAAAATATACCCGGGTTCACTAATACCCGGTTCGACCCAGGTACCCGGGTACCCGCCGACATCCCTAATAGTTATTATAGAAAAAATTTTCAAGAGAATTTCCAACTTCATTTTGGAAGACCTCAAGTAGACACGTGTTTGGTATGTGAGGAACTTAGTCTTAAAATAAAAAGTTCATCATTGGGAGATGCAGCTAAACGTGTGGCGGTTGCTGAAAAATTAATTCACGAAAGACGAGCAAAAAAATTTTATAAGGCCTTACAGTTAGCAAAGGAAGAGTGTCAAAGTCGTTCAGATCTGGCTGCACTTGCATTTGATTATATGCAGAACCTACAATTACCTGAAATTCCAGTTCAGGATTTATTTTATTATTCCCAACTCAGTGTTAGTTTTCTGCATTTCTGACTTAAAAACAGGCAGGTCATTTTTCTTTATATACCATGAAGGAATTGCAGCAAAGGGACCCAATGAAGTTTGTAGCTTCTTGACTGACTATATTCAAAATAACATAGGACCTGACATAACGGAGTTACGGTTGTTCAGCGAGAACTGTCCGGCTTAAAACAAAAACCATTGTATGATAAGACTGTATGGCATTAGTCGAAATGGGAAGATTTAAGAAAATTGAACAATTTTATCCTATAAGAGGACACTCATTTCTTCCTTGCGACAGGAATTTTGATACCGTGAAGAGGCTGCTGAAAAGATACGACTGAATATTCAGTGTCATAAGTGCACAGAAATAATAATAAAGTGCAGTGCAGAAAACCAATTTTACTGTTAAGGAAGTAACTACTGAAGACATTTTGGATTTTAAAAATTGGTGGCCAAAGCTCTACAAAGCAAACTGTATATCCACTGAAACTGAACGACATGCAAGGAGTGAGAAAATGTCACTGGCCGTTTCAAAATTTCATCATATTAAATATGATACATCTGGTATTCTAAAGGCTTCTGAACACATAAATGGACTCATGTGGCATACATTTACTAATCTACGTTTACCTAAGTCATCAAAAAATACAAAAAGTATTCAGTTACCAGAGCAACAAGCATAAACTAAGGGACTACCGTTGCTGGAAGCTAAAATGGAAAATTTGAAGCTGTCTTTAAGGGTGCCAGAAAAACATCAATTTCTATATCAGCACATAATTGAAATTCATGGAACTAAGAAGCCTAGAAAGAAAAAGTAATTATTTTTATCATATTTTGTGTTTGCATAATTTGTATTTTTTTAAATAAATGTTAATTGCTAAACCTGGTTGTTTATTTCAGAAAGCCCCTAAGTCAATATTTTCAAAATTAATTTTAATAAATTTACCAACATTATTTTACTTGCTTTTCTGCAAGTAAAATAATGTTTCATTGCCAACTAAGTACTGCACTCATTTTCTAAAAATATTGCTGCAAACAGATGTGAATAGTGTTTTTCATCTCCTAAAAATTAAAAAAAAAGTGACTTAGGGTGTTTCAGCAATAACCGATTCAATTAAAATTTTACATTAATGACAATTACTGAAAAAGAATTACTAATAAATTGAATCTCAAACACTCAAAGGTGTTCAAAGTCACTGGTGAGGTATTCTTCAAGTGAATAAAAAGATTTCAAAATTAAATAAGTTTTTATTTTTGACAAAAATAATTTCTCATTAAGTTTTTTTATATTATCTGGAAGGGCATTGTAGAATTTTATGCTGTGGTAGTCAGTACCCCTGCGGGTCCTCTCGAGTCTGCGAAAGCCAGGAATGATGTTATGATTGTGGCGAGTTGGGTAGTCATGGGCATCCCCATGATTTTGAAACCGAGTGATATTTCTTCTTAAGTGGATCAAGCACCGCAGAATATAGACACACGGGATAGTCATTATCCGGAGCTCCCCAAAACAATGTCGACAACAGTCCCTGTAGCCCAGTCCTGTGATAATACGAATACATCTTCTTTGTAGGGCAAATATTTTGGGCATATTAGCTGAATGACCCCAATTTAAGATTGCATATGACATTTTAAATGCAAAATACCCATGGTTTTTTGACAAGCTTCTGATTAGAAAAATTATTTGTGATAGTTTAGAGGACAGTTGGGAAACATGTTCTTCCCAAGTAAGCCTAGATTCCAGGTATACCCCCAAGAATTTAACTGATCGGCTGCACGGGAGGTCAGGTTGAGCATGATGAAGTGAGAAGTGCATGTGTTGGGTCTTGGTGGCTTATTAGCCTGGAACCACGTTTGAATATCTAGCTCGCTTTCAGATACAATTTCATTAATAGGTTCACAGGGATGATACTGCTGCAAGTTGGTGGTGTCATCTGCGAAGAGAATTAAGTCTGAATTTGGGACAGAATTAGGCAGATTGTTAATAAAACTTAGAAACAACAGAGGCCCCAAGACTGAACCCTGAGGTACTCCATAGTTGATAGATAGTTTTTTTTTTAAACCTGCCCATTGTAGGATACATACCAAGTACGCTCATACAGGTAAAACTTTAGTAGAGCAATACTATTAGCATGGAAATTATAAATTAGGAGTTTATGAAGTAGAATATCAAAAGAGACACAGTCAAAGGCCTTTGTCAAGCCAAAGAATGATGCATAAGTCCAGTCTTCGCGCAAAACCATCTGAAACACCTTCCGTCAGGGTGTCGATTGCCACTGTGGTTGATCTTTTATTCCTAAAGCCATACTGTTTCTGAGTAAAGATATTATTTTTCTCAAGGTAATCATTCATCTGTTCCTTCATAAGAGATTCAAATTTTTTTTATACGATAGGTAGAGATATAGGGCGGTAATTTCTTTGATCATCAATGGACCCCTTATTTTTAAACACAGGTACTATCCTTGCTATCTTTAGAGCTGTCGGAAATATATTTTGAGATATGCACAAGTTAATTAGTTTGGTAAGAGGAGAGATGATAATATTCTTTATTTTCTTTATAATCTTTACATTTAATTCATAACAGTCTCTGCTCTGTTACATATAACAGTGTTTAAATTACTAAACCACAACTTATGAAATAAATTCATTGTTACGAAAGTAATAGTAAATAAAGCAACCGATAATGCAATAAATATTGCACCTATTGGATTGCCTAATTATCAATTATCCTAAACGTTAATTTGAAATACTACGACATTTGTTCACAAAGCAAACAGAGATTATGGCCACCAAAGGAAAGAAAAGCGACACAGGAACTTAAAGAAATAGGTATCTTCATTTGACGTGTCCGTATTGACAGTGAAAATAAAATTTTCATAATTTATTTCGTCCATTAAGCCGTATTTTCTCTAGTTGGTCTAACCAACTAGACAATTCAACTCAACTTAACCGAAAAACAAAAAAAAATGCGTGAAGGTGAGAAGATAGTGCAAGACTAGCGACCTTGTACTATTACCCCTGCTACAGAAACGTCCCAGGACGCCCTATGCTCCCTATGGAGCTACAGGATTAAGTAAGTAAGTAAGTAAGCCATTTTTTCTCGTATATTTAAAACATGATCAAACTCTTTCGTCTACACATTTTCCACAGTGTACATTCATGAACCGTTCTCAACAAAACTCCCAGCTCAAATCAGATTTTTGTGAGTCTTCCTTCAGTTTTTTTTTTCTTATGGGATGTCAAAGAAGTACCTTGAAAAAGTAAGGACGAACGTATTATCTGCCTTTTTATGTTTTTAATGACAATTCTGAGAAATATTATTTTTTTCGCATTACCTGTTGACTTCCCAGTTGCTGCGGCTGCTAATTCTGTATCTTGCTCTATCGGAAATATCCATGTTCGCATGTATCGCAGAAGAGCAAACAATAATAGCAATAATTAACAAAGAACCATAAAACTGATTGACAACAGCACCCGAAAACTTGGAAGTTAGACATTTCCATATGACGTGATAGCAGCAATAGTGAAGTGACGTTTGTACTTTTCGTGTGAATGTACCTCGACGCTAAGCTTGCCTTTTATTGGTTCGTTAATTCCCCTTACTTCAATTTTACATTTAGTTCACATATTTTCCGCGGGTTTTGTGTGCTTGGTGCTACTGTAAATACATAATCTGTAACCTCTTATACCGTTTTACACAGTGGCGGGGTGTCAGGCGCACCGTGCCGCTGAGGGTATGTGCATTTTAAATTAGGCGGATGTACCTCCTTGAGGTAGTGGAACCTGTCTAAGCTATACGTGGTGCTTTGTGGTGCAGACGTGTTTAAACAGTGCTCGCAGTTATTTTGCTTTTATAACTAATCTGTTGAATCTAAATTTTTGCTAAAATTCACAATCATCGGTCAGTGTATACAGATACTCATTCTCATTATACACTAGTATTCTAGTTATCTTTCTTGTATGAGCGAAAATGGTTATGTGTAAACTGTGTAACTCAACTATATCAGGCACCAGGAATGCACCTGGCATTCAATGTCAAGGTAATTGTGGACATTCGTATCACAATAAATGCATTGGCGTACAATCTGACTTCAATGCCGCTGATTATGTTTGGAAGTGCAAGGAATGCAAAAACTCTACCGGTCCCACCCTCGCAGATGTTATGGCATCAATTAATATTATAAGTGGCGATCTTCAAGATGTAAAAAAGCGTCAAGATGATATGTTCACTTCGATAGAATTTTTTTCGGCAAAGTTGGATGAGTACGAAAAGAAAATTTCAACTTTTACCGATAAAATGAAAAAGCTCGATGATGTAATTGCCGAAAACAGCAAACTTAAGAATCAACTTCTTAACATAACTAGCAGAGTTGACGATCTCGAGCAATATTCTCGAATATGCAACGTAGAGATTCAAGGCGTTCCTGAATTTAATATATCGACGTTGTCCACCGTATTCAACCAGTAAAAAAGTCAGATGCACCAAAACCAGTGATAGTCAAGTTCTTTGCCCGTGAAATCAAGAATACGCTTATGTCAGCTTATCGCAAGTCAAGAAACTTGAAGTCAGAAGATGTCGGATTTGGAGGATCCTCTCATAAAATTTTCTTGAATGACCATCTGTCGCCTACAAGGAAAAACCTACTTCACCGTGCAAGAGCCCTGTGTAGTGAGCATAATTTTAAATATGTGTGGGTGCGCGATAATAAGATCTTGGTGCGAAAATCTGAATATTTGCAAATTATTCACATTAGCAATGAAGCGGATCTGTCTAAAATAATATAAACTGTGTTCTTTTCTATTGTAGTTACTGTATCGATCATGGCTCTGTCAATTTATTACCAGAATATTCGTGGTCTCCGTACCAAAACTGATAAAGTAAAAGCTCAAATAATTAGTAACAACTACGATGTTATTTGTTTTACAGAAACATGGCTTTTGCCTAGTATTCACTCCAATGAAATTTTCGACGACAGGTACATTGTATATAGACGTGATCGCGATTATGCTGCTACTAACCAAGTTTTGGGAGGTGGAGTTCTTATAGCTGTCCTTAAAAAATATGATAGTTCCTCTTGTTTGTCCTATAATAGCACGGCCGAGGATCTTTGGATCAAAATTATGTTAAAAAACAATACCTGCTTATATGTATGTAACGCTTATTTGCAGGACAAGCACGAGGAGCATCTCGGAAAAGTGATTGATATTGTACTGCAGATGCGTCAGAACTCACACTTTTTAGTTTTAGGTGATTATAATTGTCCCAATATAATTTGGAAGAGACAGGAAAGTTTTTTATATCCTGAAACTGTATCCGGTCGATTATCAGAGATCATTTCTGACTCCATCAGTATTTGCAATTTCAAACAATACAATCATGTTTCAAACGCTAATAACAAATTGCTAGATTTGGTATTTTCTGACACTGGCGTATCAGTTGAATCGGCGACTGAATTTACATTGTCGAAAATAGACAGCCATCACCCGCCACTAGCTATCACTGTAGATTTGGACTTATTTACCTCGTTAGCAAATATATCGCACCCTAAGTATCTTTTTCATAGTGCTGATTACGCAAAAATTAATGCCGATCTCGCGAGTCAGAACTGGTCTCTTGCTTTAAATCATCTAAACATTGATAACGCAACCGATACTTTTTACAATATTCTTTATTCAGTTATTGATAGACATGTAGAAAAACGTACTCCTAAGCACAACGACAAATACCCAGTATGGTTCTCACGTGAGTTAATAGTTTTAATAAAAGAAAAAACTAAAATTAGAAATAGAATAAAATCCTATAACAGGGACTGTGATAAAATACGTTTTAACTTTCTTAGATCTAAGATTAAGTCATTAACCGATCAGTGCTACTCTCGCCATATAGATAAAATAGAAAAAAATATTCAATCAAATACTAAACAATTTTGGTCTCACGTTAGGCAGAATAAAACAGATTTTGGACTTCCATCTAAAATGACTGACAATGACACTTCCAGTAATATTCCAACGATAATAGCCAATTATTTCGCAGTTCATTTTTCATCAGTTTGGGAACCTGCTGCATTTAAACCAATGCAAAATATTAATACACCCTCACCGGATATTCCCTTTTCTGAATTATCACTTGGTCAAAATGAAATACAGGATACTCTTTTTAATCTCGACGTTTCTAAATCTAAAGGCCCTGATGGTATTGATCCATATTTTATAAGAAATTGTTCTCACACTTTATGTTATCCTCTACAGCTTTTGTTTAATAAATCATTGAAATGTGGTGTATTTCCAACTAAGTGGAAGTTAGCTTATATTACGCCTATTTTTAAATCAGGTGATAAATCAGTGGTAACTAATTATCGACCTATTTCGAAGCTCTCGGTATTTGGAAAGGTATTTGAAAGCATAATAAACAAGTACTTAATGTCTTTTCTGGAAGCTTATATAACTCCCAAGCAACATGGATTTTTAGCCAAAAAATCAACAGTAAGCAATTTACTTATCTTTTCAAATTATCTTGCTGAGAGCTTCGGGGAAGGGCTTCAGGTCGACACGGTGTATACAGATTTTAGCAAAGCCTTCGACAAGGTCAACCACTCATTACTTGTTCAAAAACTTTTATATTACGGCGTTACAGGAAATTTACTGCAGTGGTTTACATCGTATCTCACTAACAGAACACAGATGGTTGTAGTAAACGGTTTTAATTCTAATCTTCATTACGTTACGTCTGGTGTGCCTCAGGGCTCCCATCTCGGACCAACTTCATTTTTAATCTTTATTAATGATTTATCAGTTATACTGTCATGTCGTCATTTGTTCTTTGCAGATGATCTTAAAATATATCAAGCCATAAAAAACCAAAACGACACAAATAAATTACAAGTAGACCTTGACACGTTGTCGACTTGGAGTCTTCTTAATTGCTTGCCACTGAATACAAATAAATGCTGTTACATTAGATTTACAAGAAATTTAAATTGTTTAAAATATGACTACACGATCGCACAAGAAAGTATCCATGAAGTAAATTTTATGAAAGATCTTGGTGTTACTTTTGATTCTAAATTAACTTTTATCAAGCATATTGAAAACATTACAAATAAAGCAAATTCTATGCTAGGATTTATTTTAAGAATTACAAATTCTTTTAAAAATATTAATACATATAAACTGTTGTATTCTGCTTACGTTAGATCAAATCTTGAATACGCAAGCGTAATCTGGAACCCTTGTTATGCAATTCATTGTAATAGAATCGAAAAAATCCAAAGAAAATTTGTAAGAATTACTTGTAAGCGACTGAATATTGACTTACCTAGCTATGGCTGTAGATTGGCGACTGTCGGCTTAGTGACTTTGGAAAATCGTAGGAAGTGTAATGATGTTACTGTTCTTTATAAGATTGTAAATAATATGTTCAACTGTCCGGATTTAATTTCATGTATTACTTTTAATGTGCCTCAGTTCAATACCAGACATTTTCAACTGTTCAAATCGGAATTTGCTAGTACCAATGTTATTTTAAACTCACCGTTTTGGAGAATTATGCGATCTTATAATCAGTATGCTGGGTGTATCGATATTTTCTGCATGTCTTTTCCAAAATTCAAAAATATGCTTATGCAAAATCTTTAAATTTGCTTTGTTTTTTGTTTTCATTACTTATAGTTTTTTATTTTCATATTATTGTACTACTAGTACCACAATGCTGCCGTGCTTGGCTGGAGAGTAGTGTTTCCATTGGTGAACATTGGAGATGCTGCTGTTTGGCTAAGTGCGGCAGAATAATAATATCTTGTAATTCGTGTCAACCTGTAATTGGGTTCTTACCTGTTGGTTGACCATGTGATATTCTTTAAATAAAATAAAATAAAATAAAATAGAACACTACGCCCGCTCTCTGGATGTTCACCCATCCAAGTACTGACCAAGCAGACTGGAGTTGAACTTTTACAAGTGCCATGAGATATGCAACACTACTCAGCCTTACTACTGGCTGAGTAAATGATTAATGAGTTAATATTCTGGGAAACATTTGAAAAGTCTCTGTGTAATATTTCCAACCAAAAATTGTAAAGCTATTTAAAATCAGGCCACCATTGAGAAGAGTAGGTCACTTCGTAATTTAATTAATATAGGCCTACGCGACCTACAAAATGGAGTTCAAGATAACGTAAATATCGCCAATCCACTTTTAATTTTTAAATTCTCTGCACAAACTTTTTTCCATATTGACAGACCAAGGGATCACTCCTTCCACATTTGAAACGAACTAAACACGAGGTTGCCCCAGATACCCATGCAATAATATTTAATCAAAGAATCTAAAACACCCTTTATTGTTTACAAAAGCTTAAACAGAACAATGAACCGTAACCTCAAACTTACACGTGTAAAATCAGTACACCTCCCTCGGAACTAATGGGAAGGAAAAAAAAAAAGAGGGAAAAAAAATTAATAATACACAACGCTCTAAATTAAATACCACACAAGCTCAATAAATAAAAACCACCTCAGTTCCTACTCGATAAACTGTCCAACACAAATCGCAACACTAGAGTATGTTCATCAACCTTATAATGAACAAAACACTTACCTACCAATTAAAAATTCCATCTAAATTTTCCAGTATAATTGTTCAAGGAACCAATTTGATGTTCTATAATCAAACTTATCCTTTTTAAATTAATTCGAAAAATATTACATTTTATTAATTTGAAGAAATTGTTACCAGATATTTATGCACATGTTATCTTCAATTATGTATCTTTTTAAACACTAATATATCTGATGAAGCAGAAACAGTTATCTGCGAAACGTTACGTTTCTTGTAAACTGAAACTGACTAATACTGATTATTTCCTTTTTATGAAATATTAAAAAGGAATAATAATACACAGTAATTTATAAATATCAATTTTAGCTGATTTATCTCCCATCTTCAATGCTGTTTGTTATATTTTTTCTATTTTTTTTAATGCTAGGCGAAAAACAGTTGTGTGTCACAAGGGCAGAAAACGAGCACTAGCAGCCCTTAGCTTTCAGCTAATACTCGCGGGCTGCTAATGCTTATTTTCTGCCCTTGTGACACAATATACTATTTCATTCCTACTAATTGCACCCGAGTTTCTAATTTGGTTTCTTCTGCTCTCTTCTCCATTAACTCAAATTTTTCATCAATACACTCTTTCTGTGTTCTTATACGTTCTTCCATTGTTGACTTCATCCTCTCTAGTTTTTCTTCAAATTCTTCCTTATTCTTATTTAACTTTTCTCCCATTGTTTGCTTCAAAATTTCCTCTAATTGTTTGTTTTTTTCTTGCCTTTCCATTCTCTCTTCATTCTTATCCTTATAGTTCTCTCATTTGTGATAAATATTGTTGATTTGTGATTGTAGTTCTTGCTTATTTTCTAATTGAACTTTATAAAATTCTACTTTTAACTGATTCATTGAATCTTCCATCTTTTCTGCATGGACTTTTTGCTCTTCCAACTCTTCTATCTTCCTGCGTCAACTTCTCCACAGTATCATGTAAATTTCTCTGAATTGATTTTTCTAATCTGCTTTCCCTTCCTTCTGCTTCCTTCTGTAACCTGTGTTCTCTTTCCTCAGCATCCTTCTTACTGTCTTGCGTTAGATTCTTTGCAGTATTCTGTATTGTAGGCTGCAATCTGATTTGCCTGTCCTCAGCATTTTTCTTATTTTCTTGCATTGACTGGAACATCTTTTCCATTAACTGTTCTAAATGTCCATCTCTTCTTGCTTGTTCTTCTACCTGATCTTCTTGCAACACCTACCTCTTGCTGTTCCTCGATTTCTGCTTCAGTAGAAACTACTATTACTTCCATTTCCTCTTGTTTCTTCCCTTTTTCCTCTTCTGTCCTTTTACTTTTCCGTGTAATCCTTTTATTAGCCATTTATTTAAATTTTAACTCGATACGTGTTTACCATTACTATGACCTTTTATCATTTATGAAACTATTCTGTCCTACAATTATTGACAATGCATCTGCTTACCACCTTTATTTAATTACTAGCAAGATGCACGTTCTTCGTACGGACTACAAATGTGTTTTCTTCTAAATCTTCAACGAATTCTAGAATGCTTCCCTCCTCCCTCACTCGATATGCTAAACTAACAAACGCTACAGAACAATATTCTAGGTAAAAAGGAAATAATATTCTTCCGAAAAAAGTTCTCCATAAGCCTTTTATGCTTCACGTATCCCCTAGAAATGTGTATGCAATTGTCGTTCTCCTTGTATATGTTACAGGAAATGTATGAAACCTAGGAATTATATACAATTCCTAGGAAATGTATATAATGCCGAGCCAATTTAGGAAATGTGTAAAATAATTAATCAAAGGTTCTTTAATACATACATTTCCTAGGAAATGTATGCATTTTCTAGGCATTGTATGCAATTTCTAAATGGTACTAGTAAATGTATGAAAATTAACATTATACTGTAGAATTTGTCAATGAATGCAAAATAAAACACAGATGAACTGAGATTTTCCTTAGCAGTGTGACGATTTGTTAGTGCTACTAACCTAACCTAACCTAACCTAACGTAACCTACCGACATGACATCCCTAATTTAACACATTTCCGATTCCAGGTTAGGAAATGTATAAAATTCCTAGGAAATGTGTATAATAAAATTTATTTCAGACATTTCCTGACGATTTTAGGCATTATATACGTTTCCTAGGAATTCTATATAATGACGGATTACATACATTTCCGGTAACATATATATTGATAAAACTATAGTTTTAGTATAACAATGAGATAAAATTAAAATATATATGTACAAACTAAATGTATTCATAAATTGTAGCAAGATACCAGTTTCCACCACTTGGAGGTGGAATTTTGGAAATCCTTCTATTTTATTCTAAACTGAACACACGGAAAAAATCAATAACTTTAACCTCTTTTTTAACTTCTTTTTACTTTTACCCAATTTTTACTCATTTCACAGTGAAATTTAGAATACAAACTTTAAACCACATTTAAAGATTTAAAAAACACACATATGCCCAAAAACCATGGTTTAATTCAATAACCACAGGAAATACGAAAGGTTCTATAATACACCCCTGAATCTAAATTCGCACCTTTAGGAGTTGATCTGTGCACAATCCTGAATTACGTTTTTACGAACTTGTATAGGTAACCTTTCTAAGTAAAAACCAAATCGATATATTATAGGGCCTTAAAAGATCTAGAGAAATTCGGGAAAAGACATTTTACCTCTTTCTTTCCCTTTAGGGGTAGAATTTCGAAAGCTCATTTCCTGGCACTTTGCTAAGTAACTAAAGGACTATTCTTGCCAAATTTCAAGTTCCTGGTAGCAAGGATTACTACGGATCTGTGTTGTTGAGATCGTGCTTTATTTTTTATACATCTAGATTATAGCAGAATACTCGTTTCTTCCCCTTGTGGGTGAAATTTCTAAAAACCTTTTCTACCTATTTTATTCTAAAGTGCACCCATAAGAAAAAAATCAATAATTTGCATCTTTTTTACCCCTTTAGGGGTAATATTTAAAAAATCCTTAGACGCCTTTGTAAATATTTTAAAAATACATCTACATGCCAAAAAAGAATGTTCTAACTCAATAAAAATAGATTTCATTCACCCCGAATCCAGATTTGCACCTTTAGGGGTTGATTAGGGCAAAATTCTAAAATACGTTTCTACGTATTTGTATTGATAATATGTGCAAGTAAACACCAAGTCGCTATCTCTTCAGGTCTAAGAGATATTGAGGAACTCGCGAAAACACATTTTACCTCTTTTCACCCCCGTAGGGGCGGAATTTAAAAAAATTGCTTTTAACCCATTTTGTTGTGAAATGGAACTCACAGCAAAATAATGAATAATTTTAACCCCCCTACCCCTTTACAGTTTTTCCTCTTTTTACCCCTTTAGGGTTAAAATTTTTAAATTCCCTTAAACCCCTTTCTAAATATTTTAAAAATACATCTATATGCCAAAAAAAGAATGTTCTAACTTAATAAACATAGGAGATACGAAGGGTTTTTTAATTCACCCCCAATCCAGATTTGCACCTTTAGGGGTTGATTAAGGCAAAATCCTGAAATACGTTTCTAGGTATTTGCATTGGTAATCTTTGCAAGTAAACACCAAATTGATATCTTATCGGGTGTAGGAGATATTGAGGAATTCGTGAAAACACATTTTACCCCTTTTCGCCCCCTTAGGGGTTTAATTTCAAAAAATCCCTTCTTAGCACTACCTTGCGAATCAAACTGAACCTTGCACCCAAATTTCAAGTTTCTAGTACCAGTGGTTTCGGCTCTGCGTTGATTAGTCAGGGTTATGACTTTCCTTTATATATGTATAGATAGATTAATACTTGTCTTGTATAATTGTTTTTTTTTTCTTAATGAAGTACAGGCAGACCTCGCCGTTCTCGGGTTTGCGGTTCGCTGATTTGATTTTACGCTCAGCACCTTTGTGCTCAGTTTTCTTTGCCGTTCGCAGATTGCTTTGCCGTTCGCAGATGGAATTGCCAACTGTTTCAACTTTCACACACTAACACAAGCGCATAAAAATGTGTTTACTAATGACTAATATGTCATAAGCGCCAAAGTTTTGATTAGCTTTTGTTTATTTTAACAGCGATTTCAAGTTAACGTCAGATTAGTGACCTTTATAAGACCGCCCATAAGTAAATAAAGTAGACCTATGCGGTTTATGTCATGAACACCTCATTCTCGCTTGGCCTACAGACTGGTATTATGGAGTATAGTGTCCCTTCAAATGACAGCTGTATGCACACTACTCTGTTTGAAATGAAGTTCCAATTCTTTACATGTTGCACTAATTCTTTCTTAACGAGGCATGCTACTCCCAAGCTCGCATGTTCGTTGTCGTCTACTCCACTATACCACAATCTTGTTCCCCTTTTCAGGTTGTAATACCCCTTTCCCTTCTTTTTTGTTTTCATAACCATTAGTTTTGACTTAACAAATTCGCCCTCCAATTCTATTGCTTTATCTTTTAGTCCTCTTGACATTCCATGTATCTAGGGTAAGCGTTTTATGACCTCTGTCCTGCCTGTTACTATCCTGCGAATTATATCAATTTGCGAGTAAAAATGACATTTAGCCTGTATCTGTTGGGTTCCATTTTTATAAAAATACTAGGTGTTACCCGCGACTTCGTAAGTAGTTTACCTAGAGGGATTCTGGCTCACTTCGATTGGTTTGGAACTTGGCCAAGTGTCACGTGGCGAGGACATTGGCCTCTGGTTTGAAACTTGGCTAGGTCTAGCCGGGGGTCACGGGTCTAGCCGGGGTCAAGGTCACGGGCCTAGCCGGGGTCCGGTTCCCACAATGAATTTTTGGGGCTAAAAGTGTAATTTTGAAATTTTACAAGATTGCCACGATGAATTTTGGGGCTAAATGTCTAATTTTGAAATTTTTCAAGATTTCTACGCTTATCAAAATTTTACCAGGCTCAACAGGATGTGATAATCTCTGAAACTTCTTTGTGAGTCATCGTTTGAGAATGCAAAACTTCTTGAGACTTGTAGATGCAGGATGTTATTGTCTACCAATTGAACAATGACGCCCGTTGTTTGAGAAATCTGCACGATTGCAAAAAATTATTGAACAATGAAGTCTTTGTTGTCTGGAGGAATTTTTGCTGACCTCCATTATCAGATAAACCGGATGTTATTGTCTGGAGCTTCAGACTTGTCCAGACATGTTTGAGAATTGTGCAAGACTGGTAAAAATTGAACAATGAAACCCATTGTTTGAGAAAAATCTGCACAACCGCTACCGGCTACCATCTCATATAGGTAAGAAAGGGGGGTTGGGCTGCTATTCGGCTACCATCTCAAGGTCACCCATATAGCCTTGCAGGTTACACTAGCAGGTAATCAGACTGTTAGACAGGTAGACAGGCAGGCAATACCGAGCCCAACAACACACAGGAGTCTGGGAATGTTGCTTTTTGTACACGATACAGATAGTCTGTCTGCCTGTCTACCTGTCTGCCTGCCTGTCCACCTGTCTAGATGTCTACCTGTCTAACAGTCTGATTACCTGCTAGTGTAATCTGCAAGGCTATATGGGTGACCTTGAGATGGTAGCCGAAACAAGGTAGCCGAATAGCAGCCCAACCCTCCTTTCTTACCTATATGAAAAACTCTTTACCCTGATCTGTCTGCAAGTTCTTCAGAATTCTACCGCTTTCAGATAGTATTTTTTCAGTTGCACTAGCAACTTTTCAGTTGCACTAGCAACTTCTTTGGAGGTTTTGGTTTTTATAAGCTCTAGCCAAGCATATTTTGAAAATACATCTATAATTACTAAAATATATTGATAACCTTTATTTACTTTAGAGTATGGTATCATTTCTACTAAATGGGCCTGATGAAGATCATCCAATCCTTTTACTATTATACCACGCCTTCGAAAATTTATTCGTGCAGGCTTATGCAACTCGTCTACTATTTGAGCCTTAATCGAACTGTTTATTTTCTTCCGGGTCATTTTGAACCTCTCTAAATGAGACAGTTTCTACAACAATTAGGAGAACGTCGCTACTATATCATCTCGGGTGGCAAGTGCGGGAGCAGTACGAAACTTGTCTTCGAGGAGATCGTCCAGACTGGGATGCCAACAACATCTGTAGCACAATAAGTAGCTGATGTATAATATATATTTGTAATAATTGTATACATGTACGTTTTAGACAAAATAAATACAAGTATATTTACATTGTTGTTTTATTACACCATTGTGCTTATAAAATTGGTTACAGGAATATTGCAGGTTGGTCAGTGATGCATAATATATTTGTAATAATTTTATACATCAGCAAAAAAAAATTCCAAACAAAGGCTCCATTCAATTTAGCGGTTGTGCAGATTTTTCTCAAACAATGGGTTTCATTGTTCAATTTTTACCAGTCTTGCACATTTCTCAAACATGTCTGGACAAGTCTGAAGCTTCAGACAATAACATCCGGTTTATCTGATAATGGAGGTCAGCAAAAATTCCTCCAGACAACAAAGACTTCATTGTTCAATAATTTTTTGCAATCGTGCAGATTTCTCAAACAACGGGCGTCATTGTTCAATTGGTAGACAATAACATCCTGCATCTACAAGTCTCAACAAGTTTTGCATTCTCAGACGATGACTCCTGTTGAGCCTGGGAAAATTTTGATAAGCTTAGAAATCTTGTAAAATTTCAAAATTAGACATTTAGCCCCAAACTTCATCGTGGGAATCTTTCAAAATAAGACTTTAAGCCCCAAAATTCATCGTGGCAATCTTGTAGAATTTCAAAATTACACTTAGCCCCAAAAATTCATCGTGGGAACCGGACCCCGGCTAGACCCGTGACCCTCGGCTAGACCTAGCCAAGTTTCAAGCCAGAGGCCAATGACCTCGCCACGTGACACTTAGCCAAGTTCCAAACCAATCGAAGTGACCTAGAATCCCTCTAGGTACACTACTTTCGTATGCGCGAGGTTCATTATTTGTGTATTAAATAATGACTAATAATTTCCTGTCATCCCATCTCGTTCCTTTCCCCGTCCCTTTTCCTTTCCCTGTCCCGTCTCGCCCCGTTCCCTCTCCGAACTGTCAAACACGCAAACTGTCAAATGCACAAAGGTTAAATAGTCGTTAAGTTTTCTGAAATTTTCCAATTTTCTGCGCAATTTTCTTAATTTTTCTTTTCGTAAGAACCTTCTACATAGTATTAGAAAACTTAAAAAAAAAGATGAATGAAATCGGTAAAGTCGTTCTCAAGTTATGGCGTGACCAAGGGAAATAAGGATTCATTTTTATATACAGCGTGATCAGAATAATGGGTAACAAAGGGGCAAATTTTAAATTTGCATTTATTAGAAAATTTTGTTCTTGATAAGAGTCACTGCAATTTCTAAAATTCAAAATAAACTTGCTAAAATTTAAGTAGCTCCTTTCGTATACGGGGGAGGTTCAAAAATTTGAAAATGACATAAGAATAAAGTACCCTTATTATTCAAAATAGACAAAAATGTTATTTAGAAAAGTTGCTTAGAATTGAGAGAAGGTGTAAAATATGAAGTCACAGCCACCTACTCCAAAAAATTATTTCCTGTTTTTCCTTTTTTTTTACCGCCCTGTGCATTACGCTTCAGATTAACTTATTATCAAATACGGTAAGAATATACTGTCAAAAATCAGTGTCGCTTACTTAGCAACAAGAAACTTACGTGAATCGAAATTAGTGTTAAAAAATTTAAAAATTTTGTTTGAAGGTGTTTATTTTCGGATCTCTATACAGTTCTTCTAACTCCATGTTTGTTCTATGCCTCCATCCTTCATTATCTTGTATTCCACCACATATTTGCCTTAGAATCTTCCTTTCCCAAATTTTTATTCTTTCATTGTTTTCTTTTGTCAACACCCACGTTTCACTGCCATATGTCACAATAGGTCTTATTATTGTTTTGTACACCATTATTTTTAAGGATCGCGAAATGATTTTGTTGTTTAAAATATTCTTTAACGAACCTGCACATCTGGAACTGCTGCCAAACGCTTCTCTAATTCCGGTGTTATGTTTCCCGTGCTATTTAACTCTACCGCCAAATACACCGCCCTGTCTTGTCAGCTTAAATTTGTATGTCTTGCCTTCTTGTATGTTTTTTATTAGAAGGTTTTAGTTTACTTCCTTTGCTTCTTCGCCTAAAATCATATACTTAGATTTTTTAAATTTATTACAAGCCCTACTTTTCCAGCTTCATCTTGTAACTGCCTGAGCAACATTTTTAACTCTTCTTGATTTCTTGCCATTAGTAGTAAATCATCGACATAAGCTAGACATTGGTATGATTATGTCAAGACATAATTTATGTTAAAGTGGCTTTTTCTCGAAATGTATTCTAGCACAATATTAAATAAAATTGGGGATAGGGGCTCTTCTTGCTTTAAATCCCTGTTCACGTTAAGTCTTTATGATATATTTTTTGGACCATTATTTGGCTTGTGTTCTTCAGTGTCATGCTGATTAGGTCCCTGGTTTCCTTTTTTATATTTAGTTCTTGTAATGCCTCTAGGATTTTTTCCCTTTTTATTCGGTCGTATGCGTGCTTGAAATCAATTATACTATATTTGTCGTACCACAAAGATATTGTCCACTGTTGACTTCGTTTTCTTGAAACCAGCTTGGTATTCTTCTATTTTTCCTTCGCTCTCTTCTTCCACTCTATTTTTTATAAGGTGGGTTATAATTTTATACTCCACATTCAATAACGCAATAGGTCGGTAATTTTCCATTCGTTGCTTTTCTCGTTTTTTTTGGTATGGGGTATATAATGGATTTATACCAATCTTCTGGCATCCTCTTCTCCTTCCATATTCGTATAATGAGATTGTGCAGTCTTCCTATCCATTCTTCGCCTGCATTTTTAATGAGTTCTGCTTCTATTTTATCAGATCCAGCACTCTTGCTATTTTTTAGTCCTTTGATCACATGTATTACTTCTATTGTGGGTATTCTTGTTTTATCTTTCTCTTCATGTGTTACTTCGAATTTTTGTTCTCTTGTTGGTTTTCAATTAGTATTTCTGTGAAGTGTTCTACCCATGCTTCTTCCATCCCTTCTTTGTCCATACATAATTTCTTTAATTTGTTCTTTATAGCGATTGGTTGCGTTGTTCGTATCCTTGTTTTTCTTGTCTTAGATATGTGTAGGATTTCTTAATATCTTTTTTATTAGATATTTGAGACCACTGTCAAAAATGACATCATTCAAAGAACATCTTAATTATTGTATGCCTCCTCTATTGCCATTATCTTCCCTCTTAATTGTTCCCTTTTCTTTCTTCTACATATATCATGCGCAAAGTTCATTGTTATTCTGTAACTTTCTTCTTTCTCCTTTGAAAATCCTTGTAATAATTTAAGTCTTGCCTATCTTCTAGCTTCTACCGCCTCTCTGCACTCTTCGTCAAGCCATTCTTTATTACCTACTCTTGTTCTTCTTCCTAATTTTTCGACTTCTGTTAATATAGTCTCTTTTAAAGTGTCCCATTCTGTTTGAATATTTTCAATCCTATTAGTTCCTTTCATTTTTTATTTTATTACCTCTGTAAATTTTCTTTGCTTTTCCGCATTTTCTAATTTTTGTGTGTCCTACCTCCTTCCCTCTTTTTTTGGTCTTTTTTTAATCTGGATACTTGTTGCCTAATCAATGCTCTCACTAAAAAGTTATCCGAGTTTATATCAGCTCCTCGACATGTTCTTATATATTCTACACATTGTTCATGTACCCGATCAATTACTAGGTTGTCAGTTTGGTAGTGTTTTCTAATCTGGACTCTTTCAGGAAGCTTTATGGATGTTTTTCTGCTTCTGGACTGTGCTTTTTACCATCTGACTTTCTTTTCCTACTATCATCTTGTTCCGTTTTTCTTTCTCAATTTTTGCATTTAAATCTCTGATCACCATTTTACTGTCAGAATTGGGGATCTTGTCTATTAAGGCCTCTATTTTGTCATAGAATTCTTCCTTGTACTTTTCCTCGGCATCCTCCCGTGGGTGCGTGGACATCTTTGATGCTAATTTTCCTCTAAACTCCTTTTAATCTCAGATAGCTTATTCTTTCATTTACAGCCTTATAGTGTACAGTCATCTTACCCAGTTTTTATTTAAGGCTGGGCATAAAGTTTTTAGCGATTTTTGTAGCAGCGAATATTACTTGAACTAAAGTCGATAGATCGGCCATTTTGAGGCGTTTCTGCTACAGCCTGCATAGACAAATCTAACAATATTTCGCTTGATTTCAATAATAGAGCCATCGGTTGTAAATAAACAGGCATATTAAATGTAGAGAATAGCATTTTAAGCAACTATTTTCTCGTCAAATGATCACAGATCTCCTTTAGATGGTTAACATCAATTAAAACTTGCACGGGTGTTATCTACAAATAACTCTGATTTTATCAAAAAACTGTCTTGAAACGGTAATACTGAAACTAACAATAATGGTTTTCAGTTGAAAACGTCTGAAATATTACTGAAATATGACTACAAATACCTGTGTAAACTGCAGGAGTCGTCTGTACCGCGTTCACTCCATTTGTTACACTGTGACTTTGCTTTGTTCACATATATTTTTACTTCTATATTGCTAGTAGGGTCTGGGAATGGGCAAAAACCTTACGGCGCCGACATAGTGTCACTCTGAGTAGGTACTACTCGTCTCGTCTGTCTCACTTCCGCTGTGACCTCCCCACTTACAGGCGTTAGCAATATAGTAGTATTAAATATATGTTTGTTTATGTCAGGTCATCTCATGTAATTTGACAATGCACAAATATGGCGGAGAGTGGCGGTAAATTTAAAATGTACACAGAAATTACTAATTTCATATACAACTGCTACATTTACTAAAGATGCTGTAGTGTTAGTTTTCAACAACATTACTTACATAAGATTAATAGAAAACTACAAATTTAGACCCAAACAAATCCGTCACTCTTATTCCTGTCTCGAACATCAAAACGATTATAAATTTGCACTTATTTTATTTGAAATATATAAGGTTTAATAATAGTAGTTTGTATACCAAGGCACTGAAGTTTAGCTTTGTATCACGAATGTGGATTTAGTTGCCGAGGCCCGTAGGGTCAAGGCAAATAAACCACATGAGGGATAAAATAGAACTTCAGTGCCGAGGTGTACAATATGTTTTATTTAAAATCGAGAAATTGTGAAATTACAACATTTTAACCAACAATTGTAGGTTACGTTAATGACGGTTGACGTTTATCTGTCGCCTTGCCACCTACAAAAAAGTCGTAAAACGATGGATTACTTTACTGCCGACTTCTTGTATTTTAATGAGGATTTCAAATAAAACTTATGTAATACTAACAGACCGCATAGAACTTTTAGAAGCAAGTGACTTGCGTTTTGACTTTTTTATCTCTTCTTTTAAATTGCGTAATTCAATTGCTAGTCTGAATGCAGTGTAATGGCTAAGAACTATTACAAAAGATTTGCAACTGTCACAGTGTAGAAGAGGGAAAATGGCAGTTTTAAATTTTAATTTAGTTAAATAAATTAAATATCTACATAAATTTCAATTATTGTTGCATTTTTTGAAATGTTGAGACAGAAACATATCTATTTTTTCTATAGCATTATAAATTATTAAGCTGATGCGTCTTTCCGTATCACTATCTGTATCGGAATATGACAAATGTGAAATTGGTATGCATTCATCTTCAGGCATTTTGTTAACTTTATCTTTTCACTGTGATTTGAGTGGGATTTTAATAAATATTATACACCAAGTGAATTAAACATATGTTTATTCACGAAAAGATTTTGGGCTCACGAGCACGCAGTGCGAGTGAGATCAAATCTTTGAGTTAATAAATGTTTAATTCACTTGGCGTATATGTTTTTACTCAATTTTGACGAAATTTTGAATAAAAAATTTTAAAATATTCAAATTTATAGCGCCTGCTGCTCTTAGATCACTTAACCTAATATCATATAAAACAGCACACTTACTGTGTGCCAAACGTCAAAGTGACGTTTGTCACCTGCTTACAGCTATATACAAAATTGGAAATAAATGACATTAAAAATATTCAAATTAAGATAATTATATATTACACACTACAAAGAGAAAGAATAATTGAATAAAAGTATTTGTAGAAATTATAAAAATATGTTGTTCTTCATTGAAACGTTTTTAAATCTCTTAGTGAATTAAACTTTTTTAATTCTCTAGTGAATTAAAACACTTTTATTTCTCTTGTGAATCATAGAGTGTTTATGAAGGTTGTTATGGAGTTAATAATGTCACTTTAAACTGTCAAAATTGAATAATAGCTATTTATGCAACAAGTGCTAAAAGTCAACGCACAAGGCAATTTTGCAGTTATATTATACCGGGTGATTATAAATGCTTTTCCATCAAGTTCCCTTTGAAATATTTGTTGTGTGAATCATATGTTGGTGGCACTGTAATTAGATGTCAAATTCGAGGTTGGCAGGTTAGGTTTTGCGTCAGTTTTGACACAGACTGACGCAAAACTTAACCTGCTAACCTCGAATTTGACATCTACTTACAGTGCCACCAACATATTATTCACACAACAAATATTTCAAAGGGAACTCGATGAAGAGGCATTTATAATCACCCGGGATTATACATTGAAGATAATGTAAGACTGTACATGGTTGAATTATGTAAAATTAGACATAGGGAATTTACTTAATGTTACCATGGTGTTTGTAAACAAAATAACAGCAAACTGGATGGAAAAAGATGTTTTAATCACAAGTGAGAAAAAAATTTTTGCTCATTCTTCTTTTAGAAATCGTCAATAGAGGGCGCCAAAAAATTTATTCCGTAATTTGATTTGAAACTACTTTGCGGCGTTAAAATAATTGCGTTAATGAATTTACGACTTCATAAAGTATAATCACTGGTCATGTAACATTTTATTTCACGAAAAAACTAAAAAATATTGTTTCTTGAAAAGTTGAAATATTGGGGAAATTCATGCTAAACGGCCTGCTGAATTGTGTGACAAACGTATAAAGTGACGTTTGTCACACAATTCAGCAGGCCGTGATAATAATATGTCGTTCTCTGATGTCAGTTAGTTATTGTTTGGTGGCTGTCAATATTATCATATTTAACTGTGTTTAACCTCTCCGGCTTTGCTTAAAACTGTTACCCTGTGTTGTTTTGCGTCTGTTGCGTTAATTTGCTACAAATTATTATTGTGTTGAGTTTAATAATAATGGAAAATAGTGATACGGACTTAGAATATGAACAAAATACCCCACCTGACCTTTTGGAATCTGCTAAAAATGCAACTTTGGATCTTCTACCTAGCAAGTCCAGAGTGCAATATGAAAAACAATACACCGTTTTTATGCAATGGATGAAAAGCCACAAAGTTGGTAAAATTAGCGAAAACGTTCTACTTGCATATTTCGCAGAAAAAGAAAAATCATTAAAACCCTCGACACTCTGGTCGCAGTATTCGATGCTCCGGGCTACTTTAGCAATAAAGCAAAACGTTCATATTAACACGTTTGCAAAATTAATAGCTTTTTTGAAACGACAATCTGCAGGGTTTAGATCAAAAAAGTCAAAGACCTTAACAAAAAGTGAAGTACAAAAGTTCCTTCTAAATGCCCCTGACGACAAATATTTGATGGTTAAGGTAATGATACGTATTTAATTAATGTTGCAGAAATATAATTATTTGTTTAATTTTTAGGTTGCCTTGATTGTTGGAATCAGTGGTGCATGTCGATGTATAGAACTATGCAAAATGACACTTGATGACATTGAAGATAAAGATTCTGTAATCATTGTTAAACTTCCTGACACGAAAACCAAAAAAGAAAGGATCTTTGCAATTATCAATGGAACCACAAATAATATTGGTATCTACCGAAAATATTTGAAGTTACGGCCACTTTCCACGCCACATAATCGTTTATTTGTTAACTATAAATCAAGCAAATGTACAATCCAACCTGTGGGCATCAACACATTTTCAAAATTACCCAGCTTTATTGCTGAATACTTGCAATTGCCCGAAGCAAAATTATTCACTGGACATGGCTTCCGGAGAACATCAGCTTCAATTTTGGTAAATGAAGGAGGTGACATACTAAGTTTAAAGCGCCATGGAGGATGGTGTTCAAGTTCCGTCGCTGAAGGTTATGTCGATGATGCTATATCTAACAAAATAAATGTTGCCAATAAAATTCTTGGAGAAATCCATACCAATCCATTGAATGCGCACAGGTCTAATAGTTCAACTTCTACACATGCAAATGCTGTTAAATTGAATGAAGAAGATGAAGGTAGTAATATAGCTGTATGTGAAATGAATAAAAATGCAAGTTCTGTAAGTGTAAATGCTATTCGGCTCAGTAACGAAATACAACGTAGTAATGGAACCATGTGTGAAATAAGTATGCAGGAAAACAAGCATATCACAACAAATATTCCTCACCTACATTTTGGTACACTTAATAACTGTACAATTAATGTGTATCCACCCAAATAAAAAAATGTTAAGTCACATTTTTGAAATGAATAAATATTTTGTGTTTGATGTTTTGTATTTTGATTGTGGAAAAAATCAGATTTTACACTTGTGAGCAAACGTGCATTTAATCACTCATCCAGTTGGGGCCCTCGCCTACGGCTCGGGCGCCCAACTTCTGGACTCATGATTAAATGCACTACTTTGCTCACTAGTATTAAAAATAGCTATTATCCTCTACAAAAGCGAAAGAAAGTTGTTAAACTCAATAATTACAGACCTACGCAAAGTATTAGTAGTTTGAAAAAATGCATATGAACAAACAACTTGTAATACAAAAACAATACCAACATTGATTGAGTTTATGTTTTGTTACTTTCTTCATTTTTTGTAGCATTATCTGATTGCCTTTAGCACCATCAGAAAGGAAGAACTTGTGGTTTGTTGTTTTTCTTTTATATATTTTAGTACTTTCATCCAAACTGTTCTGTTCAGGTCATGCATGAAAAGAGTCTTCGGTTATAATGTTGAATTCGAAAATATCCATAATCATGTCAGCTGCTGCCTATAAAATAATAAAGACAAATGGTATAATTAAACGCTTATTCTTTATTTTTCTTACAATTGATGACATTTACCTTGTTTAAGCTTAAGTTTGAACTGATATACAGTTTATGATTAAGTAAGTAATAGTGTGCTTTGTTAAGCAAAGCAGAAAATCC
Organism: Agriotes lineatus; assembly: GCA_940337035.1. Classification (NCBI taxonomy): domain Eukaryota; kingdom Metazoa; phylum Arthropoda; class Insecta; order Coleoptera; family Elateridae; genus Agriotes; species Agriotes lineatus. The sequence continues at coordinate 17,981 of CALNHX010002257.1, read as the reverse complement.
TTATTATCACAGAGATAGTACCCAGCATTAAAACAAATGATGCCATAGCTTGCAAACAATAGACGATGTAAAAGTGGAAAATTGTATGTGTTTATCGATTTCTTTCATAAAAGTTACCAATATATTATGCCAGTAATTCCAGACTTTGCACTTGCACAATATGTTCTATTCTTATGTTTTTTTATATAGGTATAATGTAACAAATATTCAACCATCTGCCATTGTTGTTTAGATACAAAAATCCGTAAGCAGTCGACTCGAAGTGAACATGAAGCTGGAGCAAGACGAAATGGAAGGTGTCGATGATAAAGAGTGGGAAGAATGAATGCCTGCAAATTCCAGCGCTATCGGGGGTATGGTGATAAGGTCCATTGGGTTAAATTGATTATCTTCTCAGGCATTTACTGGAATTATTTAATACTCCTTTATTATTAATATAAACAGTCTACTGACTATTGTAAAACCGTATTAACTGCTTACTGTGTTAATAAGTTTCGTTTAGGCATCCCTTTTGATTAAGCCGAGCTTCCACGTAGCTCTAACAGGTTGCCAAATGAAACGATGGCCATTTTCCGAGCATTATATCATTTGCATCTAGTCCTTTGATAAAGTGCTTTAATATCATTTGTACATGACAATTGTGTTCGTTGCTTGTAAGTTTATATTTATTATGTATTTTTATATTTTATAGTATTTATAGAGCACAGTTTCTGGCAGGGAAATTTTTTACTGTACGAGTCATAAAATAGGAATTTTTATAGGTTATGTGATCAACAGATGCAATTAATGGAGCTCTCTTGTTTGAGATTAAATTTGCATAAGCTTTAACTGCACAATTCAAAACTTTTATATTTATAATAAGCATCAGCTTTGCAGCTGCGTATTAATTAATTACATCTTGCAATAGTTGAATTATTATCGATAGCTTTTAATTATTCGCCTCAACTATGCACACTGTAGTTATAGCTAGTGAAAAAATTATGAACTTCCGACACTGCCAAACATCAAGGTAGTGATATTTTATGCTTATACATTCCATGTGGGTGGGTTCTTTTTATTATTACCGTTTATTATCAAACAATCAGTTTTGTAGTGCCTAGCTTTTAGCTTGTAGCCTTTAAGCTGCTTCCTATTCGGGTTGCTGTATCTATTCTAAAGCTAAACCCACCCTGTATTACGAATGGTGCCAATATCAATATGAATGTTCGATCTCAGTCAACATGTCTTGCTCATTTTAATAAATTTTTATACCTTTTCAAACGAACGGTCTCAGAAGTACTTTTGGATATTTATATTTCCCGCGTTATTGATATGTAGTTGTATCAATTTGTAGTCAGTTTTTGTTTTGATATTTTGAATTGTGGAACATAAGTAATTTATTATCTTTATTCAATATTGTGTAACTGTCACTGAAATGTGGCGGTGTAGTGTTAACATTTACTTGTGGATTAATAATGCTGGTGTATCTGTATAGAAAATAAATATTTGTATTGGATACTGGTTTTATTTTTGTTGTTTATTAACGCATCGTTTTATTTATGTTACTGTTGTAAATGAAATTGATTGGAGTAGAGCTATTAAAAAATCTTCATAACATCATTGAAAAACTCTTTAGATGCAGACTGCAATGATATCTTCTATCTTAACTAAAAATAACTTAAAATGAACAAGAAAACAAGAATGTATATTGACAACGACGTAACTGAAAATTGCATACAGAAATTTTTAAAGGTAAGACGAAGGAGAAAAGACAAAAGGGCAGGAGAGTGCAAGTACAATACAAAAAACTAGTGAGAGAAGGCGTAATATAAAAATGGGATGAAAGGATTGAGATTTTTGGTGAAGGAGCCACGAAAACCAACCAACCCAATCATAAGTTTAGAAGGGAACATTGAGAGGAGGGAGGGAGAAGCGTAACGCTCTCTCTGGTAATAACTGATGAGTCTTCATGTAGAGACGAAAACGGCAATGGAATGAATATAGGATTGTGGAATGTAAGAACAGTTGCGCTAAAATAAACTGAACTAGCACAGGAATTTCAAAAAATTTATTTTACAAATGTTTGCTATTACAGAAACGAAAAAAGGAAGATATAGATAAAATTAAGGAAGTAGAATATAGAGATGGGTTGTGGATAATGTGAACATACGCAATCAAATGAGCTAAAATACAGTTTATGGGCTTTGTATGCGTTTGACAGAAATAGACATATATGATTTAAAATCTAGTATCTTAGGATTCAGTGTTTTCTAAAAACAATACACCTTGATTCTGCGAATACTAGATATTAATTGCATGTAGGTACGTTTCTGTCTTAACTCATACAAAGCCCATATACTGTAATCTAGCACATTTGATTACTTATGTTCATATTTTCCGCCACCAATCTGTATAAATGAGAGAACAATGAGATCAAAAATAGTGGAAGACGATACAGAAAGGCATACAGTAATAATAAATTGCATATGGCTTATCAGCATGAAAAAAGGGAAGTTGAAGACCAATTCTGAGTAGATTTACAAAAGGAAATAGATAACAAGAAAGGTAAACTAATGATACTAGGAGATCTGAATGGAAGAATAGACAATAGCCCTGTGCACAAAGGTTGATTTGAATGATTTACGTGGCCAAAAGTGACTGTAAATAATAAAAGAAACATTCCTAGAACTAGAAGATAGTTCTAGAAACAATAACCAACCCTCACTACCTGTAATCTTTGTACCGCGAGCGCACACAGGTAGTCGAAATCAATCGTGTTGCACAGTGTACGTATCTATTCTCGGCACTCTCAGGGTAATCAACTCTTTCAAAGTAAATATTTATTTTTCTAAGTGTATTATTCAATTGAAACTGATGGATTTTAGTAATTCAGGTAAGAATAAATATTTAACAATCATTTCACCCAGTTGCAACATTTTTGAAATGCATTTTTAGGGCTTTAAACAGCCCCAAAGCGGAAATATTGTACAGTGATTTTAATTTTCAAAAGCTTTATTGTTGTACGATGCCGGCCGTATTAGATATTTTTCTATTTCATAGCGACAAGAAAAAATATTACTACTTTTATTACTAGTGTAAATAATGCCTGTTTCTGCTTGCTTCAGATGTACCGAGCACATTAGGTGTTAAACTGGTGACTCCTAGATATCTGTTTGAGCAAATGCAACAACACTTTATCGTTTGTAAGTGGAGCTGTGATGGTTCTCAACAAACCAAATATAAACAGAAATTTGATGATGATGCCGATCGGATGCAAATATATTTATGAGCTTCTTTGTCCCACTACAAATAGTTTGTGGTCAGGAAAACAAAAAAATTGTTTGGCAGAACCTAACACTGTCTTCTCCAAGATATTGCCGACCAATAAGATTTAGATTTTTAAGGGAATCCACGGATGTGACTAACAAAGAAATTAGTTACGTAGAAGAATCTGCTAAGACACTAGTTGGCACTGAAGTAAATTTAAATGAAAGTAAATTCTTGTTTGAAAACATTTTCAAGATAACCATGGTTGATGGGAAAATTTGTAACGCTACAACTGGTACCAAATCGACCAGTCGGTGCTATATTTGTAGAGCAACAAAAGATTTTAACAATCTAAACAGAAAAAATCTGGTGTGATACATGCACACAACTTCCTTTTACAGTGATTTTATAATTAGCCAAAAATTTGATTTAAAATGTTTTAAACATTTGTCAAAAATTTTCAAAAATTACAAATTCTGCAAAAACGGTACAAAATAGAGCGTTAGTTGAAGAGACAAATTTTCTCTAGAATTTTAAGTTGAATTCAAAAATGTAATAATATACTGGGTGTTCTATTTAAAATAAGAGTTAATAAAAAAATAGACAAAAAAACAAAAGAAACCCATTTTAGAAGTATTCAACTGGAAAATCACCTATCTCACATCAATACACATTCAAAATGTAATAAAAATGTAAAGTTTAAAAAAATCGTTAGAGCCGTTTTTGAAAAAATCGAAAAAAACTGAAAAATTACAAGAGTAAACACCTACTTCCGGTTATGCGATTTTCTTCAAACGCTTGCTGTCTCATCTACATAGTACACAAAACTTATATATGAAGTTTCAACACCATACCGCTTTTCGTTTCTGAGATATTCTGTTCACATACAGACACACAGACCAATGAAAAAAAATATGTTTTTTGGGATCAGGGGACTCTGAAACGTGAAGATCTGTTGAAAACTCAATTTCGAATTTTTGGGGTGAATCCAATACTTCCTTTATTGTAAAAGGAAGTAAAAATGAAACATGTTCTACAGCTATCGAATTTGGACTTTCTATATAACACGGGAGGAGTAATAGAGAAAATACTAGTAAAGAAGGGACATACGATGCAAACAGCAAGAAGAGTCGCACAAAATAAAAATGAATGGCGCACACTAGTTTATAAGTAATTGCATAGCATAAAGTAGAATGTAAAATACATAAATATGATGTTAAGTAACGGATAGGGTAACATATCCTTACACCTAACGGTAGGAAGGATTTTTGATAAATATATAATATATAATATATATATTTATTACACGCCAGAATACGATTATTTGAAAGTATTTTGCATTTGGCGTATAAGTTACCAGTTCAAAAATATAGAGAGAAAAGAACTGAAGAAGAAAAGTTAATGGAAAAGCAAAGAAAATTGCATATCCGAGGAAGATTTCGAAAAGAAACTGGCTTATTAGTAGACATGCCAAAATCCAACATCGGAAATACCAATGATGGTAACACCAGCAGAAGATTTTTCGAAAATCCACAATTAGCTGCTGAGATTATAGGGATAAGTTATGAATAATATACAGTGTGGTCCTTTAAGTGTGGAACAAATGGGACATTTTTTTATTAGTTGTACAACCGAAATTTAAATACCACCAAAAGTTAGTGCATATTCGATAACCATATCAGATGCCTTATAATGGCTTCACACAGCATACAGGTCCGGACAAAAAATATGAAATTAGTGAAAGAATAAAGTCACCTTATTTAAAAAAAATATTTTATTGAGAAAAGTTGTTTAGAATCAAAAGTTATGCTGAAATACAAAGTCACGGCCTCCTGTTCGAACTTTTATTCTTTTTTTTTTTGAAAATTTTATATTACCCCATTGGCATTTGTAATTAAAGACATTTAATAAACAAGAACTCTTAACAGATAAGTTTGAAAAAGTGTAACTGTCAAACTACAGATTCTTTTAGCGGTTATTAAATTTGTTTTTCCATAGCTATCCGCGATAGTTTTGGTATGTTTTGTTAATATCTGTTCTACACGAAACATTTTCATAAGAATTTGAAATAAAATTGTTGGCTTAAATTGAGAGTTTCGGCTTCGTTTCATAATTTTTATGTCTCATGCATAAACATCAACTTTTAGCACTTGTTGCATAAATAGCTATTTTCTACGACCACCACTAAAAGTAGGTCTTTTAGCGCTAAAAGTGACGTATTACAATTTAGCGTGTTTAAAATGAGATCAGCTGTTTACTTTTAGCACATGTGTTATAAAGCGAAGTGAGGTTACAAAACTACAATTTTGAACTGGAAGTGAGGTTGTAAAGTTATTCTAGTTACTTCTTGAGTTAGAGGTAAAGTGTTTTTTAAATAATTAAAGCGTTATATAATGAATAAAGTCAGATGTGTACTATTGTAATTACCTTTGTTAACTGACTTTGACAGTACTGGCTCCACAAACATTCACCTGCGCAGCATGGCCTACTGTTTATTATGACATAAATTATAACTATCATAAATGCAAACTTCTGTTAATTCGACATTCATGGATTAATAACAAAAAATGTAAGGTTGTAGAAAAAATATTGTATGCAAACTCGTGCTAAAAGTGTTATTGCACTCGACATGTTATGAAACTCAGCCTTCGGCTTTGTTTTATAATTTTCATGTCTCGTGCATAAACATCAATTGTTAGCACTTGTTGCATAAATATCTATTAATTTGTAATGTGCCGAAATACCTAAAAAATAACATGACAAATAATTTAATTTTTGTTTGGTTTTATAAATTCTTCAATTGTATTTTTAATTCTATTAAATGTTCATTTTAGTAAAAGTTCATATGTATATCTATATAATAACTTCGAGGTCTTACAAGAATTGAAGAAAATTAAAAAGAAGAAAAGCGGAGATGGCAGTGATGAAATTTATATGAATAATTGGCCATATTTCAATTTTCAAATCCCTTAAATTCTTGGTGCCTGTATTGACTGTGAACAAAACAAAATCTTCACTATCAACAATCACATCGCTGAAATCAAAAAGTAATGTGTTGAGTAAAAACAAATTTTTCTTCATGAATGTATTTATTAACAAACTCTTGGAAAAACAATTCAATCCATCAAAACACGCACTTTAGTTTAGACTAATTAAATGTGTCTATACTGCTATGGAACTTCACCCAAAGGTGTCATGTTTGTGATGTTGTTTAGTTATGTAAATCGACCTAAGGGGAAAAATGTATTTTCGGACAGTGTTTCTTCTCTCTAACTTGGGACCATTTCATGTGTATCTGGATCTTCCATGTCGTGCAATCCTTGGTGTAAATAGTTTGCACGTGACTCTTTTGCAGATAATAAAAAAATTATATACTGCACATATTGCAAGAACAACATCTGTCACTACATTTGGGTTAAGGTTCATATGTTTTCGAAGAACTTTAAATTTATTTGCCGCTATACCAAACACATTTTTTACTATGCGCCAAGCTCTGGACAGTCTGTAGTTGAATATGCTGTTTGGTGCAGATTGGTTACAAAATGGATATAGGATTTCATAGTAAATGCATTGTCAGTAACAAAATCATATGGGACAGCCATATCTCTATTAGGTAAGGGGACAGGAGTAGATAAATTTAAAGTTTTCTCTTCAAGTTTATTCAATTTATTTTTTTGTTCCTTTCTTCGTTTTAAGATTTTATGTACAACAATTGCAGCTGCATTTTTTCCACATCCATGATTACTAGAAAATAAACTTACAGCAGGGAAGGTAAACTGACAGTTATTTATTAGTTGTTGTCGCAGGGCACGGCAGCCAGTCATCAGCCAGTTTGTGGCGACGCCACCGGGTGCGCTAATCTAATAGGCTTCTAAGCTGTCCAAAGTCTGATCGTAGCTCCCGGATAGTCAAAACTCTCAAATGGATTCGCAATTGAGAGTAATTGTCGACAGTAACTCTCGCGAGTTCCTCTCAAGTGGACACGTAGCTTACTACTCTTGGTATATAAATCTCAGACCTAGCTTTTTCTTGTATGTAAGGTGACCAAAATTGATTGATAAAATCGATTTTAAATGCTTATAGTCTAACCATTCTTTAATATGACTTTCTGCCCAAATATTGATTTTGTTCGTATGATTGACATGTTCTTTTGAATAGGTGTTATTTTATTAATTATCTATGCCTCTAACCACTGCCTCCTACACTTACAAGCCATGCTGTTGGAGATTTGGCAACGCTGATCGTAGACCAATTTTTGTACTGTTTATTTATAAAAATGTTAATATGTTGGACTGCTCTAAGTTTGACGAAATACATTTATTTATATTACTGTACTGTTCGTGATAAGTGCAAGTAACATTGCTGCTAGAATTCACGGGGTTTATTAAATATTTCACTGAGGTAAGTAACAACCTAACCTCATTTTTAGGGCATTTCTTGTAACTTTTAATTTTATGTTTAGAATGCCACGAGGACGCTGTGTAACAACCACAACAGTACCTTAAAAGAACATCGTATGCAATCGCTAACAACATTTTCTTTTCAAATGAACGAGATCCGAAAGAAAGCATGGCTTCGTGCAACAGCACGAGAACGTTGGACTCTTAACAAAAAGTTCTGTCGTGTGTGAAATACATTTTATTGGAAAATACATTTGAAAACGTTAGAAATGAGAGTGGGGAAATGCAGAACTGGTGATGCATTACCCTCAATTAGCTGACAAAGCTGTCCCAAGCGTATTTCCAAATTTACCAACATATTGTCGTCGAAAGCGCCTCAAGAAAGGACAAATCCTGAATGTAGAAGAAGACAAATATTGGAAAGACATGCACAAACAGTGAAAGTGTTTTTAAGTGATGACACCAGCAGTTTTTTGAAGTTTGTGGAACAATTTGCGTCACACAAATTTAGATGTTACCAAGCAGATAAGTTTATTATGTTCAAATAAGATTATTTACAGCTGTAGCACCATATTTTTGCATATATGTTGTACTCTCAATCAGCAGTGGTGTATAGAAAGTTACAAGCTTTAAAATAATTACAGAAATGTTCTTTTGTGCATATGTTACATAGATTAGGTTGTTTTATTTTTATAAATATACTATTACATGTTTGTATTACTTGACTATGTAAATAAATGTCACCATTACAGAAGCTATCTTTAGTTAATTACAGAGTAAAATTTGATAAAGAGTAAAACTGCGCTCTTTAAAGCAAAATTATTTCAAATGGGAGTATTGTAATTTAGGACCACCAACTACCAGAGATGCAATGTTGCCAAGTCTAACAGCATGGCTTGTAAGTGTAGGAAGCAGTGCTCTAACTGTTCCTGTAGCCTACTTTAGGTATCAGTTTTTCATGATAATTTTTAAAATTCATCAGCTTTGCATGTATTTTAGTTACCATTGTTTGATTATTTGCATCCATTTTAGCTTCTACCAAACCTACTTTTTTTGGCAGTGTCTCTTCCATAAAATCTACCTTCTCCATATATTTAATATCTACTATATTGCTAGCGGCTATGAGTGGGAAGGTCAAAACGTAAGTGAGGCAGACAACCAACTCTTCTATGGATTTGGTGAGCTGTGCGCAAGCGCGTCGTCCGCGCGGTGGGGAAGTGAACCTCACGGTCAAGTTTAAAATTCGCTTCTAAAAGCCGAGTTCGAATTCTCACGCATGCGCACGAGACGCGTAATACTCAGAGTGAGACTATGTCGGCGCCGTAATATTTTCGGCCGTTTCCAGGCCCTACTAGCAATATAGTAAGTAATACGTATATGACTTTAACATACTTAACCTAATTGTTTGTTTCTATTTTAGCTTCGACAAATCCTACCTTATCTAACATAACCTGATTGTTTGTATCCATTTTAGCTAATATACTGTAGTTATTTGCATCTATTTTAATCTTTACTCATCATTTATTGCATAAACCTCATCATATTGTCAGAACCACTCCCAGTTACAGTATTAACCTCTTGTATCTGACTTGACTCTCTATTTGCTACATTATTACCTAGAACCTGGCTTATTCCATCTTCGTAAGTTTTCTTTCTGACTTTCTAACACTTGATCTTAAATTTATTAACAAAATCTTAAAAAAATTAAATTTATTATCTATCTACCTGTTACTTAAAGTTGTTCCTCTTTCTCGACTTCTATTTGTAATATAATGAACAATATTTAATTACACTTTATCGCGCCCCACGTTGAGGCGTCAATTTGTAATATCCCCTTTATCGAGATATTGCAAATATAACAGTTTTTATATTATATTTAATTATGCCCCATTTGTTGATCGCCAATTAGTAATATTGTCTGTATCTTAACTCAAATGTTGCAAGACAATTTACAATATACTCTATTCTAGCTCCACGTTGATGGCAATGCCAGTTTGTAATACCTATTCACCTTTCTCTTTAGATACATTTCTAGTTGTTTTGTTATATTACAAATATACCCTTTATTTTTAATATAGCGTCTTGTTTGGTGATTTACATGATAATTTATATTGATTCAATATCAATATAATAAACTGACTTATCTTTATTATAGAAAACTTCAATTAATGAAGGCTTTATACTGCTATGGTTTTAAGCCCTACCAATCAACTCTGTTAGTATTGTCAAATTAATGGACATTTCGTGAAAGCTCAGAGTGAGATATTTTATATAACTGCAAAGCTAAAACTTGAATTTTCCAGAATGAATACATTTGTATTGAGATGCCAGTAATTGCAGAATAATTAATTAATGAACGCAATAAGCAAAGCTCAATTCGCACAGGGATCTAAGTTGAATATAAGTTCAGTTAATTGATTAGGTTTGTGCTAAAATAAATGCCAAGCCGAATGAAATTTAATAATTACAAGATGGATCGCAAACGCAATGGAATGAAGCGTAGAATGCAGGTTCTGTTTAATAGTGAAATCCAGTCAGGGTTTTATAAGAAAGGTAATTGTAGGATAGATAAGCTTATGAACATGCAACGAGCAGATAAGAATGAAGGCATTAAAGCATTTGAAGGAAACCGTAAGAATCAAAAGGCAAGGATTATAGAAAGTGCAGAAAAGGAGACAGCATATGAACTTAAAAACGTGTGGAAAATAAAACAGTGATTTCAAAGGAAGCCAGTGCAGGAAATGCGCGAATTAAATACTCTAGTCAGTGCAGTGACATGTGAATATTTAAACGCAAATTAAAAAGACGTGCAGTGACAAATAGACACGCAAAATTAGTATAAATGTAAACAATTATTTTAGATGTACAAAATCCTAGTTTTAAGTAGAATTTATTGTTAAAAGTCAGCATTTTGAACCATGTTAACATCCGTAATTAATTTGAAACTAACTAGCTTTTGTTTATAACAAAAAAAAAGAAAAGACAAATGAATAAATTAATTGATTGACTTGTGAAATTGTGCTCTGTATTGAAAACGAAATTTCTTATAGTAAAAATAAAGATACAAGTCTGAAACTTTACCAGTGTGTTGAGCAAATTTTTGTGCCCATGTGGTGTTATTTTTATCTAAATCCGCCACCAAAAATTGTTGAGGTCTCCGATACTGTGTAACATAACCTCGATCCGAAGCGACCAAGTTCCGAGAGTCACGAGAAGGTTGACCAGTGCAGCCAGCTCATTGGGGAAGACATCAGTGCCACTCAGCAGCCGGTGGGGTACGTGCCCGTGCCCTAACAGCAGGATCCGACCCATAGCAGCCCCGCAACAAGGTCAGAGCAGCTACGAACCCTCCGATTTGAGAAAGACTAGTGCAGGTACTGTTCATTCTAAAACTAATTAAGTGAGCGCCGGGAAATTCATGCATGCATAAGAAGAGCAATACTCAAGGCAATCCAGGCCAGTTCCATCGCCGTACGAGTGTTTCCAGTATGCCAGGAAGCTCAAAATCCATTATTTGAGGTTATCCGTTAGTGTGATTCAGACCCAAGCCAAAATAAACAATTGGGAAATAGAAGCAGGCCCCATAAACAAATGCTAGAAACCAATGAGGATTAATGCCGCGAAAGCCAACTAATTTAAATAGTTACCAATAGAACTGTGATCGATTTTGTAACGCGAGCCTCCGCGTAAATTATAGTTACACAATAAAAATGTGTTTAATTTACGCATCGCCCAGTCTCGCGTTATCTCAAGTTACATTTCGCCCGTGATGATAAGCGCGCAGGGACCGACGTCACGTCCAGAGATAACAAGGAAGTACCGAGTCGAGTCGCGCGCCGCTATCCTCACTTACTATCTCCACTTGAGAACTTTTCGAGGGCACATAAAAGGAGCTGCACAGTTCAATCGCCAAGAGATTCCCCAGATAGATTTCCAACAAACACCTAGTTCCCGATTATCCCCCAGTCCTTCATCCTGTCCTGTCCAGAAAGTTCCTCCGTCGACTCTACCAGTACCTGAAAAATCCTGATAGCTAGTTCAATTTAGTGGTTCTAAAAGAACGTCTGAAACGCCAGCTAAATTTTCCCTGTAAACATCCTGATAGCTAGTTCAATTTAGTGGTTCTAAAAGAACGTCTGAAACGCCAGCTAAATTTCCCTGTAAACATCCTGATAGCTAGTTCAATTTAGTGGTTCTGAAAGAACGTCTGAAACGCCAGCTAATTTTCCCTGTGAAAATCCTGTACCGAAAACCGTTTATAAATCAGCAATAAATAGCGAAATGTCCAAATCCCAATTTCCCGATTAATTGAAATTTGATACTTCGCTAAACCGGCGCAATTATTAAAACTGTAAATTGGGCGAGCCGTTTCACTGCTATTAATTACTAGAATTACAGTTAGCAACTCACCCAGGTGTCCGCTGAGACCTAGAGAATATTATCCGCAAAGATCTCCTCCACAGAGCTCCGCAAACACGTGAACAATTGGAGGTTATCCAGCTGATCGAGGCGCCGCGACCACTGGTTGGATTTCGGCCGCAATAGAGAGTTTCCCCGCTTCGAGGCAAAACCCCGGGGAGTGTATTAAACGACAAATCGTAGCCGCACAAACCAGGTGAGAAATAAGATAGTCGAACTAATTGTTGTTATATTTCCCAGTGGCAAAACAACTAAGCTGTCAAACTGCGCTGCGCCGTCGCGCTCGTCCCGAAGAGCTACGAAATAGCGGCCCGGCCGTCCACGACGTCCCCGAACGAATCGCGCACGAGGTCACGCCCAGCACGAGCACAGAAGTGGCTGCCGTCTCCGTACCAGAATACTGTCTCCGCCAGAACCAGGAAGCCGCGTTTTTATACGATTGTCAATCTTGTTCAATATACATCTCATTTATTTAATTACACGAATATTTAATTGTCTCATAGTTACACAAAATAAATTGTTATGCAGAATACTCCGTTGGTGTTTGCTTATTTATGGTATATCTGAGCGAACGATTGAACTCTTATCCGATTTATGAGCTATCCGTGGTAAATAAATTTTACAACCCTCTATAAGCAGGGGCAAGTGTTACATGGCGTGTCCGAGCAGCAACGTGAACTCAGATATATATACATAGATTGGCAAACACACACCTACAGCTCCAGATGGCGCCCGAGTTCCGGTAAACTCTGAAAAATACCAAACCAGTAAATTTTGTTGTAATTTAAATAATGCACAAAACCTGGTACAGCCTAGCCGTCCAGGGGCATCTACCAGAGCCCAGAAACCGAAATGTCCCAGTCTAGAATTCCGAGTTCCCCGTCCAGGTCATGTCCTTTCCAGATAAGATCTGTCCGAAATCCCGTCCAGTCCAGAAAATCCTTCTGCAACCCTCCGGGGCCAGCGTTTGCGCTGGTACGGGCTTTGCGACCTCGAGGTACCCCAGCGAAGAAATCCGTAGTCCGCAGTCCGTCCAAGACAATCCCGATGTCCCATCCGTAGAATCCGTAGTCCGCAGTCCGTCCGAGACAATCCCGATGTCTCGTCCGTGAAATGCCAGAAGAAATGCGTAGTCTGCAGTCCGTCCGAAACAATCCCGATGTCTCGTCCGTAGGATCCGTAGTCTGCAGTCCGTCTGAGACAATCCTGATGTCTCGTACGTAGAAATTTCGCAGGTACCCGTGTAAGCACCTGGTGCGCCTGTAAAATGATACATGTAAGTGTGTATGAATTCCGAATGAGAGTTTGAATGCCGTCCTAGTTAGTGCGAAGGAATTTCCCTGTTATTCCCCTTTTGAAGCGTGTTCCCTTGTCCCCGTGAACCCGGATTTTGGCAGGAGATGGTAGACGATTAGTCGCAGCTTGAAGGGGAGAATATGTTTTCCGTACCAGAATATAGTCCACCGTTTGCCCGAAATTGTATGCGAAATTTCCAGAGAGCGTAGTTTAGAATGCGTCCCAGAGAGATCATGTGCACAGTTTTATTTTGAAATTGTATGCTGGTCCCCGCAGTCTCTACAATTTCCCTAGTAACTTGTGTGAGAATGTCTGAGAATTGGTTATCCTGAAACCTAGATGTTTCACACGCTGAGAGAATCCCGGAATAAATGAAAGTTGAAACCGCGACTGTACCGGCTCCAGTATTTATAGGTTATCCTGAAACCTAGATGTTTCACACGCTGAGAGAATCCCGGAATAAATGAAGGTTGAAACCGCGACTGTCCCGCTCCAGAATTTAAATGTTGAATGTTTGAACGTTTGGAAAGTTTGAACGTTGGCCGAATTGCAAACTGAGACCGCAGTCTTGCAACCATAAGTTTGTGTGCACTCCTTGAACGTGTCATTTCGCCCCAGTTCCTATAAGAAGCGCGCGTTCACTCCGCCGAGTGCACATTTTTGTGCAATAGAATGCACCCCATGAAATGGCATCCAGGCCATTGCCAGGAATACATAATCCCAGAATGTATGCTAATAAATGTGAATGATATCCTGAAGCACCTGTAGGTCGAAACCGCGACACCGCCGTGTCCCGAAGAGTGCATGTGTAGCGCATATGTATGTTTCTCCGCCGACAGAATATAAGTTGAAACCGCAACCTTTGTATTCGACTAGGCCAGAATTTAGAGTAAAAATTGTACTCATCCTGTATATAGTTTCCAAAGAAACGCCCGTTAGAAATTTTTACTCATCCTTTATATAGTTTCCAAAGAAACGCCCGTTAGAAATTTTTACTCATCCTGTATATAGTTTCCATAGAAACGCCCGTTGGAAATTTTTACTCTTCCTGTATATAGTTTCCAAAGAAACACCCGTTAAAATTTTACTCATGCTGTATATAGATCCCGAAGAAACGCCTGTTAAAATCTAGCACCCTCGCGTTTCCCAGTTTGAATGTTTTCTGTGTTATCACTGCATTGTTTTGAGAACCCCCTTGAAGGAGGTGCCCACCGAGCTACCGTTTTCTCCGAAGGGACCGGCATATGTAACGCTAGCCTCCGCGTAAATTATAGTTACACAATAAAAATGTGTTTAATTTACGCATCGCCCAGTCTCGCGTTATCTCAAGTTACATTTTGCCCGTGATGATAAGCGCGCAGGGACCGACGTCAGGTCCAGAGATAACAAGGAAGTACCGAGTCGAGTCGCGCGCCGCTATCCCCACTTGCTATCTCCACTTGAGAACTTTTCCAGGGCACAAAAAAGGAGCTGCACAGTTCAATCGCCAAGAGATTCCCAGAGATTCCCCAGATAGATTTCCAGCAAACACCTAGTCCCGATTATCCCCCAGTCCTTCATCCTGTCCTGTCCAGAGAGTTCCTCCGTCGACTCTACCAGTACCTGAAAAATCCTGATAGCTAGTTCAATTTAGTGGTTCTAAAAGAACGTCTGAAACGCCAGCTAAATTTTCCCTGTAAACATCCTGATAGCTAGTTCAATTTAGTGGTTCTAAAAGAACGTCTGAAACGCCAGCTAAATTTTCCCTGTAAACATCCTGATAGCTAGTTCAATTTAGTGGTTCTAAAAGAACATCTGAAACGCCAGCTAAATTTCCCTGTAAACATCCTGATAGCTAGTTCAATTTAGTGGTTATAAAAGAACGCCTGAAACGACAGCTAAATTTCTCTGTAAACATCCTGTTAGCTAGTTCAATTTGGTGGTTCTGAAAGAACGTCTGAAACGCCAGCTAATTTTTCCTGTGAAAATCCTGTACCGAAAACCGTTTATAAATCAGCAATAAATAGCGAAATGTCCAAATCCAAATTTACCGATTAATTGAAATTTGATACTTCGCTAAATCGGCGCAATTATTAAAACTGTAAATTGGGCAAGCCGTTTCACTGCTATTAATTACTAGAATTACAGTTAGCAACTCAACCAGGTGTCCGCTGAGCCCTAGAGAATATTATCCGCAAAGATCTCCTCCACAAACCTCCGCAAACACGTGAACAATTGGAGGTTATCCAGCTGATCGAGGCGCCGCGACCACTGGTTGGATTTCGGCCGCAATAGAGAGTTTCCCCGCTCCGAGGCAAAACCCCGGGGAGTGTATTAAACGACAAATCGTAGCCGCACAAACCAGGTGAGAAATAAGATAGTCGAACTAATTGTTGTTAATAATTCCCAGTAGCAAAACAACTAAGCTGTCAAACTGCGCTGCGCCGTCGCGCTCGTCCCGAAGAGCTACGAAATAGCGGCCCGGCCGTCCACGACGTCCCCGAACGAATCGCGCACGAGGTCACGTCCAGCACGAGCACAGAAGTGGCTGCCGTCTCCGTACCAGAATACCGTCTCCGCCAGAACCAGGAAGCCGCTTTTTTATACGATTGTCAATCTTGTTCAATATACATCTCATTTATTTAATTACACGAATATTTAATTATGTATCATAGTTACACAAAATAAATTGTTATACAGGATACTCCGTTGGTGTGTGCTTATTTATCTGAGCGAACGATTGAACTCTTATCTGATTTATGAGCTATTCCGTGGTAAATAAGTTTTACAACCCTCTATAAGCAGGGGCAAGTATTACAGCACTTGTTTTGTTTATTCAATTAGACGCGATCTTGCAAACGGCGTTTATCTTGGCTTATATTTGACCCAATTTCAGTTTCGATTGTGCGCAGTTAAGCGTATGCTGAGACAGATCCGTGTTTAATAATTTTAATAAATTATGCATTTAGGGTGGACTCAACCGAGATGAGTCTGTGCTTTATCGATTTGAGCTAGCGTATTATTGGATTAATTGCAGATAAGTAAAATATAAAGGGCGTACAACTGTTTATTTTTATCTATCAATTTACAAGTAACTTTTAATCAACCTAAGATTTGATAAGACGAATACGAAATATTTGCGTGGTACCCTTATTTAAAAATTAAAGTAATAACATATCACAACACTAATTCGACATACCATTGCAATACATCACAAGAAACGTATATCACTTTAACGTTTATTGTAATTTAAAAACTGTGACATTTAATTTATGACAAGCTGAAATTACTTATAACCACGACTAATTCTCATAAGGCAATGAGTCCTGTTTTTCATCAGCTAAATGGATGTGTTTGATGTTAACTATCTTACTTATGTGAACTTTTCTCTGTTAGACAGCTATTATAAGCAGTATAATGTTATTTATTTAAATTTAGTATTCAATTCAGGTACCTTCAAACATATTTTTTTTATTATACTTGCATCAGAATCGCCGTTTAAGGCACGCCTGAGCGTGCGAAAACAGGCGATTAAAGCTCGCCGAGCTTTAAAGGTTGTCAAGGAAACGACTGAATGCAACAACGGACGTGGACTCAACAAAAACGTAAACAATTCTCGTAACTATAGTAGCAATATTGTTACTCCCTACCGATTTATCACGACAAAAATTATTTCTAAGTTTTTAGTGCGTAATTTATTTCCAGTATTGCAGGTATAATAAAAAATAGCGTAAAGTATTCGTGGATAACTGGTCTTTAAAACTCGCGCGTGTCTTAAAGACCTTGTTATCCACTCATGCTTTAATATACTATTTTAACGTTTCAACAGCTTGACGTTGACATTTTACATTACTTATTAAAATTATTATTAATCTAAATAAATAACCAGAAAAATATTTTCAAATTATAAACACCTAAAATGACCAAGTACTTGATTTAAAGTTGAATTTAGAAAATAAATTCAACTGATCACTATAATAAACAGTTACTAAATCTAATGCATAGTGTTTTCTAATTATCGCAAATGAAACTTGATTAGATAACCCACACTAAAAGTTCAATCAAATTTTCACTGATCTTTGTTGCCTTTTTTCAGAGATACCTGACTTTAAACTTGCTTTCCCTTGTTGAACACCCACGCTGGCAATTCACCTGGTTGTCCCAGATCCAAAAGCTCGTTCTAGAACTTAATATTTCTATTCTTTATAATAGAAAACTAATCCATTGGCACAAGACACAATCACTCACGCACTGAAGCTATGTTAAATGACTGGTAACTCTATTGCATCCACAGTAGAATAATCTAATTCAAGCTTATTTTTAAGATTGACTTATATTTGTTAATTATAATAATCTGATATTATTTCAAATACCACAGGGAAATCCATTTTTACCACTGTGTATGTAACATTAGAATTATTATTTATTCACAATTGAGAAGAATTGAACCCTTAACGTGAGCCGGGTTCTATAGCTCAGTGGTTAAACATTCTGGCTACTGATCTAAGGGTTGAGAGTTCGATCCTCGATCCTCGATCCCCGTGAGGTTTTTAATAATAAAAAATGCGGATGAAAACCTCTACAGAATGCCATCATTCGGAAGTGATGTAAAGCTGTGGGTCCCATGTTACTACGATGTGT